>CM071937.1:6571567-6895738 GCA_016081115.2 Rehmannia glutinosa | reverse complement strand
TTGAGGCTTAATTGTAAACTACATGAAGAATAATGTTGTTCACTTAGTAGGAAATGTTATATATCATCCTATACATGTATATATCCTTCAATCTCTTATGAGGATGTTTACATTATTGTTTGGAAGAAAATGCATTATATTAATCATATATTATCTGTTTTATCTTCATTTACTTTCCCATAGTTAGTGATAGATCATATTATGTTATGAGATTGCAAAATTTGATTATCGAAAAATAGATTTCCACTACAAGAAAACAAGGAAATTCTAATGGAAAAAAATTATTGAATTTGTCCAATTTCCATTGGAGTTATCGATTCCAACGAAAACCTTGAAAAATGTATCGTTGGTAAAATAGCCGTTGGAATGACAAAATTCCAATGGAAAAATATTCCAACGGTACCTCCAATGGTTTTTATCCACTGGAATATACAAGCGTTGGAAAAAAACCCCAACAATTTTCCAACACTAATTCGAACGAAGTTATACTATTGAAAACTCCAACGCTTATTCCAACGGAGTTATACAATTGGAATTTAGTCTAATGGTAATTCCAATGGTTTATATCCATGGTAATATTCAATTATTTTATCTCATTATCTAATATCTTTAACTTCCCGAGAAGTCACCCATCATCGGTTTGTCTAAATCAAGCACATTTAATTATGTAACTTTAATATGATTGACTCGAGAAAAGAAGATATATTTTATTGATATGAATAATACTATCAAATCTTTTAACCCCTATTGAAATTTTCAAAAGGTACTTGAATTTCAAATGAAAATTTTCAACAACCTGTTGTAGCATTAATATTTCCGTTGGAAATTTAAAAACTCAAATAGAAATTCCAACGATTAATTCCAACTTTGTGTTTACCGTTGGAATTTTTGTTAAAAATTTTATGATGGTAAACTTAAGCGAAGAAATTTTTGTTGGAGCTTTTAAAATTCCAACAATATTTCCAATAGTTTATTCCAACAATTTTATTACTGTTGGGATTTCAACGGTTTATTGTGGTGTTGAAATTTCCATTGAAATTTAAATTCCAATGGGTAGTCCAACTATTTATACTAACGGTTTTTTATCGTTGGAATTTTTATTGGAATTTTCCAATAGTATAATGTAGCATTGAAATTTCCGTTGGAATTTAAAAAAATTCAACGGTTTTCTGTTTCGTTGGAATTTGATTGTTTTCTTATGGAGTTGTTACATTAATTCTAGCTATCAATGCCATGCAAGGATATGATAGCAAATAAAAGTACCAATGTTATAAATTAGAGGACATTTAAAAATATCGAATGTACTTGGTCGAATAGGTATCCGATTTTCGACAAATCCTTCAGTCAAAGTTTCTAATATTCAAATTCCTCAGGATGATTCGGAGGCACGACGAACGAACAACTGTCAATCGCCCAGGGCTATGGGTGGGTCTTCTCAAAACCCTAGTTCACACAATAATCCTTCTAACTCAGATTACATGCATAAGAAGGTATCTCTTTCAAATATTGATGGCAATGCTGTAAGATGCAACCAACTACTGTTAAATCTTGGGAAAATTATAAGGATGCTTCTAACAGCAATAACACTCAAACTTTCGCTTAAATGCTATCCACAGGGGAGATTTTGAAACCTGTAAAAAAGGGGGAGTATTTTTCGATCCATGTGGATATGAAATTTACTAACAATGGCGGCGGAATTACGGAACACATTGATTTGTAGATTAATGTTACCTAAAGGATCCAAACCTTTTGGTTTAGAGGATCTTAAATGAAGACATTCGGAGGTTTGGCATATTGATGGTTCATGGTTCCTTATACCCCTGGGAAAGGGTTATTACAAAATATAATTCTCGAACGTGAATGACATACACAAAGTATTTGTGAGACCTATCTTTAATCTAAATCGGGTTCAATTCGTCTCAGTAATTAGGTTCTGAACTTCAATCCATACTGCATAAATTCGTCAAGATCTCAGGTATGGATTTGTATATACAAGTTGAGTATGAAATATTGGCATCCTGCATTAATTATAAAGCTCGCAAGTACATTTGGCACGCCCATGCTGATAGACGGTCTTTCCTTTACGGGAGAAGTGGGACATTTCATAAGAGTTCTTGTAGAATTTGATTTTAATTCTCCATTACAGGAATTTATTATCGTAGAACGAATAGGCCATTGTTCGTTCGTGTCGTTCAGTTACGAAAATTTGGTAGAGTACCGCTCTCATTGTTGAATTGTTAGACATTCAAAGCTAATTGCGGCAAGCGAACAATCAAGCGATGAAGCATAATGCGGAATCCAAAGCGTGGATGGTGCTAAACCAGGCTATAGTCGATCCCAAGACCATGATACTACCACCGAGGGTAAAGATGCGGATTCAAAATAGTAGGTGCAAGTCAAGAAGCGGTTAGTAGGCGGTGTCATTCTCCGAAAGAGGGTACATCTAATTTGCATGTTAAAATTATTAATCCTTTTGAGGTTCTCGGGGGATGAGGATGAGCAAATTTCTCATGAAAAGATTAACTCGAGCAAGTTCAAACTCGCGGGGGAGGGGCCAAGTAATAACAATGGTAATTGTGATTACATGTGAGATACTAATCATGCATGGGCAATAAATGCGATCGAAGGATGGTTCTTCATCAACCATTGCAAAGCAAATTTGGTGATAGCCGACAATATGGTTATGGCTGCAAGTTTAGATAATAAAGGTAAAGAGAACTTGCAACGAGCTATGAATGCGGTCTCTCTCACGCAAGATGCCTATTAATGACTATGTGTTTAACACTACTACTCCATCGGAGAGTTTGAAAGTGATGGCGGTACAGCGGTGGTCATATATGGTAGAAGAGGAGGAACAAGAAGAAGCTTTAAAGAAATAGGTGACCCCTCCACCACTCTGCTTGTCTTTCCCTCATGTGATTCTTCAGAAGCTCCGAAGTCTGTGGCAATTGTGGCTCGTGGATCATGGGCCGACATTCCACCTGCTACATTAGACCATCAAGAAGATACTCAAGCATGTGCTTAAAAAAAACTAACTATGCCATTCGAAGATCTTCTTGAAATAGACGTCCTTCGTTTAAATTGTATTTTTAAGTTATTTTAATTGTTTCTTTTTTCTGAAGTTTAACAATTTTTCCTTTGCTACCTGATCGGTTTGTGATTAGGACTTTTTTCTTTCTTTTATATATTTATATTTATCTAAAAAAACCGAGAGAGGACATTAACAAAATGTTGAATGAAGACTAATTATAATAAATGTTCGAATTTGGATTTGAAGAAATGGATGTTCACCCAGTTTTGACCAAATATTTAAGTGGTTTTCAGTGATGGAAAATGGAATTAAATTATATGATAAAATTCTACTAAGTGAGTAGATGAGATTGACATTTTGAACTTCTCAAAACCAATTACGGATGAATGAGAAATTAATGCTACAAGTTGGCCATTTAAAACTAGAAATTAACATGGAAATTGGAAAATGTGGGGAAGGGTGAGGCTCCATCCCACATAGGAGAGAAAGCCAAAAATTGCTCTATTTATAAATATTTTTATTGTAATTTTGATGATTTCATTTAACTGAGTTTTTCACCAAAACAATGCCCTCAAATATTGTTCAAATACTCCTAATCAATTTAAATGATTTTTACTAATTTGTTGGAGTATTTCTTGAATTTTCTTTTTGACAAAAATTGGACAAAACTTCTGTTTCGAGGCCAACTGATCGATCTAGAAGGAAACCCATGCCCCAAAGTTTGATTTCTGAAACAGAAACAAGACAGAAGAAAAAAATGAGGAGGTCAACCGGTGCCGAATGAAATAATTTCGTACAAATTGCTTCTGCCTCACAAAAAAGGTTAGGCCAATTGGTCCAAGTTGTGGTCGGCCCAGGTCAAAGGCCTGTCGGCCCAAGTCCACCCCTCTTGGACCGGTCCAAGCCCTAATTTTCAAGTTAATTCGACTTTTCTGTTTGAGGTCAACGGGTCAACCAAAGGATTTATCAGCAAACTATCCATTGTACATCAAACAACCTTTCATGATTTCAAGGGATTGATTTCCAAAAACTTTATTCTCCATTTGATTTGCAATTTTTTACAAAATTCAATCTCCAAGGAGAAGCCTATGACTGGAATTCAAATCCAAGACCTCTTCTATTATAGATGAAGGATTGAAGTGACAAAACATAACAACACAAGCAATATAAACACAAGCAAACTTCTTGTTCTTCACTTTCATATTCTTATTGTATTTAGCCTAAGTTTTCACTTGCACATCTTGAGTACTAGGCTTGATTCTTAATTACACTTGCACTTGAAAGTTGTATACTTCATTTGAGTTATAATCTTGAATTGTTTTCAATCATCCAAAACAAGACATCCTTGTTAGTGTTCTTGTGGTAAGAGCACACTTTGGTAATTTTAGGTGTTGAAGAGTGTGATACTCTTCATTGGTGTAAGAAGATTGTGGTAATTTTTATAGATGGTGTTGTAAGAAGAGTGAGGTTCTCTTCAACGTAAAGGTTATAATAGTTTGGTATATACTAATAAACTTTTTTCTTTTGTTTCAAAAATCCATTCCGGACATAAAGGGGTTATAGATGATTAGGCCTAGGTGGGTTGAACTTCTATAAATCATCCGAGTGTTGTTTACAATCACATTTATTTTTGTTATCGTTCTCACATTCCAAAAAGACGACGATAATTGGAAAATTAAGATAATCTACTCACCCCTTTCTAGATTATCGTAGCCACTTTGACTAACACTTTCGAACTGATGCACCTCTTCGAGCAACCTGGTGCATTTTTTGTTGTACATATCTTTTTGGATCAAAAGACATGACCATTCCATAAAGGCAGATAATAAACCGAGATTATTTTGCATTATTAGCATATTGATCATATATCCTTCAAAAGCTTGAAAGCCTTAAACACTTATTTTGTTCGCTGTTGTTTCAACTTTTGCAAGTGCTGCTATGTCAAAACTGTAAAAGTTGTTGTATCTTAGAGACAATTTCCACAAGGGTACGCCTAGGTGCCCTCCCCGGCGGAGAAGGGCGCGCCCTTGAGGGGTGTTTCGAGCCCCCTGATCCATTTTTCTTCCTGCTTTCCTAGATCTTTCCCTCAGTTTTTGTATGTTTCGAGCCATGCCCTAGATTCCGGTACTTCTTCCATGGAGTTTGATATCCCTCCTCTTGCACCAAAATAGTATGTTGATGGTCGAGAGATAGAGCTGGAGCTGAATTCGAGCTCAAGGGATGGGTCTTCTAAGGAGGAGTTTGAAAGGTGAGAGTGTCGAAGAGATTCGCCCACCAAGTATCAGCATAAGCCTTCACCCGGGAGCCGAGCAGTTGTTTCGGCAGAGTTGTCTAGTCGAGGGATTTCCGTGTATCTCATAATTTGCATGAGTGGCTGGAGTTTGCTTCGGCTTTTGTGATGTTGGCCCCAAATCCAAATGACATGCTAACTCATCCTCCTAAGGGCTTTTTGTTGTACTCAACTTCTTTGGATGAAACAAACTTTAGCGGATTACAAATGTTCTTTTGAAAATGTACTCATCTTTTGTGATAACATATCCACTATAAATATTTCTCAAAACCCGGTTCATCATAACCGTACTAAACATATTGAGATTCGACATCATTTTCTAAGGTATTGTGTCTCAAAATGAAAAATTATCTTTTGTACCATCTCAAGATCAGTTAGCGGACATGTTTACAAAACTGCTATCTTCCGAGACTTTTGCTTCAATACGAGCTCAGTTAGGCATAAAGCATATTGAATGAGGTCTATGTTTGCATTTTGCACATTTTTAAAACTTAGGGGCAAAAAATCGGATTTTTGGATCAAATTTCATATTTTTCAAAAACAAACTGATCCAGTGGGCAAACTGGGCTGAGGTCGACCGATCGACCAGACCTTAGACCGGTCGCCCTAAGCAAAATATTTGGTTAAATTTTTTATGTTTTCCAGACTTAGCCATTTTGGCTCTTTTACTCCATTTTTCGCCTCCTTTGACATTTGCACACACGATTCACTCAAAATGAGTTTCATTGTATAATATCTATATCTTGGACTTCTTACTGCTCAAATATCATCATTGTTGCTCATCTTTACCGATTAAATTGTAAGAATTCCACTCTTTTATCTCAATAGGGTTGAACCCTTGAGAACTTGGCTTATATGTAAATTTCTTGATGCAATTCGTATATCTTTGTGATGAGCTTATTAATTTTGGTTGATTGGTTGTTTTATAATTTGATTTGGTGATGAATTTCTGGCTTGATTACATTTTCAAGGGCTATATACAACTTCTTGGCTCTCTCAATTTTAAAAGTCCTATATATTTATAGAGATCATGTTTGTATCAATCAAACAAGCTTTTGCATTTCAAATGATCGACTTCTCCCTTTGTATTTGGATTTTAGGCCTAAATCTTCAAAACGCTCGATAAATCGCCTATTTTGCGCACTTTGATATGGATGAATGATGCTTTTATTGTGCTAACATTATTTTTTATGATTCCAAAGGGGGAGAAACAGGAAATTGGCTCGTTAGCTAAAAGAAGCTTATATAAGCTCACAAAAAAAACTATAAGCTATGGCTCTTTAAAGCCAAAATCCATGAAGAACACTTAGTCCATTGCATGTATTTTGGACTCTTATGCATGTTTAATGATTGTCATTGACAAGGGGAGCTTCTAAGTTCATGACATTTATATTTACATTGTATTAGCTAAAGCTTCTAGCTTTTGATTGATCATTTCTTGATGTGCATGTTGATAGGGGGAGCTTGTGTAAAATGTTTTTGAAAATTTTTACTCCCTTCATTATGGCTATTATGTATGGTTTGTTGTCGCTCAAAAGGGATAGTTTATTCTTTAACCAGAAAATTGTTTTATTTTCAAAATCGTCCTCTTAAATTGTTTTGGTTTGTAATCATCAAAAATGGGGAGTTTGTTAGATAAATGTTTTTATCATGATTTTGATGATTTTGTTTAAATGTATTTTTATATCAAAACAATGTTTCTAAATGTTGCCCAAATACTCCCGATCGATATAAAATGTTTTTACTAATTGTTCAGAGTATTTCTTGAAGTTTATTTTCGACAAAAAATGGACAACAATTCTGTCTCGTGTTGGACCGGTCGCCCTATAGGGCATCCTATGTCCGAATTGAGTTTTAAAACGGCGGGACTAAAGAAATATTGGGGAGGGCGACCAGTCGACCGAGCGTCACATGCCCACCAGCTTCCGCTTGGTTCTTCCCCGAACCACACCGTACTAGGAGAGGTCCCGCTCTGATACCATCTGTAACGGCCCGCCTTCCAGATCGACGACTGTCCCCACAAACCAAGACGAGTCTTTCCAGCGCTCTTTGTCCTCACTCACGCGCACCACGAGAAGCGACTTCCCGGGGGGTCACCCATCCCACAATTGCTCCCGGGCCCGTGCACGCTTTAACCGGAGTTTTTATGAGATGAGCACCAGAAAAGAAGATACATCTTGTTGATATGAGTAGTACCTATCAAATCTTTTAAATTCTCTTCAATTGTATAGTCCCATACCTACACAGTCTCAGAATCTCCTCTTATTCGGGTGTGGGATCCGTTTATTCATGTCCCCCTCCGCCTAGAAGCCTGCCAGGATCCGTTCTTTGTCCGTGCCTTCTTGCACCGGCGATCACTCCCCGCCCTCTTTGGCCCCGAGCATCACACCCTATGTATTTTTCGTGAAATACTCTTCAAACCCTTCTCTCTGCGCGACTGGTCGCTATAGGTTTTTGACAGCAAACTATCCGTTGGGTTTTCAGACAGTTTTTCCTCAATTTAAGGGGTTGATTTGTAACAGCTATAATCTTGATTTTAATTGCATTTTTTTGCGAATTCACTCTCGAAGGAGCCAATGTCTGAAAATCAATACAAGACCTCTCCTATAAATAGAGGAACCATTCAAGCAACAAGACACAACACAACATACAAGCAAAAGCATACAAGCAAAACATTTTGTCAAAACTCTTGTTGTATTAGCCTAAGTACTTACACTTGCACTTCTTGAGGTCTAGGCTTTTCATTCTTGATTACACTTGCACTCAATATTTGTATTATCATTATCAAGTTGTAATCTTAAATTTTGTCCATCATCCAAAACAAGATATCCTTGTTGTTGTTCTTGTGGTGAAAACACACTTGGGTGATCTTAGGTGTTGAACAGTGTGGTACTTTTCATAGGTGTTGAAGGAAGATTGTGGTAATCTCCTTGAACGTGTTGTAACAAGATTGTGGAAATCATCAAAGGTGGTGGTGTATTAATTGTGGTAATTAATAAAATTTATTTTTTCTTTTTCGAAACCTATCCCGGATATACTGGGGTGGTAGAGCACACAGTCCCTAGGTGGAGTGAAGCTCTTTAAATTATCGTGTGTTGTTTATTTTCTGCATTTACAGTTTTTATCATTGTTTGTCCAATCGAAAAGGAGGGCGGAATTTGAAAAACCGGCATAATCTATTCACCCCCTCTAGATTATCGTAGCCACTTGGACATACAAATCCATCAACGAAGTGGCCAATGCCCAACATGAGACATTGGTGGGGATACTATAGAATCTACGCCAAGGACATCTGAAGGAATCTTTTGCTGAAAAGCCTCCAGCCAGTAGAAATGGACCAAGCTATACATCTTTCAATGCTCTAATAGCGGAGGTGTTAATAGCCGCTCAGTAAAAGAGGATCATTGATCCTCCGCAACCACTGAGGAACAACCCTTCCTGGACGCGTTCCAATTTATACTGCAAATATCATAGAGATCGGGGGCATACCACCGAAGACTATTTTGTTTTGGAGAGAAAGATAGAACGGCTCATCCAAAAGGCCATCTCAAGGACTACGTGGATCAGAGCAAGTTTCGCCATGATCCTAAACCACAAGAAGAGGAATCTTCACAAGACCAGCACCATTTCAGATCGCCGTAGGGAAGAGAGGCACGACAATCACATTGTCGGAGTCATCGATGTGATCTGCAGAGGTCCAGAGACAAAAGAAGCCTGGAGTACCCTCTGAGAGTATAGCAAGGATAAAAGAGGATGCCCTGAGGAGAACCCGTCCAAGAAGAGAATCGTTTAGTAGCCTCACGCCAAGGGCATGCGAATCACCTTCGGCACTCAAGACTACATCCCAGAGACCAAAGCTCACTTGGATGCCATAGTCATATCAGTTATCCTGGCCAGCTTTGTGGTCAAAAGGATCCTGGTTGACATGGGAAGCGCGGTAGACGTTATATTCCGGGAAGCCTTCAACAATATGAGAATCGATCCAGCACAAGTTGTTCTAGTATCGACACCACTGATTTACTTCACTGGAGAGTTGATCAAGTCCTCGGGCAAAATCAACCAGCCACTGACACTGGGCATGGACGCCCAACACCAGGTCACGAAGATGGTCCGATTCCTCATAGTAAATGCTCCATCTCTGTAAAACTTGATTTTGGGAAGGCCAAGCTTGAATAACTTCCGAGCTATCCCATATACGGTTCACTTGAAGCTGAAGTTCCCAACAGAATTGGGGTAGGATCGACTGTTGGAGACATAGATCGGGAGTGCTCCATGGCCACCTTAAAGATTATTAAGCTACCGAGAACAAATGATTAAAGCCCATCGCAGCCATAAGCGACATCTCTCCCTGGATTCCCGAGGACTTTAATATTTTTTATTTTCAGTTCATCTTTGCCCAAGGCGGATTAAAAATTTGTTAACATTTCGGTTATGTTTCCGCCCACAGGGTGTAAAGCTTTTTCATTATAATGAATATGAATAGAAATGCTTTCACGTTTTCCACTTTGATGTGATGAATGCAGATAATGGCCTCACATGGTCAGGGCGTGATTAATGGCCACATATGACCAGGGTCAATGACCAGTTAGACGTTCTCCTAAAAAAACTCCATCTTTCTTGCTACTGCCCCAGATGGGAGGGGCTTTCTCACGGGGGTCCTCGTAAATAATCTCCTTCGGCTAAGACCCCGGAGGGCATGGCCTTACCCAACTAAGACCCCGAGTGGGATGACCCCTTTTGGCTAAGACCCTAGATGGGAGGGGCCTACTCATAAGAGGTCCTAGTAAGTTACCTCCCCCGGCTAAGATCCCAGAGGTGATGGCCTCGCCCGACTAAGATCCGGGTGAGATGACCCCTTCTGGATAAGACCCCGGATACGAGGGGCCTCCTCATAAGAGGTCTTAGTAAATTACCTCATCTGGCTAAGACCCCAGAGGGGATGGCCTTGCCCGGCTAAGACACCTGGTGGGATGACTCATTCTGGCTAAAACCCGAATGGGAGGGGCCCCCTCACAAAGAGGTCGTAGTAAAAAATATTTTTCCTCCGGTTAAGCCCGGAGGATGGGGCATCTTCGCAAGAGTCCCGATGAATTCATCTCCATGAAGAAAATATGCAAGTAAAAAGAAGGCGAAAAGTGCTAACACATGTAGAGAAAGGTAAAAAAAATTAGAGTAATAACTGGGGAAAATCTAAAGCGGTGCCCTCCTCTGCGCTCCGGAAGGGCGCCCCGGGAACTCAAGGGGGTGCCATCCTCCAAAGTCCGTAAGAGCTCCCCGTGGTATTAAAATATGATATAAAATTTAATCTGCCGCTGGAAGTCATACACATATATTATAAGTAAAACATGACAAATGGAGCCAATATGCATAAGGAAATGTAAAATGCATCCAGCCCGGTGGGATAATACCAAATATCTCAAGGTAAAGAGGAAGGAAAAAATATCTAAGTACATAGAAAGAACATTTGGAAGCACAAAGCAAGCCCTGAATATGTGGGGTAAGAAGAAAAAACTATCGCTGATCAAGAAACAGTTGCGTCATCTCTGGTAACAACAACAGTCTTTGCGGGATTCGCTCTGTCGTCACCGGCATCATCAAAAAGTTCTGCCAAAGCCTCAATCTCTCCCTCCTTCTCATCCGAAATGTTGTAGTCCAGGATATCGATCAGCTCGCTGGAAGCTTTCTCACTCCGCCGTAGAAGTTTGAAGCAGTGGCGAACGACTCTGTCAAAGTAGACTGAAGACTCCTGTAACAACTCAGTGCGATACTCCGGAGAAGCTCTATAAGCCTCAATTGAGCGGGACCTCTCCTCATCTAACTTATGGGCGCCAGTTGAAGTACCAAGAAAGACCTCACTCATCTTCAACTAGTGGTCAAGCTGGGACTTCGCCCACTCAAGCTCTTTCGACAACTCAGATACCGTGCCACAATGTTGTGTTGCATCATCTGTTAAGATCTTCACCTTATCCAAAAGTTGGCAATTATCCTCCATGGTCGCCTCACATGGACGGGTCAAAGCCGCAGTAAGGTTCAGAGCCTACAACATAATTTGTACAAGTTTTAGCCAGAAAAAAGAAAGAGCATGAAGAGTGGAAATGTGAAAAACCATAGAAGTTTACCCGAGCAAGGTCCCCGCTAAGGCGAGTCTCAATGTCCTTGAAGGACAAAGACCCAAGGAGGGACTGGTCATCAGATGATATAGCTCCTCGGGTTTGGGCGTAGCCAAGGCTAGAAGTAGTGTAGTCCGAATGGGACTGGATCGCCTCCCTATGGTTCACTCACCAAGAGAAGAGAGATCAGGGACCAACACACTCGGAGGCAGTGACATCGGGCTCCATCCTCGGCCAATTTCCTCCCGATGGGCTCCATAAGGATGAGGAGCTGAAGAGACATCTGAGCATGAGCCAGAACACCGATAACCCCCCTAGCAATGAAGGCATCCAACACTCTCATAGGGAGAAGGGCGTCTATCACCATCTTGTTGGGAAGGGCGCGACCTATCACTTCAGCATGGGACACTCGAGCTCCCGCCAGCAGACTTATCATTGGTTTTCTCCTTCTTCTTTAAGGCCATCAACTCTACAATACTGTAACTCTCCTTACCTGAAAAACAAGTACAATCGACATCAGAAAAAAGAAGCAGTTAAAATATACAAGTAAATGGGGGGCGACATGAAGAAATAATACAAAGCAGGATTCCCAAGAACTCCTTAATATTCAGGAGATTTTAAACAAGCCCTAAACTTATAAGCCTCGTCCATCTCCCTCCGGGATTCAGGAATGCCTCGGGAAATGATAACCTCAAAAATCCACTCGAGAGGAAGCTCCCAACCGTTATCTCGCGCGTAGAAGAAATCCTCCTTCCTCAGCCCACCAGGAGAAGAAAATATGTCCAGGAATCTGCACTGAGGGTTGGAAGAAGTGGAAGAAGGTCTCAACCGGAGACCTGCAGGCATAGAACACGGAATGGAACCCGTCTACTATCAGAATCAAGCCCAACTGCCGCACGACATGCTGATATCCATATATATATGCATAGGCATGGGGAATCAACTGACCAGTGTATACACCCACTGACCTAAGGATCAAGATGAGGATGTAATCTGGAGAAAACATGAAGCCAACTGAGAAGTTGTAGAAGTATACCGTGATGAAGCCCTAAGGAGGATGAATTAGCATGTCATTTGGATTTGGGGCCAATATCACAAAAGTCAAAGCAAGCTCCAGCCACTCATGCAACTTACGAGATACGCGGAAATCCCTCGACTAGCCAACTCTACCGAAACAACTGCTCGGCTCCCGGGTGAAGGCTTATGCTGATACTTGGTGGGCGAACCTATTCGACACTCTCACCTTTCAAACTCCTCCTTAGAAGACCCATCCCTTAAACTCGAATTCAGCTCCAGCTCTATATCTCGACCATCAAAATACTATTCTGGAGCAAGAGGATGGATATCAAACTCCATGCAAGAAGTACCGGAATCTTGGGCATGGCTCGAAACATACAAAAACTGAGGAACAAATCTAGAAAAGCAGGAAGAAAAATGGATAGGGAGGCTCGGAACACCCCTCAATGGCGCGCCTTTCTCCGCTGGGGAGGGCGCCCAGGCGTACCCTTGTGGAAATCATCTCTAAGATACAACAACTTTTACAGTTTTGACATAGCAGCACTTGCAAAAGTTGAAACAACAGCGAACAAAATAAGTGTTAAAGGCTTTCAAGCTTTTGAAGGATATATGATCAATATGCTAATAATGCAAAATAATCTCGGTTTATTATCTGCCTTTATGGAATGGTCATGTCTTTTGATCCAAAAAGACATGTACAACAAAAAATGCACCAGGTTGCTCGAAGAGGTGCATCAGTTCGAAAGTGTTAGTCAAAGTGGCTACGATAATCTAGAAAGAGGTGAATAGATTATCTTAATTTTCCAATTAACGCCGTCTTTTTGGAATGTGAGAACGATAACAAAAATAAATATGCGGGATTGTAAACAACACTCGATGATTTATATAAGTTCAACCCACCTAGGGCCTAATCATCTATAACCCCGGTATGTCCGGAATGGATTTTGAAACAAAAGAAAAAAGTTTATTAGTAGATACCAAACTATTATAACCTTGACGTTGAAGAGCACCTCACTCTTCTTACAACACCATCTATAAAAATTACCACAATCTTCTTACACCAATGAAGAGTATCACACTCTTCAATACCTAAAATCACCCAAGTGTGCTCTTACCACAAGAACACTAACAAGGATGTCTTGTTTTGGATGATTGAAAACAATTCAAGATTACAACTCAAATGAAGTATACAACTTTCAAGTGCAAGTGTAATTAAGAATCAAGCCTAGTACTCAAGATGTGCAAGTGAAAAACTTAGGCTAAATACAATAAGAATATGAAAGTGAAGAACAAGAAGTTTGCTTGTGTTTATATTGCTTGTGTTGTTATGTTTTGTCACTTCAATCCTTCATCTATAATAGGAGAGGTCTTGGATTTGAATTCCAGTTATAGGCTCCTCCTTGGAGATTGAATTTTGTAAAAAATTGCAAATCAAATGGAGAATAAAGTTGTTGGAAATCAATCCATTGAAATCATGAAAGGTTGTCTGATGTACAACGGATAGTTTGCTGATAAATCCTTTGGTTGACCCGTTGACCTCAAACAGAAAAGTCGAATTAACTTGAAAATTAGGGCTTGGACCGGATTCAATAAGGGGTGGACCGGTCGACATGGCCTTTGACCGATCGACCACCACTTGGACCAATTGGCCTAACCCGTTTTTGTGAGACAGAAGCAATTTGTACGAAATTATTTCATTCGGCACCGGTCGACCTCCTCATTTTTTTCTTCCGTCTTGTTTCTGTTTCAGAAATCAAACTTTGGGGCATGGATTGCCTTCTAGGGCTATCGGTTGGCCTCGAAACAGAAGTGTTGTCCAATTTTTGTCCAAAAAAAACTTCAAGAAATACTCCAACAAATTAGTAAAAATCATTTAAATTGATTAGGAGTATTTGGACAATATTTGAAGGCATTGTTTTGGTGAAAAAATCAGTTAAATGAAATCATCAAAATTACAATAAAAATATTTATAAATAGAGCAATTTTTGGTTTTCTCTCCTATGTGGGATGGAGCCTCACCCTTCCCCACATTTTCCAATTTCCATGTTAATTTCTAGTTTTAAATGCCAACTTGTAGCATTAATTTATCATTCATCCGTAATTGGTTTTGAAAAGTTCAAAATGTCAATCTCATCTACTCACTTAGTAGAATTTTATCATCTAATTTAATTCCATTTTCCATCACTGAAAACCACTTAAATATTTGGTCAAAACTAGGTGAACATCCATTTCTTCAAAACCAAATTCCAACATTTATTATAATTAGTCTTCATTCAACATTTTGTTAATGTCCTCTGGTTTTTTTAGATAAATATAAATATATAAAAGAAAGAAAAAAGTCCTAATCACAAACCGATCAGGTAGCAAAGGAAAAATTGTTAAACTTCAGAAAAAAGAAACAATAAAAATAACTTAAAAATGCAATTTAAACGAAGGACGTCTATTTCAAGAAGATATTCGAATGGCGTAGTTAGTTTTTTTAAGCACATACTTGAGTATCTTCTTGATGGTCTAATGTAGCAGGTGGAATGTCGGCCCATGATCCACGAGCCACAATTGCCCACAGGACTTGGAGCCACGAAGAATCACATGAGGAAAGACAAGCAAAGTGGTGGAGGGTCACCTATCTTTGTCTTTAAGGCTTCTTCTTGTTCCTCCTCTTCTACCATATATGACCACCGTTTTCGTGCAGCTGCCGCCATCACTTTGAAACTCTCCGATGGAGTAGTAGTGTTAAAGACATTGTCATTAATAGGCATACTGCGTGAGACTGCATCCATAGCTCGTTGCAAGTTCTCTTTCCCTTTATCATCTAAACTTGCAGCCATAACCATATTGTCCGAAGCTATCACTGAAATTTGCTGCAATGGTTGATGAAGAACCATCCTTCGATCAGTATTTATTGCCCATACATGATTAGTATCTCACACGTAATCACAATTACCATTGTTATGACTTGGCCCCTTCCCGCGAGTTTGAACTTGCTCTGAGTTAATCTTTTCATGAGAAATTTGCTCATCCTCGTCCCTGAGAACCTCAAAAGGATTATTAATTTTAACATGCAAATTAGATGTACCCTCTTTCGGAGAATGACCTGCTCGGGCTGTCCGCTTCTTGACTTGCACCTACTGTTTTGAATCTACATCTTTAACCTCAGTGGTAGTATCATGGTCTTGGACTGGACTATAGCCTGGTTTAGCACCATCCACAGTTTTGGATTCTGCATTATGCTTTATCGCTTGATTGTTCACTTGCCTGCAATTAGAACCTGAATGTCTAACAATTCAACAATGAGAGCAGAACTCTAGCAAATTTTCGTAACTGAACGACACGAACGAACAATGGCCTATTCATTCTACGATAATAAATTCCTGCAATTGAGAATTAAAATCAAATTCTACAAGAACTCTTATGAAATGTCCCACTTCTCCCGTAAGGGAGCGACCGTCTATCGGCATGGGCGTGCCAAATGTACTTGCGAGCTTCATAATTAATGCAGGATGCCAATATTACATACTCAACTTGTATATACAAACCCATACCTGATATCTTGACGAATTTATGCAGTATGGATTGAAGTTCGGAACCTAATTACTGAGACGAATTGAACCCGATTTTAGATTCCAGATAGGTCTCACAAATACTTTGTGTATGTCATTCACGTTCGAGAATTGTATTTTGTAATAACCCTTTCCCAGGGGTATAAGGAGCCATGAACCATCAATATGCCAAACCTCCGAATGTCTTCATTTAAGATCCTCTAAACCAAAAGGTTTGGATCCTTTAGGCAACATTAATCTACCAATCAATTTGTTCCGTAATTCCGCCGCCCATTGTTAGTAAATTTCCTTATCCACAGTGACTGAAAAATACTCCCCCTTTTTTACAGGTTTCAAAATCTCCCCTGGGGATAGCATTTGAGCGAAAGTTTGAGTGTTATTGCTGTTAGAAGCATCCTTATAATTTTCCCAAGATTTAACAGTAGTTGGTTGCATCTTAACAGCATTGCCATCAATATTTGAAAGAGATACCTTCTTATGCATGTAACCTGAGTTAGAAGGATTATTGTGTGAACTAGGGTTTTGAGAAGACCCACCCATAGCCCTGGGCGATAGAGAGTTGTTCGTTCGTCGTGCCTCCGAATCATCCCGAGGAATTTGAATATTAGAAACTTTGATTGAAGGATTTGTCGAAAATCGGATACCTATTCGACCAAGCTGTTCGATATTTTTAAATGTCCTCTAATTTATAACATTGGTACTTTTATTTGCTATCATATCCTTGCATAGCATTGATAGCTAGAACTATTGTAACAACTCCATAAGAAAACAATCAAATTCCAACGAAACAGAAAACCGTTGAAATTTTTTAAATTCCAACGGAAATTTCAATGCTACATTATACCATTGGAAAATTCCAATAAAAATTCCAACGATAAAAAACCGTTAGTATAAGTTGTTGGACTTCCCATTGGAATTTAAATTTCAATGGAAATTTCAACGCCAAAATAAACCGTTGAAATCCCAACAGTAATAAAATTGTTGGAATAAACTATTGGAAATATTGTTGGAATTTTAAAAGCTCCAACAAAAATTTTCTTCGCTAAAGTTTACCATCATAAAATTTTAACAAAAGTTCCAATGGTAAACAAAAAGTTGGAATTAATCGTTGGAATTTCTGTTTGAGTTTTTAAATTTCCAACAGAAATATTAATGCTACAACAGGTTGTTGAAAATTTTCATTTGAAATTCAAGTACCGTTTGAAAATTTCAATAGGGGTTAAAAGATTTGATAGTATTATTCATATCAATAAAATATATCTTCTTTTCTGGAGTCAATCATATTAAAGTTACATAATTAAATGTGCTTGATTTAGGACAAATTGATGATGGGTGACCTACTGGGAAGTTAAAGATATTAGATAATGAGATAAAATAATTGAATATTACCATGGATATAAACCATTGGAATTACCATTAGACTAAATTCCAATTGTATAACTCCGTTGGAATAAGCGTTGGAGTTTTCAATAGTATAACTTCGTTCGAATTAGTGTTGGAAAATTGTTGGGGTTTTTTTCCAACGCTTGTATATTCCAGTGGATAAAAACCATTGGAGGTACCGTTGGAATATTTTTCCATTGGAATTTTGTCATTCCAACGGCTATTTTACCAACGATACATTTTCTGTTGCAATTTCTGTTGGAATCGATAATTCCAATGGAAATTGGACAAATTCCAATAATTTTTTTCCATTAGAATTTCCTTGTTTTCTTGTAGTGGAAATCTATTTTTCGATAATCAAATTTTGCAATCTCATAACATATGATCTATCACTAACTATGGGAAAGTAAATGAAGATAAAACAGACAATATATGATTAATATAATGCATTTTTCTTCCAAACAATAATGTAAACATCCTCATAAGAGATTGAAGGATATATACATGTATAGGATGATATATAACATTCCTACTCGTGAACAACATTATTCTTCATGTAGTTACAATTACGCCCTCAAATGCTATTTCACACCCCATCATGAGAAGAAACAATCGGAAGACGTTTGTTCATCAACCGTCTTCCACCGCGGCATCTGTCCGAAGGCAAGCAACCCCGGGTGTAGGGGTTTGCCGGGGTGGCCGGCGTATGTTTTGGATGATTATTTGGTATGAGAGCGCCATAGTCAATGGTTTTTCCTTCAGCCGATGACGAAAGAAATATTGCACTTACCACAAGCAACGTTGCTAAGCTCACCAGTACCATCCTCCCCATGTTAGCTACGTACAATTATTTGTCCACTTAGTATACAAAGATTTCTTGTTATAATTTTCTTTGTAGTTTCATGCATTTATATAGAAAAATATTTCAATAACGATGCAAAAAGGTATACCTAAATTTGTGTAATGGTATCTGATAGACTTAAATTAGTATCCAAGAAATTGATTATTAGTAATGAGTTGAATCTCACGAAATTTCATTTTTCAGGTCCTCGATCGAGAGACCATCCTTGATTCAATATTCATTTTAACATTGGTAAAAAGAAATTAATGTATTATTCAATATATTTTGGGTATATCTTATTTTTGGATTCCATGCATTTAATACAATAAATAGAATTACAACAAAATAATATTTCCTTATTGTGATTTTCATAGCAATGTGTTTTTAATTTCCCTTTTTATGTTTCTCTTCGGTACGTGATTTCTTAAAATTAGAGATCGTTTTAGAAGAAGCATAAATAATTTTTTTAACCATTAACATACTCTAATTATTCGGGTCAAATATATATCAACTCTTACAATTATTTTTGTCATGCAAAATACTTTGAAGACGAGTCAAGTTTTAAATTTAAGCTATATTTACTAGAGAAAAGTGTTTAGATTAACTTTTATTTGTTTAAAGAGAACCTTATTTCAAGAATTGATAGTAGCTTAATTGGTTGAGCATATAGATTTAAATCCCACGAATATTTCCACCCCTTCTAGAACTTTGTACCCAAAGAAAAAAAAACTAATTTAAAATATCAAGCGACAAAACACATTTGGAACTAGTAATTCTGAAAATATTTTGAAAAACAAGATCTCAACCATCATATCTATTCAATTTGTATACAACATATATTTGCAATTATGTATAGAAAAATAGTTATTGGAAACAACTATAATTTTATTTTTGAGAAGGTTTTATATGATTAGATCGTCTCATGAATCTAAGTTCATGAGACGGATTCTAAACACATATAAAAAATATGGGTTCTTTTCACGGATATGGATTTGGGTCAAAATTCTATTTAAATATAAGATCCATCTCATGGATTATATACATAAAACCGTCTCACACAAATTATTGTGTTATTTTTCGGGATATATTAACGAAATTGTCGCATTAGTAATTACGTACATATAGGTACTTCACCTCCTTTAGCATTGTTATATGAGAAAAAATTGATAGAATAATTGGTCAACTCATTGTAATTGAGAAAGAATATGGTTATTACAATTGAAAGAAGAAAAGGCTACAACATAAATGAGGATGAAGGCTCCTTTAGATATAGTTGTTAGCCCAAGTGACTACGATAATTTAGAGGGTGGTGAATAGATTATGCCGATTTTCTGAATATTGCCCTTTTTTTTTAATGTAAGAATGATAACAAGAATGTAAGTGCGGGAAAATAAATAACACACGTTGATTTATAGTAGTTCAATCCACCTAAGACCTAATCTACTACCACCCTGGTATATTCGAAGTGGATTTCGAAAAAAAAAAAGAATTTTATTAATAGTTACCAAAACTATTACACATTCACCTTGAAAAGTACCACACTCTTCTTACGATATCTATGAAGATTACCACAATCTTCCAACTCGAAGAGCACCAAACTCTTCGTCACCTCGAAGAACACCAAACTCTTCTTCACCACGAAGACCACCAAACTCTTCCAACACCTCGAAGAGCATCAAACTCTTCAACACGAAAAGTACCAAGCTTTTCAATCACCAATTTTTCATCAACCAAACGTGCTCTTGCCAAAAGAACACTAACAATGATTTCTTGTTTTGGATGATGTTACAATTGCAATCAAGATTACACTTTAAATAAAATATTACAACTCAAAAGTGCAATTGTATCAAGAAGGAAAGCCTAATAAGCAAGATGTGAAAGTGATAATCTTAGGCTATTACAACAAGAATGTTGAAAATAAAGACACAGACAAATTTGCAGATTTTTCTTATTGTGTTGTATTGTGTTCTTTTATTGTGTTGCTTCAAGCCTTCATCTATTTATAGGAGAGGTGTTGGATTTGATTTCCGGACATAGGCTCCTCCTTGGAGATTGAAATCTACAAAAAAAAACGCAAAATAAATCAAGATTATAGCTGTTAGAAATCAATCCCTTAAAATCATGAAAAGTTGTCTGATGAACCAACAGATAGTTTGCTGATAAAACCATAGGTCGACCGGTCGACCTCTAATGAAAAATTTCGAATTGTTCAGTGAAAACACACTTTTGGACAGGTCAAACGGGGGTTGGACCATCTCTTTTGGGTTCGACCGTTCGGCCCCCCTATTTTCAGCAAACAGTTGTTTTTTGTTTTACACAACTTTCAGGTACCGGTTGCCCTCTAGGGCGACCGATTGACCTCAAAACAGAGGAGTTGTCCGATTTTAGTCAAAAATAAATATCAAGAAATACTCCGAAAAATTAGTAAAAATATTTTAAATCAATTAGGAGTATTTGGATAATATTTAGGGACATGTTTTGGTGAAAAACTCAGTTAAATAAAATCATCAAAATTACAATAAAAATATTTATCTAACAAACTCCTCATTTTTGATGATTACAAACCAAAATAATTTTAAGAGGTCGATTTTAAAAATAAAACAAGTTTTTCCGGTCAAAAATAACTATCCATTTTGAGCGACACTTTTCATGCATAAGAATCATAAGGATGAGAGCAAAGATTTTTCAAAGCAGTTTGTAAAAGCTACCCCTCTCATCATGCACAACAAGAGTAGGAATAGAAGCAAACAATTAAAAGCTAAAAGCTTCTCTTTTACACTTTGAGCTTAGATATCAAGAGCTTAGAAGCTTCCCCAGTCAAAAAGAAATCATTAGATATGTATAAAAGTCCATAGTATATCCATTGGACTAAGTTTTATCCATGGGAGGGGCCTCATGATAAGAGGTCCTAGTAAATTACCTCCACTGGCTAAGACCCCGGATGGCCTCACCCGGCTAAGATCGTGGGAGGGATGGCTAAAAACCCAAATGGGAGAGGCGCCCACTCCCAAAGAGGTCCTAGTAAAATTTTTTTTCCTCCGACTAAAACCCGGAGGATGGGGCCTCTTCTCAAGAGTCCCGATGAATTCTTCTCCATGATGGAAATAAGTAAGAAAAAGAAGGCGAAAAGTGGTAACACGTGTAGAGAAATATAAAAAAATAAAGCAATAACTTGGGGAAAATTAAAAGTGGGTGCCCTCCTCTGAGCTGCGGAAGGTCACCCCGGGAACCCCAATGGGGCACTGTCCTCCAAAGTCCGGAAGGGGGCCCCGTGAATATGATATGAAATTTAATCTGCTGCTGGAAGTCATACACATATATTATAAGTAAAACATGACAAAGGGAACTAATATGCGTAAGGAAAATGTAAAATGCATCCAGCCCGGTGGGACAATACCAAATATCTCAAAGTAAAGAGGAAGGAAAAAATATCTAAGTACAAAGAAGGAACATTTGGAAGCACAAAGCAAGCCCTAAATAGGTGGGGCTTGAAGAAAAAACTATCGCTGATCAAGAAACAGGCGTGTCATCTTTGGTAGCAATAACAGTCTATGCGGGCTCACTCCGTCGTCACCGGCGTCTTCAGAATGATCCACCAAAGCCTCAATATCTCCCTACTCTTTATCTAAAATGTTGTAGTCTAGGATATCAACCAGTTCGCTAGAACCCTTCTCACTCCGCCATAGAAGTTTCCGGCAGTGGCGAAAGGCTCTGTCAAAGTAGACTGAAGACTCATGCAACAACTCGGTGTGATAATCTAGAGAAGCTCTATAATCCTCAATCGGGCGGGACCTCTCCTAATCTAACCTATGGGCGCCAGTTGAAGTACCAAGAAAGACCTCACCCATCTTCGACTAGTGGTCAAGCTGGGACTTCACCCACTCAAGCTTATTCGACAATTCACTTACCTTGCCACAATGTTGTGTTGCATCATCTGTCAAGATCTTCACCTTATCCCAAAGTAAGTGATTCTCCTACATGGTCGCTCACCTGGACAGGTCAAAGCCGCAACAAGGTTCAGAGCATATAATGTAATTTGTACAAGTTTTAGCCAGGAAAAGAGATAGAGCATGAAGACTGGAAATATAAAAAGCCATGGAAGTTTACCTGAGCAAGGTCCTCTCTAAGGAGAGTCTCAATGTCCTTGAAGGACAAAAACCCAAGGCAGGACTAGTCATTAGACGATATAGCTCCTCAGGTATGGGCGTAGCAAGGCCAAAAGCAGTGTAGTCCCAATGGGACTGGATCCCTTCACGACAGTTCACTCACCCGGATAAGAGAGATCGGGGACCAACAAACTCGGAGGCGGCGACATCGGGCTACATCCTCGGCCTCTTTCCTTCTGATGGACTCTAAAAGGACGAAGAGCCGAAGCGACATCAGATCATAAGTAGGGCGCCCAACACTCTTGATTGGGAAAATGGCGCAACCTATCACTTCAGTGCGGGACACTCGAGCTCCTGCTGGCATACTAATCATTGGCATTCTTCTTCTTCTTAAAGACCATCAACTCTGCAATACTGTAACTCTCCTTACCTGAAAAACAAGTACAAGCGACATCAGAAAAAGAAAGTAGTTAAAATACACAAGTAAAGGGGGGAACGACATCAAGAAATAAGATAAGGCAGGATTCCCGATAACTCTTTAATATTCAGGAGATTTTTAAACAAGCCCCGAGACTTATAAGCCTCGTCCATCTCCCTTTGGGATACGGGAATGCCTCAGGCAACCATAACCTCATAAAGCCACTTGTGAAGAAGCTCCCAATTGTTATCTCTCGCGTAGAATCAATCCTCCTTCCAAAGCCCACGAAGAGAAGGAAATTCGTCCAAGAATCTACACTTAGGGCTTGGGAAGAAGTGGAAGAAGGTCTCAAGCCGGAGACCTATGGGCATAGAACACGAAATGGAACCCGTCTATGGTCAGAATCAAGCCGAACTGCCGCATGACATGTTGATATCCTCGTATACACGCATAGGCTTGGGAAATTAACTGATCAGCGGATTCTCCCACCAACCTAAGGATCGAGATGGGGAAGTAATCTGGAGGAACCACGAAGCCAACTGAGAAGTTGTAGAGATATATTGTGATGAAGTCCTCAAGAGGATGAGTTAGCATGTCATTCGGATCTGGGGCCAGCATCACAAAAGCCCAAGGAAGCTTTAGCTGCTCACGCAACTTACAAAGACAAGCGGAAATCACTCGACTAGCCAACTCTCCCGAAACAACTGCTCAGCTCCCGGAAGGAGGCTTATACGGATACTTGGTAGGGCGAACCTCTTCGAGACTCTCACCTTTCAGACTCCTCCTTAGAAGACCCATCACTTGAGCTTGAATTCAGTTTAAGCTCAACCTCTCGACCATCAAAATACAAGTCTGGAGCAAGATGAGGGATATCCAACTTCGTGGAAAAGCGTGGACATGAAATAGAATGCCGGTAGCACCTCGACCTCCAAGAGGAATAGAAGAAACACCAGAATTCGGGGCTTGGCTTGAAACATATGAAAACTCAGGGAAAGATCGAGGTCAACAAGAAGAAAAACTCACCGAGGGTCTCGGAACACCCCCCAGGGATGCGCCCTTCTCCGTAGAGGAGGACGCCAGGCGCACCCTAGTGGCAATCGTCTCTAGGATACAACGACTTTTATAGTTTCGACTTAGCAGCACTTGCAAAAGTTGAAACAAGTATTTAAGACTTTCAAGCTTTTGAAGGATATATGATCAATATGTTAATAATGCAAAATAATCTCAGTTTATTATCTGGATTTTCGTATGGTTTTTCATCTGCATGAGATTAGTATTTATAAGCATCTAAGTGCCTATATGGAATGGTCATGTCTTTTGATTCGAAAAGACATGTCTACAGCCAATAAATGCACCAGGTTGCTCGAACAGGTGCATAAGTTCGAAAGTGTTAGTGAAAGTGGCTACGATAATCTGGAGAGGGATGAATAGATTATCCTGATTTTCCGATTTTCATCCTCTTTTTCGAATATGAGAATGATAACAAAAATAAATGTGCGGAAATGTAAACAACACTCGATGATTTATGGAGGTTCAACCCACCTAGGGCCTAATCATCAACCCCTATGGTATGTCCGGAATGGATTTCAAAAAAGAAAAGAAAAAGTTTATTAATAGATACCAAACTATTACAACATTTACCTTGAAAAGCACCTCACTCTTCTTACAACACAACCTATGAAAGATTACCACAGTCTTCTTACACCAATGAAGAGTATTATAATTCTTCAACACCTAAATCACCCAAGTATGCTCTTACCCCAAGAATACTAACGAGGATGTCTTGTCTTGGATGATTGAAAACAATTCAAGATTACAACTCAAATGAAGTATACAACTTTGAAGTGCAAGTGTAATCAAGAATCAAGCCTAGTACTCAAGATGTGCAAGTGAAAGACTTAGGCTAAATACAACAATAATATGAAAGTAAAGAACAAGAAGTTTGCTTGTATTTATATTGTTTGTGTTGTTATGTCTTTTTGCTTCAATCCTTCATCTATTTATATGAGAGGTCTTGGATTTCAATTCCAGCCATAGGCTTGTATGCTTTTTCTTGTATGTTGTGTTGTGTCTTGTTGCTTGAATGGTTCATCTATTTATAGGTGTGGTTCAGGGACGAACCAAGCGGAAGCTGGTGGGCATGTGACGCCCGGGTCCGAAGAGGGCGGGGAGTGATCGTCGGTGCAAGAAGGAACGGACAAGGAGCGGCTCCTGGCAAGCTTCTAGGCGGAGGGGGACATGAATGAACTAATCCCACACCCGAATAAGAGGAGATTCTGAGACTGTGCAGGTATGGGACTATACAGTTGAAGAGAGCTTAAAAGATTTGATAGATACTACTCATATCAACAAGATGCATTTTTTTTTTCTGGTGCTCATCTCATAAAAACTCCGAAGTTAAGCGTGCTTTGCCCGGAGCAATTTTGGGATGGGTGACCCCCTGGGAAGCTGCTCTCAGGGTGCGCGTGAGTGAGGACAAAGCGCGCTGGAAAGATTCGTGTTGGTTTTTGGGGACAGTCATCGATCCGGGGCGGGCCGTTCTTAGAGGGGGTCGGCCGACGGGGTCCGACGGTCGACCCCGTTGACCGGTTGGGGTCCTTCATTTTTGTAATACAGGTGTTCGTAATCTCAAGAACAATCCCACATTTGGCCGCCCACACCGGCCGACCGGGTTGCCCTCCCAATATTTCTTGACCCCATTTTTGTTTTAAAACTCAATTCAGACACAGGATGCCCTATAGGGCGGCCGGTCCAACACGAGACAGAATTGTTATCCAATTTTTGTCGAAAATAAACTTCAAGAAATACTCTGAACAATTAGTAAAAACATTTTATATCGATCGGGAGTATTTGGACAACATTTAGAAACATTATTTTGATATAAAAATACATTTAAACAAAATCATCAAAATCATGATAAAAACATTTATCTAACAAACTCCCCATTTTTGATGATTACAAACCAAAACAATTTAAGAGGACGATTTTGAAAATAAAACAATTTTCTGGTTAAAGAATAAACTATCTGTTTTGAGCGACAACAAACCATTCATAATAGCCATAATCAAGGGAGTAAAAAATTTCAAAAACATTTTACACAAGCTCCCCCTATCAACTTGCACATCAAGAAGTGATCAATTAAAAGCTAGAAGCTTTAGCTAATACAATGTAAACATAAATATCATGAACTTAGAAGCTCCCCCTGTCAATGACAATCATTAAACATGCATAAGAGTCCAAAATACATCCAATGGACTAAGTGTTCTTCACGGCTTTTGGCTTTAAAAAGCCATAGCTTATAGCTTTTTTTGTGAGCTTATATAAGCTTCTTTTAGCTAACGAGCCAATTTCATGTTTCTCCCCCTTTAGAATCATCAAAAATAATTTTAGCACAATAAAAGCATCATTCATCCATATCAAAGTGCGCAAAATAGGCGATTTATCGAGCTTTTTGAAGATTTAGGCCTAAAATCCAAATACAAAGGGAGAAGTCGATCATTTGAAATGCAAAAGCTCGTTTGATTGATACAAACATGATCTCTATAAATATATCGGACTTTTAAAATCGAGAGAGCCAAGTAATTGGTGAGATTTTCTTTTTAACAATTCATCGAACACTTGGCGGGCGTTAAAAATTGAAGAAGTTGTATATAGCCCTTGAAAATGTAATCAAGCCAAAAATTTCATCACCAAATCAAATTATACAACAACCAATTAACCACAATTAATAATCTCATCACAAAGATATACGAATTGCATAAAGAAATTTACATAAAAGCCAAGTTCTCAAGGGTTCAACCCTATTGAGATAAAAAAAAAAGTGAAAATTTTACCATTTAATCGGTAAAGATGAGCAACAATGATGATAATCGAGCAATAAGAAGTCCAAGATATAGATATTATACAATGAAATTCATTTTGAGTGAATCGTGTGTGCAAATGACAAAGGGGGCGAAAAATGGAGTAAAAGAGCCAAAATGGCTAAGTCTGGAAAACATAAACAATTTAACCAAATATTTTGCTTAGGGCGACCGGTCTAAGGTCTGGTCGATCGGTCTACCTCAGCCCAGTTTGCCCACTGGATCAGTTTGTTTTTGAAAAATCTGAAATTTGATCCAAAAATCCGATTTTTTGCCCCTAAGTTTTAAAAATTTGCAAAATGCAAACATAGACCTCATTCAATATGCTTTATGCCTAACTGAGCTCGTATTGAAGCAAAAGTCTCGGAAGATAGTAGTTTTGTAAAGATGTCCGCTAATTGATCTTGAGATGGTACAAAAGATATCTCAATTATTCGTTTTGAGACACAATACCTTAGAAAATGATGTTGAATCTCAATATATTTAGTACGGTTATGATAAACCGGGTTTTGAGAAATATTTATAGCGGATATGTTATCACAAAAGATGAGTACATTTTCAAAAGAACATTTGTAATCCGCTAAAGTTTGTTTCATCCAAAGAAGTTGAGTACAACAAAAAGCCGCGGAAATATATTCGGCTTTGACCGTTGAAAGTGAAACACAATTTTGTTTCTTTGAAAACCAAGAAACTAGGCAATCGCCTAAAAATTGACATGATCCAGAAGTACTTTTACGATCATCAATATTACCCGCATAATCCGAATCACTATAACCCCTAAGTGAAAATTTTTCATTCTTTGGATAAAATAAACCATATTGAATAGTGCCTTTCAAATATCGAAAAATCCTTTTAACGGCACTCATATGAGATTCTTTAGGATTGCATTGAAAACGAGCACATAGGCATACGACATGAAGAATGTCCGGTCTACTTGCGGTTAAATAAGTAAACTACCAATCATACCTCGATACTTGGATTCATCAACCGATTTGCTTTTTTCATCTTTGTCAATGTTGACATTGGTTGCCATAGGAGTAGAGACGGTTCTTTCTTCTTCAATGCCGAACTTCTTCAAAAAATTTTTTTGTATATTTTGATTGTGAAATATTAATACCTTCTTGGCATTGCTTGATTTGAAGT
Organism: Rehmannia glutinosa; assembly: GCA_016081115.2. Lineage (NCBI taxonomy): Eukaryota > Viridiplantae > Streptophyta > Magnoliopsida > Lamiales > Orobanchaceae > Rehmannia > Rehmannia glutinosa. Next base: position 6,867,979 of record CM071937.1, on the reverse strand, counting down.
CCAAGGAAGAAGTTGAGCTCCCCCATCATGCTCATCTCGAATTCACCTTACATTAACTTAGAAAATTTATTGCATAAGGATTCATTAGTAGCACCAAAAGTAATATTATCAACATAAATTTGCACTAATAAGCCAGCTTGCCCTTTTTCAAAAACAAAGAGAGTATTATCAACTTTACCTCTTGTAAAACCATTTTACCAAAGAAAAGAGCTAAGTCTATCATACCATGCACGGGGTGCTTGGTTTAAACCATATAAGGCATTCTTAAGTTTATAAACATCATTTGACCTAGAGAAAATTTCAAACCCCGGAGGTTGTTTTACATAGACTTCTTCTTAAATAAAACCATTTAAAAGGCGGATTTAACATCCATTTGGTAAAGATTGAAAATTTTAAAACAAGAATAGGCAAGTAAAATGAGAATTGCTTCTAAACGTGCTACGGGTGCAAATGTTTCATCACAATCAATACCTTCTTCTTGACAATACCCTTGAGCTCCTAACCTTGCCTTGTTTCGAACAATATTGCCTTGGTCATCGAGTTTGTTCCAAAATACCCATTTTGTACCAATAATCGTTTGAGATGGAGGTCAAGGTACCAATTCCCAAACATCATTTCTTTCAAATTGATTCAACTCCTCTTGCATTTCTAAGAACCAATCCTCATCTTCAATAGCTTTCTTAGCATTTTTATGCTCTTTTTGAGATATAAGAGCTTTCTCGGTAAATTTTCTTCGGGTCATCACTTTATCAAGGGGATCACCAATAATAAGATCTTTTGGGTGATCTCCTTAAATTTAAATGCCACATGAAGATCCGAAGTATCACCTTTGTCTTCTTGAGGAACATATGAGGTTAAAGGTTGATCATTTGAAGTAGAAGGTTGAGCATCATCTTGAACAATTGGTTCAACAATATCCTCTTCATCACTATCATCATTGGGTATCCTTTCAACACCCGAAGCTTCATTGAATTTGACATGGATAGATTCTTCAACTACCATACTAGTCTTATTGTAAACCCGATATGCTTTGCTCTTGATAGAGTACCCCATAAATATTCCTTCATCGGCTTTAGGATCAAGTTTGTCCAATTGATCCTTAGTATTCAAAATAAAACACTTACATCCAAATATTTTGAAATGACTAATATTTGGAGTTCATCCTTTCCAAAGCTCATACGGTGTTTTATTCAATTTAGGACGAAGATAAACACGATTAATAACATAACATGCGGTACTTACGGCTTTGGCCCAAAAATATTTTGGAAGTGAAAATTCATTGAGCATAGACCGACTCATTTCTTGAAGTGTTCGATTCTTCCTTTCAGCTACTCCATTTTATTGAGGTGTTCTTGAAGACGAAAAATTATGAGCATATCCTTTGGTTTCACAAAAGACTCTAAATTCTCCATCAACTTCACCACCTCGATCACTTCGAATAGACTTGATAGTATCTTCCTTTTCATTTTTAATAAGTCTACACAACTTAACAAATTAACGGCATCGCTTTTATTTGCAGGAAAAATAGCCCAAGTATATCTAGAAAAATCATCGACTATAACAAAGGTATAATGTTTTCCACTTAAACTAGTCGTACCAATATCCCCATACAAATCAAGATGAAGTAATTGTAGGGGTTTGGTTGTGGAAATTTTATTTTTGGGCTTAAAATTACTTTTAACTAATTTGTTCTTTTGACAAGTGTCACATAAGCCAAGATTTTCAAAATTCAATTTGGGTAGTCCTTTTACATATTGGTTTTTGCAAATAGTTTACAAATTTTTGTATCCAACATGTCCAAGTCGCCTATGCCATAAACTAGTTAAATCATTATTGGCGACAAGACAAGAAACATTTTGACTAACCAAATCACTTGTGCAAATTTTGTAAAGACTGCCTTTTCTATTTGCTTCACAAATAATTTCATCATTTTTAACAATAAGGCATTTTTCTTTATTGAAAATAACATTATAATTTGAATCATAAAGTTGGCTTACACTTATCAAATTAAACTTAAGCCCTCAACATAAAGAACATTACTAAGAGAGAAAGAAGAGTTACCAATTTCTCCATTTCCAAGAATTCTTCCTTTGCCATTCCCGAACATGACCATACCCTCTTCTTGGAGCTTGATGTTGGTAAAAAGTTCTCTCCTTCCGGTCATATGGCGCGAACACCCGCTGTCCACGAGCCATTTTGAATCCTCCATGGTTGTTATAGCCCCTATTACCTACAAATGAAGCACTTTTAGGTACCCTATAATTTTGGGTTCCATGGGGGTTAGTTTTGAGACCTTTGGGTCTCCAAAAATACCTAAGATCATTCTCCAATTTACATTAGTAACATAATGACCAACTTTACCACAATAAAAACAAATAAGATTGTGGGCACTACTAGCACGTACAAAAGTCTGACCTTGGTCATTTTACTTTGAAATAGGTTGAAAAGGTTTATAACCGAGTCCTAATTTAGAATGCTCACCTCTTTGTGCATCTAAATTTTTTATAACTTTATCCGTACTTAAGTTAAAATGATGCACATCTTTTTTTAAACATTCAAGAACATTAGTGAGCGATTGTTTTTCGGTTTCAAGAGTACGGACGTTAGTAAGAGTAATAGCATGAGCTTTATCAAGAGATTCATAAGAAGTGAACAATTTATCCTTTTCAATTTCAAGCTCTTTATGCTCCTTTTTCAAAGTCTTGTGTTTAACAATCAAATTTCAAAAATCATTTTGAAATTCATCAAAATCACATTGCAATTCATCAACTAAGGAAGAAGTTGAAGAGTTAGAGCGTACCTCGTTATTTTCATCGTCTATGGCCATAAAACCATGCTCGGTTCTCATTCCTCATCGGATGTGGTGAGTAGTTCATCCCAAGTTTTGACATCCACATTTAGAGCCTTCTTTTTTGGAAAAGGCTTTTTCTTCTTTTGTTCCTCCTTATCTAGTTTCGGGCAATCGGCTATGAAGTGCCCGGATTTTTCGCATTTGAAACACGAGTTGTCTCTCGGTTTTCTTGCCTTATTTTTATTAACAAATTTTGCAAAATTCCGGACAAGTGCAACCGTCTCTTCATCATCCTCATCATTAGCATAATATGTATTATTAGAAGAAGATGCTAGGCCTTTAGGAAATTTTGCGTACCCGATTGAGTGGTGGATGGTTTGGAATTTTTCCTCTCCTTGAGATAGACTTCATAAATGAGGAGGTTCCCAATGAGCTCATCGAACTTGAGTGTTTCCAGATTTTGTGCTTCCGTGATAGCCGTCACCTTTTCGGACCATGAGTCGGGAAGATCGTTCAATACCTTACTCACCTTGTCTTCTTCAGAGATGACTTTATCGAAAGCCACAAGAGGATTGACAATATTGTCAAGCCTTTCCACCATTTGTGATACGCTTTCACCATCATGCATATTGAAGTTTTCAATGTCTTTAACAAACATGGTTTTTCTTGCTTGTTTGACCTTCTTTGTTCCTTCATAGATTGTCTCCAATTTTTCCCAAACATCATGTGCCGACCTTATGCCTCTTATGCGATCATACTCGGTGGCGGTAAGAGAGCAATGTACAATATTTAAGGCATTACCGTTTAGAGAGAAAGCCGTCTTGTCATTGTCATCGAACTCCTTGAAAGTTTTGAGAACCGAGGTGACGTCTTCCAATTTCTTTGTTGGTTGATCAACTCCTTCAATAACCACATTCCAAATATCAAATCCACACCCTTGAAGAAAGCACTCCATTCGGTCTTTCCAAAATGCCCAGTTGTTGGCATTGAATAGCAGTGGCTTGTTGGTGGAGGCGCCGATTGTGAGATATGCTTCGTTCGTAGCCATGGATATTTCCTCTTTACTTGGAACGAGCTAGCCAAAGAGTTTGGCTCTGATACCACTTGTAAGTCCAAGTGGCTACGATAATCTAGAGGGGGTGAATAGATTATGCCGGTTTTTCAAATTCCGCCCTCTTTTTCGATTGAACAAGCAAAGATAAAAACTGTAAATACGGAAAATAAACAACATGCTATGATTTAAAGAGCTTCACCCCACCTAGGGACTACGTGTTTTACCACCCCAGTATATCCGGAATGGGTTTCGAAAAAGAAAAAAGAAATTTTATTAATTACCACAATTAATACAACACCACCTTTGAAGATTACCACAATCTTCTTACAACACATTCAAGGAGATTATCACAATCTTCCTTCAACACTTAAGAAGAGTACCACACTCTTCTACACTAAGATCACCCAAGTGTGTTCTTACCACAAGAACAACAACAAGAATATCTTGTTTTGGATGATGGACAAAATTCAAGATTACAACTCGATAATGATAATACAAATATTGAGTGCAAGTGTAATCAAGAATGAAAAGTGTCATCCAAAACAACAAAGTGTTTTGCTTGTATGCTTTTGCTTGTATGTTGTGTTGTGTCTTGTTGCTTGATTGGTTCCTCTATTTATAGGAGAGGTCTTGTATTGATTTCCAGACATTGACTCCTTCTTGGAGAGTAAATTCTGCAAAAAAAAAAATACAATTAAAACCAAGATTATTGCTGTTAGAAATCAACCCCTTAAATTGAGGAAAAGCTGTCTGAAAACCCAACGGATAGTTTGCTATCAAAATCTTATAGTGACCGGTCGCGCAGAGAGAAAGGTTTGAAGAGTATTTCACGAAAAATACACAGGGGGACTGGTCGACGGGTGGTCCGACCAGTCGACCCCCTGTTGGACCGGTTGAGGTCCCTTATTTTGTAATACAAGGTGTTCTGTAATCTCAAGAACAATACCAGGCACCGGTCGCCCACACCGGTCGACCGATCACCCTCTCCAATATTTCTTCAATCTTGTTTTCTGGTTTTAAAACTCAACTCAGACACAGGATGCTCTATAGGGCGACCGGTCCAACACGAGACAGAAGTGTTGTCCAATTTTTGTCAAAAATAAACTTGAAGAAATACTCCAAAAAATTAGTATAAACATTTATATTGATCGGGAGTATTTGGACAATATTTAGAAATTGTTTTGGTATAAAAACACATTTAAACAAAATCGTCAAAATCATGATAAATACATTTATCTAACAGGCTTCTATGAACCATTTCATGAACTCCTGCATTGTCTCTACTTCCCTTTGCTTCACTTGAAAAAGGTGAGCGATTGTCTTGGAATACTTTCTGTTAATGGAGATTTGTTGTATCAACACCTCCGTGAGCTTGTCCATCCTAGAAATCAACCCCACCGGGAGCTGACTGAACCATGTAAGTGCCAGCTTGGTCAAAGTGGTGCGGAATACCTTGCATTAAGAGGCATTCGTCATGTAGTAGAGATTCGCTAATTGGCATAGAATTTGTCCAAGTGTTCCCGTGGGTCTCCAGTGCCATAATACTCCGGGAGGTTGGAGGTCTTAATTCCTGATGGCAAGGGTTTCAGATAAGATTACTAGAGCTAAATGGCTTCTCTTCATCAACGCCGTAGCCTACGAGTTGGCTAGGCTAGACTGCATAGCTTGAGATTCTTCAACCAATGGCGGCTTTTCACGATTATGATTTCCGCCGCGACATTCTTCACTTTTCTCCTGATTATCTCGAGCAGGGTCTTTAGTGGCGGGCGGAGCCCGCAGTGGTCCTCCTGCAACATATGTTGTGGCTTGATGCAGAGCGTTCTGGGAAGAGGGGGGCAACACAAACAAATTTCATCAACAGGTTGAGCCCCCCTATGAGGAGGAGGTGGGTGGCACTCCTCCAAGAGGAGGAGGATAGTTGGCTCCCCGTCTTCCAGAAGGTCGCTCTTCTTGTTGGTCTCCGGTGCCTCGACTTGCAGCTTGAGATACACCATGACGTGCTTGCGATCGAGCCTACATCCTCGTGTGCTTTTGCTATTCCCACAAACGATGCCAAAATGATGCTGCTTTTTCTGGCAGATCACCCAAGTCAACTAACTTGACCAAAATCCTCTTCCCGAGAGGGAAGTCATCGAGCTTGTCCTCTTCCCAAAATGGAAGTCTTCTTGTCTTCTGTTCCTGAAACTGCTAACTCCTTCAATGGAGAACTTGTCTTCTCTTTCCTTTACCTGTTTTGTTAACTGGTCCCTTCAAACTTAGCATGTGGTTTAGATGGTTGTCCCATACTGTCCTCTTGAGATCGTTCGATGGCCTATTCTCTGAATCATCCCCAATACTGTTCGATCCCGACTCAATGCGGAGAGTCTGCTCTGTATCATGGTGAATAGGTTGTCGTTCAACGATCGTGTTGTTTCAAGTTCATTTCAATCCTCGAGTGAACTTGTAAAGCTTATCCTCTTCTGATCGATTGTCCCCGAGCATACTTGGACAATCGGTGAAAGTCGGACTCATCGAGCTACAGATTAGGTTCCCTTGCCTCAATCTATGGAATTCATCTCGGCGCTTCTTTCACAACCTGTGGAATATCTGTTCATTGAACTCACCCAAGAAATTTCCCCATGTTCGACTACCCGATCCTGTTCCCATCTCCTTTCAACCGCCCTCCACTAGTCTCTAGCGGCCGATTCCACATTTAAATACGGCGAGTGTGACTCTCTCGCTCATCGGAGTATTGAAGAGCATTGAAGATATTCTCCAACTTCTCTACCCATTCTTCGCTTTCAAATCGTCCGGCTCTCCCAAGAAGGCCGGTGGGTCGAATCGCAGAAATCGCTCCAACGTGCGATCGTTCACCTCTCCGGGGCGGGTTCGAGCACGGGGTTGAGGCTCGCTCTGTTGCCTCATAAAAACCAGATTTCTTTGTAAAGGCTTGTGCGATCAAATTGTCTCCTGCAGCAGTGAAGGAGGCAAAGTGGTCGGAGAGAGGGTACCCGGCCCCTGGGTACATCATCAACTCCTCGTGGAACGCGACGAGGTCTCCCACGTCCTCGATGTTCGGCCATTCTGTATCTTGAAGCGTTAGTTGCGATACACGAGTAAATGAATACAATAACTATTCACGTAAAGCAAGTAATATCGCAGGGAAAGTAACATCAACACAAGACACTAAATAAATAGCAAAAGGCATATCCATTAATGTAAAACTTGAATACACCCAAACTACAACAACAGAAATACTAAGTCAGATACATCGGAACCAAAATACATCTGAGTCTAGTACAAAACAAAGTAAGGTACAACACTGGAATACACGACTACAACAACCGAAGTACAAACTGACAATTAGCTAACTAATCAGTGAGATCGCCATCATCGTCGCTCGCCACTATGTCCAAAATCGGGGCTGGGTCGGGCTGAGGTGGCGCCTCAACCTCGGGCCAATCCACGAAGTCCAACCACTGCTCGAATCCCTGAGCCTCATCGAGTGGAGCGCCTCGAGTGCCCTCGGCTCTCCAATGTTGGATGGATCCTCCTCGGGATCCTCCTCGGGATCCTCTTCGGGATCCTCCTTGGCGTCAGTACGGGTTCACCTCGGGCGGTGGCAACGGTGAGCATTGGCTGCCAAAGCATCCTCTAGTGCGGCGTCTCTCTGAGCTAGGTCGTGTAAGGTCCTCTATGACTGTCATCTGCTTGATGAGGGTCTCCTCCAAGCGCTCGACGGTGTCGCGGGATAGGCGGGCGTCAATCTCCCATTTTCGCGGCGTCACTTGCCCTTTTCATCTTCTCTCGCATGTTATCCAGACGCTCCTGGATACTCTGTATTTGGTCCTCCCGCTCTTATGGTGTTATCGCGGTCCTTGATGACAGTGGTCAGCTCGCTCTTCTCATCTTGGCTCATGGCCAGCGGCCGAGTCAGTCCCTATTACGTTGGCGCTCCGGGCTAGCTACGTGGTCGCGCGATCACTCTCCCGGTGCCAGTGAATCATCAGTGCCCGATAATATTCCCGCTCAGCGTGGGCATGGAAAACATCCCACCATGAAGGCGGCGTCGGCTCCATCCTGATCAAACAAAACTAAGGCGAGTCAGTCAAAGGTAGAGGAAAGATAAGAAGAGAATAAGGAAAGAATAAATAAGGAAAATCAGTCAAGAATCAACTAAGTCAAGACAAGTATGACAATGAAGTCTCAAAATATGCGTTCTAACTTAGTTCGAACATCAATAAGACGGTTCTATGCCAATTTGAAATCGATTTCACACTTAATTGGTTAAGTCGCGGTACTACCCAAAACACAGACCGAGGGTCCTATCCTGGGTCAGCTCGGTGTAAGTTTCCACCTTACTAGCCGAGCTCTGATACCACTCTAACCGTCACGCCCCAAACGGACGTGACGACGATCCACAACTTAAATACAATAACCAAACAAACCCGGACAAATATCAACGAGAACCCAATGAAACAGAGTCTAAATAGCGGCGGAAATAAAATAACAAGTACGAATACAACTTACAGTCTACGATCCATAATCTATATTACATCCCGAAAATCAACAAAATATAGCAACTTAAAGTCAAAGGGTCCTACGCCCTTGATTTACATAAGTCGGAATGGAAAAAAATACAAAAGTCCGACAACAACATAAGAAAAGAGTCCAATCAACAACAAGAAGTAGTAAATCCAACACGCAGAGTACAAGGTCTCAATCGGGCTTGGTTCGCATCTTCAATGAAATCCTCATCTAAGGTTAGAAAATAGGTGGGGATGAGACAGAAATCTCAGTGGATGGGGTGATCGTGTGCAAGTGTGGCGCAATATAGGTAATGTGAGAAAACAGTTATATGAAAACGTGTGAGTATGATGCATGTATTCACACACATCCACAAGCGTCGTGATAAATATATTTAAGTAATATACTTATACGATTTGAGAAAAAAGCGATTCATGGTCACACAGCACTATGTGATTCAGTCAAGACAGGTAGGATTGCGTACGGAAATGTAACGTCAATCCCATGCAAGGCAAATAATGGTTGTGTACGGATTTGTAGCGCCAACCAATTCAAAACAAGTAGCGGTTGCATACGGATTTGTAGCGCCAACCAACGGGTCCGATAACTCCGGAATCGTATGGATCAGACAGCGATTCCTTCGTTCTTCCTTGTAACTCCCCAGGCAGGATGGTCCAAGACCGGCACCTTATCATTCCATAGGCAAAGACAAAATCCATAGTGGAGCTTGCAAGGCTCGGATCTGTCATAATCATGATTATACCTCAAGTACTACGACCCGCTTCCCTTGGACAAACTCCGTCCCTCAGTTGCGGGATTAGGACGATGGGCCGGAAGAGTGGAATAGCAGCCGAGCTGCCCGGTTCCATCCCGACGTATCCATTCCGATCGTGAGCTCGACACACCAAGTTGACTCAGCAGAAAGTAGTTATAAGATGATCAACAACTGTGCGATTGAGTATTATTGATTCAGGAAGCGATTCAGAAATTTTTGAAAATTCGCGAGTAGCAATTTTAGCGTTGGTGGAGTTTTTGGATGAAGATGATTATCGGAAGGATAAGCAATCTTTGATATGTTGAAAGATTAGGTGGAACATAAGTTCCGTTATAGATTCAAAATCGCAATGCGAGGAAGTCGCTCCGCGATCGGGTATTAATCGGTCAAATTGATCCGATAAGTCAAGGGTTTTTGGGAAAGTAAAATACTTTAATTAAATCTCCAAGTCCGAGGGTATTTAGTAAAAGAGAAAATAATTTGAGTTAGGTCCTTTATAAAAGAAAAATTGTAATTTAGCCCCGTTTTGTAAAAACCAACACCTTTGGGGTTAAAAATTGAATAAATAAATATCCCGACCTTGAAAAATTAAGATGTCAGTTCCTAAATTCTCCAAATTGTCCAGAGATTCAGGTGTTTAAAATTTTGAGGTCGATATTTTGTAAAATTCTCACATTGGCCCCAAATTTGTAAAAATTGCCAATTCGGACCTTAAGTTTAAAATAATCGGAACTCACAAACCGGAAGGGATTTTAATGTGATTTCAGTTGGAAATTGTCATTAAGGTTAGTGGGATATTGGGACAAAAGCAGTTTTTAAAATAAATATGTGTAGGTCCTTTAACTTTTGAAAATACCATTTTTGTCCCATTTTGAAATAATTGCCTTTAAGACTTTTAGGGGTCCAATTGTCATGAAATTTGAACCTTGGGTCCAAAATATAATTAAGTTATAGTTAAGTTAGTATTTCCAGGTGCATGGGCTGCATAAGTCCTGGAAATTTCATTTGGCTCCTCAAGTTTAGTATTTTACACATTAGTCCCTCAATTTTAGTAAAATTATTTTCCAAGCCCTAACCACTTGATTTTTGGAATACTTTTAAAATATGTAATTCCCAGTACCTTAAAAGTAAAAATTTCAAATTTTAAAGTTTAGGTCTGGTACAGTTTTAAAAATTGCAAAGTAGCCCTTAAACTTTCAAAATTTTACAATCTAGTCCTTGGGATTTTAAAGGTTGATTTTATTTATCTTAAAACTTTATTAAAATGTCCAAAGGTCATTTTTGAACCTGAGTACAGTCCCAAAAAATCGAAATTTGCAGAGGGGTCCTTTAACTTTCATTTTCTTGCAATTTAGTCCACCAACTTTCCATTTTTTACATTTTAAGTCCAAAATTGAAATTTAATCAATTATGCTCGACTTTTCCAGGTTATAAGGCATCCAAAACATAGATTTTAAATATCATACACATGCATGTCCAATACATATAAGAATTCATCAATTAAAATATTAAATTGCACATGCATGCACCTAAAATTCAATAAATAGCAAATTTGAGCAACTCTTGAGAATTTTCATGATTTGATACTTAAAATTGACATGCAATACATAGATTATATATATCTCAAGGCTCATGATCAAATTTTCTACATGCATTTAAAAAAAACACCTAATAGTTGGAAAATATTTTTCCACCCACCTTAAAATTGGAAATTGTGAAATAAAAGGATAATTTCACAATTTTTGGATGAGGTTTCTTAGGTCAGCCCCTAATTCAAAAAAATATCAAAATTTGAAGTTAGAAAAATGAGAGAAAATTTAAGGAGAAAAAGAAGGAAATAAGGAAATGAGAAGGACTACACTTTACCTTGTGTAGTAGGTGTTTGGAGACTAGTTGAAGCTTAAAATTTGGAAATTTTGGCTCAACTCCAAAATCACCTAAGGTCAGCCCCTATTTCTCAAAAATGAAAAAGGGGTGTTAAAATTTGAAAAAAATAGAAGGAGTAGGAAAGAAGGGGTCTAGTACTCAATTCTTACCTTGTAGTCCAAATTGCTCTACTAGTTGTTCTTCAAGTTTGAAGTCCTTCTTCAAAAATGTTGTCAAGCTCTAATCTTCAAGGTCTTCTAAATGTACCTCCAAACCAAATTCAAACTTAAGTTAAGAAGGTGGAAGAGATGAACAATGTGATATCAAAAATGGATTGAAGATAAAATTTCTTACCTTGGTATAGTGATGGTTCGATTTTTATGGAGTATAAGGAGGAAAATGTTGAAAATTTTTCTAAGTATAGAAGAAGAAAGTAAGAAGAAGAGTAGAGAGAAGTTGGGAGTTTTTAGAGAGAAGGAGGAGGATTTTGTGTAGGAGATGAATGTGTTAGTGAAAAAATGAAATTTTTGTGTAAAAATGCCATAATGGCCGTCCACCTTGATGAGAGAGGGGGGAGGAATTTTGTTCAAATTGTGTCTTGCATTTTGCCTCTTGCATGGGAGACAATTTGAAGGTCAAAGGTATGGGCAAAACTTGGTTTGAATGGAATGTTGGAAGACTTCCAACATGTTGGCAAAAATATTATTAAAGAAGTAATGTGAGAGATGATGTGTATAATGTTTGAATTAATGGTATAATTATACACAAGATGACTAATATAAGGTGTAGGTGTACAAGAGTTGGATGATATTTTTACTCCAAAAATATCCATGTTGGCCGTCCACACTAAGGGCAATTTGGTAATTCCATATTTTTTTTTTGTCCCAAATTTGATGATAATAGATGAAATATATCAATCACCAAAATAATTAGTGGTTTCCTTGATCACTTATAAGTCTCATGATCACTTAATCTAAATCAAAATCTTGATTCTATAAGGTAAAAGTCTCTAAAATAAATAGTCTCTTAAAATTCTAAGGTGACTAATAAATACAAAAATAGTAATAATGATCAATCAAGTGATCATAAATGCAAAATAGAATTAATAAAGATCATGATCACAAGTAATTAAATAAAATGAAATAAAGTGCAAAATATATGTATTATTAAAAATTACCCGTCAAAATGATGCGGTAAAATTAGTCGATCAAAAGTATAAACGACAATAAGGATCAACTAATAGCTCGGAAAAATCGGGGCTTCACATCCTCCCCTCCTTAAAAGAATTTGGTCACCAAATTCTCTTCAGAATAGTTCTGGATATTGATTCCTCATGTCTTCTTCCATCTCCCACATTGCGTCTTCGTCTCGGTTGTGGTTCTGCCACACCACTTTAACTATCGGGATTTCTCTCTTACGCAACTGTCGTACCTGCTGATCAATGATCCGGATCGGCCTCTCGGTGTAGGATAGATTTTCCATTAGAGGAGAAGTATCTCGAGTGATGATATGCTCGGGATATGGTTGATACTTCTTCAGTCTCGACACGTGGAATACATCGTGCATTCCCGCATATGGTCTTTGGTAACTCAAGTCGGTAGGCTAACTTCCCGATCCTCTGTAAAATCTTGTAAGGTCCAACATATCTCGGACTCAACTTGCCTCCTTTCTTCGGATTGATCAATCCTTTCCGTGGTGAGAGTCTGAGAAATACTTCATCACCGACTTCAAATTCCAAATCCTTTCTTCTCTTGTCCGCGTAACTCTTTTGGCGCTCGAAGCCGTGCGAATCCGCTCCTTGATCGACTTGACCTTCTCCAATGGCCTCCTAAACTAAGTCGACCTTTGGAATCGAGGTCCCGGATACTCTGTATTTGGTCCTCCTGCGCTCTTATGGTGTTATCGTGGTCCTTGATGACAGTGGTCACCTCGCTCTTCTCATCTTGGCTCATCGCCAAGCGCTGAGTCAGGTCCCTATTACGTTGGCGCTCCTGGGCTAGCTCTGTGGTCGCGCGATCACTCTCTTGGTGCTTGGTGCTGAATCATCGCTCGGTGCCGGTAATATTCCCGCTCAAAGACGGGCATGGAAAACATCCCACCATGAAGGCGGCGTCGGCTCCATCCTCGATCAAACAAAACTATGGCGGATCACCAAAGGTAGAGGAAAGATAAGAAGAGAATAAGGAAAGAACAAATAAGGAAAATCAGTCAAGAATCAACTAAGTCAAGACAAGTATGACTATGAAGTCTCAAAATATGCGTTCTAACATAGTTCGAACATCAATAAGACGGTTCTATGCCAATTTGAAATCGATTTCACACTTAATTGTCAAGTCGCGGTACTACCCAAAACACAGACCGAGGGTCCTATCCTGGGTCAGCTCGGTGTAAGTTTCCACCTTACTAGCCGAGCTCTGATACCACTCTAACTATCACGCCCCAAACGGGACGCGAGGACGATCCACAACTTAAATACAATAACCAAACAGTCCAGACAGATATCAACGAGAACCCAATGAAACAGAGTCTAAATAGCAGCGGAAATAAAATAACAAAATGCGAATACAACTTACGTCTACGATCCATAATCCATATTACATCCCGAAAATCAACAAAATATAGCAACTTAAAGTCAAAGGGTCCTACGCCCTTCGGTTACAAACTGGAATGGAAAGAAATACAAAAGTCCGACAACAACATAAGAAAAGAGTCCAATCAACAACAAGAAGTAGTAAATCCAACACGCAGAGTACAAGGCCTCAATCCAAGGCGGTCTGCCCGCATCTTCAACGAAATCCTCATCTAAGGTTAGAAAATAGGTGGGGATGAGACAAATCTCGATGTGGATGGGGTGATCGTGTGCAAGTGTGGCGCAATATAGTTAATGTGAGAAAACAATTATATGAAAACGCGTGAGTATGATGCATGAATTCACACACATCCACAAGCGTTGTCATAAATATATTTAAGTAATATACTTATACAGTTTGAGAAAAAGTTCATGGTCACAGTGCACTATGTGATTCGATCAAGACAGTAGATTGCGACGGAAACGTAACGCCAATCCCATGCAAGGCAAATAATAGTTGCGACGGATTTGTGGCGCCAACCAATGCAAAAACAAGTAGCGGTTGCGCACGGATTTGTAGCGCGAACCAACGGGTCCGATAACTCCGGAATCCTGTGGATCAGACAGCGATTCCTTCGTTCTTCCTTGTAACTCCCAGCAGGATGGTCCAAGACCGGCACCTTATCACTCCATAGGCAAAGACAAAATCCACAAAGTGGAGCTTGCAAGGCTCGGATCTGTCATAATCATGATTATACCTCAAGTACTACGACCCACTTCCTCGACAAACTCCGTCCCTCAATGCGGGATTAGGACGATGGGGCGGAAGAGTGGAATAGCAGACGAGCTGCCGGTTCCATCCCCGACGTATCCATTCGATCGTGAGCTCGACACACCAAGTTGACTCAGCAGAAAGTAGTTATAAGCACAGCGATCAACCAGCAATGAGTATTATTGATTCAGGAAGCGATTCAGAAAATTTTTGAAAATTCGCGAGTAACAATTTTGGCGTTGGTGGAATTTTTGGATGAAGATGATTATCGGAAGGATAAGCAATCTTCGATATCCTGAAAGATTAGGTGGAACATAAGTCCCGTTATAGATTCAAAATCGCAAGGCGAGGAAGTCGCTCCGCGATCGGGTATTAATCGGTCAAATTGATCCGATAAGTCAAGGGTTTTGGGAAAGTAAAATACTTTAATTAAATCTCCAAGTCAGAGGGTCCAGGGCTATTTTAGTAAAAGATAAAATAATTTGAGTTAGGTCCTTTATAAAAGAAAAATTGTAATTTAGCCCCGTTTTGTAAAAACCAACACTTTTGGGGTTAAAAATTGAATAAATAAATATCCTGACCTTGTAAAATTAAGAGGTCAGTTCCTAAATTCTCCAAATTGTCCAGAAATTCAGGTTTTTAAAATTTTGAGGTCGAGATTTTGTAATATTCTCACATTGGCCCCAAATTTGTAAAAATTGCCAATTCGGACCTTAAGTTTAAAATAATCGGAACTCACAAACCGGAAGGGCTTTTAATGTGATTCCAGTTGGAAAATGTCATTAAGGTTAGTGGGACATTGGGACGAAAGCAGTTTTTAAAATAAATATGTGTAGGTCCTTTAACTTTTGAAAATACCATTTTTGTCCCATTTTGAAATAATTGCCTTTAAGACTTTTAGGGGTCCAATTGTCATGAAATTTGAACCTTAGGTCCAAAATATAATTATGTTATAGTTAAGTTAGTATTTCCAGGTGCATGGGCTGCATAAGTCCTGGAAATTTTATTTCGGTCCTCAAGTTTAGTATTTTACACATTAGTCCCTCAATTTTAGTAAAATTGTTTTCCAAGCCCTAACCACTTGGATTTTTGGAATACTTTTAAAATATGTAATTCCCAGTACCTTAAAAGTAAAAATTTCAAATTTTAAAGTTTAGGTCTGGTACAGTTTTAAAAATTGCAAAGTAGCCCTTAAACTTTCAAAATTTTACAATCTAGTCCTTGGGCTTTTAAAGGTTGATTTTATTTATCTTAAAACTCTTAAAACTTTATTAAAATGTCCAAAAGTCATTTTTGAACCTGAGTACAGTCCCAAAAAATCGAAATTTGTAGAGGGGTCCTTTAACTTTTATTTTCTTGCAATTTAGTCCACCAACTTTCCATTTTTTACATTTTAAATCCAAAATTGAAATTTAATCAATTATGCTCGACTTTTCCAGGTTATAAGGCATCCAAAACATAGATTTTAAAGATCATACACATGCATGTCCAATACATACAGGAATTCATCAATTAAAACATTAAATTGCACATGCATGCACCTAAAATTCAATAAATAGCAAATTTGAGCAACTCTTGAGAATTTTCATGATTTGATACATAAAATTGACATGCAATACATAGATTATATATATCTCAAGGCTAATGATCAAATTTTCTACATGCATTTAATAAAAACACCTAATAGTTGGAAAATATTTTTCCACCCACCTTAAAATTGGAAATTGTGAAATAAAAGGATAATTTCACAATTTTTGGATGAGGCTTCTTAGGTCAGCCCCTAATTCAAAAAAATATCAAAATTTGAAGTTAGAAAAATGAGAGAAAAATTAAGGAGAAAAATAAGGAAATAAGGAAATGAGAAGGACTACACTTTACCTTGTGTAGTAGGTGTTTGGAGACTAGTTGAAGCTTAAAATTTGGAAATTTTGGCTCAACTCCAAAATCACCTAAGGTCAGCCCCTATTTCTCAAAAATGAAAAAGGGGTGTTAAAATTTGAAAAAAAATAGAAGGAGTAAGAAAGAAGGGGTCTAGTACTCAATTCTTACCTTGTAGTCCAAATTGCTCTACTAGTTGTTCTTCAAGTTTGAAGTCCTTCTTCAAAAATGTTGTCAAGCTCTAATCTTCAAGGTCTTCTAAATGTACCTCCAAACCAAATTCAAACTTAAGTTAAGAAGGTGGAAGAGATGAACAATGTGATATCAAAAATGGATTGAAGATAAAATTTCTTACCTTGGTATAGTGATGGTTCGATTTTTATGGAGTATAAGGAGGAAAATGTTGAAAATTTTTCTAAGTATAGAAGAAGAACGTAAGAAGAAGAGTAGAGAGAAGTTGGGAGTTTTTAGAGAGAAGGAGGAGGATTTTGTGTAGGAGATGAATGTGTTAGTGAAAAAATGAAATTTTTGTGTAAAAATGCCATAATGGCCGTCCACCTTGATGAGAGAGGGGGGAGGAATTTTGTTCAAATTGTGTCTTGCATTTTGCTTCTTGCATGGGAGACAATTTGAAGGTCAAAGGTATGGGCAAAACTTGGTTTGAATGGAATGTTGGAAGACTTCCAACATGTTGGCAAAAATATTATTAAAGAAGTAATGTGAGAGATGATGTGTATAATATTTGAATTAATGGTATAATTATACACAAGATGACTAATATAAGGTGTATGTGTACAAGAGTTGGATGATATTTTTACTCCAAAAATATCCATGTTGGCCGTCCACACTAAGGGCAATTTGGTAATTCCATATATTTTTTTTGTCCCAAATTTGATGATAATAGATGAAATATATCAATCTCCAAAATAATTAGTGATTTCCTTGATCACTTATAAGTCTCATGATCACTTAATCTAAATCAAAATCTTAATTCTATAAGGTAAAAGTCTCTAAAATAAATAGTCTCTTAAAATTCTAAGGTGACTAATAAATACAAAAATAGTAATAATGATCAATCAAGTGATCATAAATGCAAAATAGAATTAATAAAGATTATGATCACAAGTAATTAAATAAAATGAAATAAAGTACAAAATATATGTAATATTAAAAATTACCCGTCAAAATGACGCGGTAAAATTAGTCGATCAAAAGTATAAACGACAATAAGGATCAACTAATAGCTCGGAAAAATCGGGGCTTCACACAAACACTATCCAAAAATATCAAAAACATAGAGAAAACTCCTTCGGTTTTCACTACGGCTTAATCAAAATCCAACCCACATATGAAAGGATTAACTTTAAACCATTGTTGCACATCGTCCCTCCTCAACGCCATTAACTACGTTGCACGTCGTCCCTCCTCAACCATCAACTACAAGAACCACAAACAACATAAAACAATCCAAAAAGTTATTACTAAAGAAGAAGAAAGATATAAATATAACCATTTATAAAAATATTTTTTAATGAAAAAAACCAACAAATCAATAACTTACACACAATCTTCAATAAAATATTGTACCCATATTTCGCGAATCTTCAATAACTTGTGAGTACGGTTCATTTCCAAATGAGTTCTACAAAGATTCATAAGAACTTTTAAGTATATCAATTAAAGAAACTAGAAATTTATAGTTAAAAGCACTTAGTAAGCTACTATATATTAATATTTACTTACCTTATCCAAAGAATCAAAATAGGACATTTGAGTGCATATTTTCCACATATATCTCATCACTAGCAACAACCAATGATCACTGCATTTTAGAAACATGAATAATACTTTTAATTATAAATATAAAAGTTGTGGTGGAGAAAAATATAATTTTCTTACTCTTGATGGTATGGTGCTAGGATGAAATTTGTGTGAGTCATTTGAAGCATTGCCTTAGACATATATGACGTCACATTATTGATATTTAAGTTAACATTTGTCTTCGCGATCTATGACAGACACATAAATCCGATGGATTCGATACTGTATTGCTCGCACAACCCACTAAGATACCTGAAAATCATTACATAACAAATTCAAAACAAAATAAAATTAATTAAGGTTTAATATCTTTAAAATGAAATACAAAAACACTACTTACAATATAAAGACTTGTATGATAGAACATTAAGCCAATCCATCTTGAACAAGTCGACAATGTCCTTTATCATCACGAAAATGCCAGACATATTTGAATGATGAAAGATGATCTTAATTAAGTCCACTTGGAAGTAGTCCGTACTAGCAGGCATCGAGACTAACAATGAGTATAGATTTTTGCAGTTCCTCCCCAAGCTATGTAAGATAACATCATCAACAAGGGAAGGTCCCTCCCCACTCGCATCCATTTGATCTATTTTTGGTTTTTTTCGATTTGAATTTTTTGATTTTCCTGCAAATAGAAATTTTCAATAATAACTACTATAGGGATGATAAATAACTACTATTCAATAAAATGATTCTTATGTATAAAAAACGTATTACCTCTACTGAAAGAACCAAATGCATAGGCCATTGTGTAAAGCTACCAATGACATCACCCACTCTCGTATGATGATGAGCTTGCACAGGTAAAGGAAATAGCTCTGAGCCATCAACAATCTCATCTACTAAAACCTTAACATGATCAGGTAACAATTTTTGATGGTGCACAATAGTGTGAGGTTGGATTGGGTGAACCATCCCTCTCGCAACTACTATTGTATCTCCATCAATACATAAGGCAAGACGGCACCGAATCAGATTCTAATTATACAATACAAATTAGAGAGTAATGTTTGTCCACTAACGAATTATTATCATAATAACATTCAATATTAGGATCATATCCCAATACAACTCCTTCAAAAGTCTCACTATACCTATAGAAAAGAAAAACACAATGTTTCACGCAAATAGAAATCCCGTATTTAAACTCAACAAAAAGGAGAATTGCAATTTAAACAAAAAATCACTAATAAAATCATAAAAGAGTCATTCTAATTTCCAAAAGTGCAACTACTAGAACTTCTAGGAACAGAGACTAAGAAGTTCATGCTGAAACTTACGTGAAGAGCAAAGAGCTAAGCTCGCCGTCCGCCGAGAATGGCGTCGTTGGCGCTTTTGGCCTTGGATGCGGTGGAGAAGGTGCGATCTCGAGCGACTTCTAGGGCTAGGTGCGACGATGGGCGCCAGAGGTGGGGACGCGGTTGCTTCAGATGAAGGATGAAAGGGGCGGACGACTGGTTTTTTGGTGAAGTGAAATGAGAGAGTTAGGGCTAGTAGGGTAAATTTTGTTTATTAAATTAATTAAAAAATAAAAACCTTTAGGTGTCGGTTCTTAATAAGAAACCGGCACCTAAAGACACATTCCTGCATCGGTCCTTAATGACAAACCGACACGTAAAGTTTTTAATTTAATTAAATAAAATAAAAAAGTTTATATCCGTCGGTATTACATTAACAACCGCCTCCTAAAGACTTTGCTTTATTTTCAAAATTGCCACCTTCCCACTTTAGGCATCGTTTCCATAGAAACCGACACGTATTTGGCAATTTTTATAGCCTTTTTTGTAGTAGTGACACCAATTATTCTATCAAAGTTTCCTCATATAAAACTGCTAAAGGAGGTGAAATACCTATATGTACGTAATTCAAAATGCGACAATTTCATCACTACGAGAAAACAATCGAATTCCAACAAAATAATTCCAATGAAATAGAAAACTGTTGGAATTTTTAAAATTCCTATAAAAATTCCAATGCTACATTATACCGTTGGAAAATTCCAACGGTAAGCAAAACCGTTGGTATAAAATGTTGGAATTCATGTTGGAATTTAAAATTCCAACGGAATTCCAACACCACAACCAACCATTGGAAAATTCCAACAAGAATTCCAACGGTAAACCAAATGTTGGAATTTATCGTTGGAATTCCTGTTGGAGTGTTTTTAAAATTCCAACGGAAATTCCAACGGTACAACATGTTGTTGGAAACTTCCATTGGAAATTCCAATACCATTGGAAAATTTCAATAGGGGTTAAAAGATTTAATAGTATAATCCATATCAATAAAATGTATTTTCTCTTCTGGAGTCAATCATATTAAAACTACATTGTTAAATGTGCTTGACTTGGGACAAATTGATGATGGGTGACCTACTGGTAAGTTGAAGATATTAGATAATGAGATAAATTAATTGAATATTCCAACCTATATATATACCATTGGGATTACCATTGGTCTAAATTCCAGTAGTATAATTCCGTTGGAATAACCGTTGGACTTTTTTCCAATGATTAATTATATTCTAATCGTATAACTCTGTTGAAAAAAATGTTGGAGTTCTTTCCAAAGGTTGTATATTCCAATGGATAAATAACGTTTCAAATTATGTTGGAATATTTTTCCATTAGAATTTTGTCATTCCAGCGGCCATTTTACCAACGATGCATTTTATGTTGGAATTTCTGTTGGAGTCGATAATTCCAACGGTAATTGGCTACATTCCAACATATTGTTTTCGCTCGAATTTCCTTGTTTTCTTGTAGTGCATTAATATATCCCAAAAACTTGTGTGAGACGGTCTTATGAATATAATACATGAGACGGACCCTATATTTACATAGAATTTCGACCCAAGTCTATACCCGTGAAAAGAAGCCATATTTTTAATATGTGTTTAGGATCCGTCTCGTGAACTTAGATCCATGAGACGATCTCACATAAGACCTTCTCAAAAAATAAAATTACAGTTGTTTCGAATAACTATTTTCCTATATATACATAATTGCAAATATATGTTGGATACAAAATTGAAAGGACATGGAGTGTGACTGGTTGTGAGAAATATTTAAATTTTCATTTTTGAGAGAATTTTTTTTGGAGAGTGATTGTTTGTGAAATAACTGAGTTTTTTTAAAAAAATAAATAAAATATCACTTCTTTTTAAAATTAACTCATTTTTCTCTTTCATTTTCACACTTCCCAATACCCAAATTATACTATTTATTTCTCTCTCCTCCTCCTATTCATATAAATAATTTCGATAATTTCTTTAATTTATCACAATTTTGTAATTTTTCTCTTAATCTTAAAAATAAAAGGCATGAAATGAGATCCATATTGCTTATTTTTTGTTCATTTTTTCATTTTTTATTCAATTTTCTTACATTACATTTTGCATTATTTTTTCCACAAAAACTTCCACAAAAAATCAATATCTCTAAAAGATTCTCTATTATATCAACACAATTATTATTTTTTCTCCATCCATTGTACTTTCACTTTCAAAATAAAATTTCGCCACTATCTACTCAGAAAATGAAAGTGGATGAAATGAAATCACAATCAATATTCACAACCATGATGTTTGAGAACTTGTTTTCAAAATATTTTCAGAATTATTAGTTCCAAATTGTGTTTTGTCGCTTAATATTCCAAATTAGTTTTTTTTTTGGGTACAAAGTTCTAGAAGGGGTGTAAATATTCGTGGGAATTAATCTATATGCTCAGCCAATTAAGCTACTATCAATTCTTGAAATAAGGTTCTCTTTAAACATATAAAAATTAATCTAAACACTTTTCTCTAGTAAATATAGCTTAAACTTAAAACTTGACTCGTCTTCAAAGTATTTTGCATGACAATTAAAAATAATTGGAAGAGTTGATATATATTTGACCCGAACAATTAGAGTACGTTAATGGTTAAAAAAATTCTTTACGCTTCTTCTAAAAAGATCTCTAATTTTAGGAATTCACGTACCGAAGAGAAACATAAAAATAGAAATTAAAAAGACGTAGCTATGAAAATCACAATAAGGAAATATTATTTTGTGGTAACTCTATTTATTGTATTAAATGCATGGAATCCAAAAATAAGATATACCCAAAATATATTGAATAATACATTAATTTCTTTTTACCAATGTTAAAATGAATATTGAATCAAGGATGGTCTCTCGATCGAGGACTTGAACAATGAAATTTTGTGAGATTCAACTCATTACTAAGAATCAATTTCTTGGATACTAATTTATATAAGTCTATCAGATACCATTACACAAATTTAGGTATACCTTTTTGCATCGTTATTGAAATATTTTTCTATATAAATGCATGAAACTACAAAGAAAATTATAACAAGAAATCTTTAATTGTATACTAAGTGAACAAATAATTGTACGTAGCAAACATGGGGAGGATGGTACTAGTGAGCTTAGCAATGTTGCTTGTGGTAAGTGCAATATTTCTTTCGTCATCGGTGAAGGAAAAACCATTGACTATGGCGCTCATACCAAATAATCATCCAAAACATACGCCGGCCACCCGGCAAAACCCCTACACCCGGGGTTGCTTGCCTTCGGACAGATGCCGCGGTGGAAGACGGTTGATGAACAAACGTCTTCCGATTGTTTCTTCTCATGATGGGGTGTGAAATAGCATTAATGGAGGACGCAATTGTAACTATTGAAGAATAATATTGTTGTTCACGAGTAGGAATGTTATATATCATCCTATATATCTATATATCCTTTAATCTCTTATGAGGATGTTTACATTATTGTTTGGAAGAAAAATGCATTATATTAATCATATATTGTCTGTTTTATCTTCATTTACTTTCCCATAGTTTATTGATCGACCATATATATTATGCATGTTATGGGATTGCCAAATTTGATTATCGAAAAATAGATTTGTTACAAGAATTCTATCTATCAACGCCATGCAAGGATATGATAGCAAATAATAGTACCAAAGTTATAAATTAGAGGACATTGACAAAATGTTGAATGATGATTTATAATAAATTGTTATAACAAAAAAAATAAGATGGCATAATATAATTTACTCATATATAGTTTTTCTATACTAGACATGAATTGTATACTGAAGAAAAATATAGCATCAGTCTTAAAAATAAAAAGTATATGTATGCGTGTGCAATCGTGAACGTCGCTTCTGGTTGTAGGTTGATTAAAATCTTGGGAAATTTGGGAAATTCCTCCTCCAATGGGTACTTTTAAAAAATGCCCCAAGAATATTAAAACTTGATTTATGGCTTTGCACCCTAACAACTGCCCTCCTCATTGTCCATCTATGGCCCACCTCACTGCCCATCAAGTCTATTCGAATAAAAAATCCAAATTCGCAAATGTTTTGCACATTTCAAGAATAGTTATAACTATATACCCATTCTCTATACTATATATATATATATTTAAAGTTAGACTAGTTTTGATGGTGATCATTATATTTAATTGAATTTGAGTAAATTTTATTTAAAAATGCTATATAAATTGGCCAAATTTTTAGGTTTTTTTTAGAACAGATATAATCATATAAATTGACATTGTTAGATATAGTATAAAAAATAAAGAGGGTGTCTTATGTAGAGTCACATTGCACGCTACTGAATCGGCCGGATTTCTAATAGGCTAGGCTCTATTTTTCAAGGCCTGAAAAAAGTCAAGCCTCAAAAGCCCGGCCCAGAGGGCTAGTCCGAAAAGCCCGACTTTTTCAGTGCAATTTTCATTTTTAGGTCGGGCTGGGTTTCCCATTTTTTGCCCTGTCTTTTGGCCCGGCCTGGCCCGATTTTTTGCAAAGCCCAGTGGGCTCGGGCCGGGGACAACTCTAGTCTTATGTGAGACCGTCTCATAGATCTAAGTTCAGGAGACGAATCCTAAACACATAGAAAAATATAGATTTTTTTCATGGTTATGAGTTTGGGTCAAAATTCTATTTAAATAAATAATCCGTCTCATTAATTATATCCATAAGACCGTCTCACACAAGTTTTCGTGAAAAATGAATATGTAGTTGTAATTGATCTTGAAATGTGCAATTGTTTTTTACAAAAGTTGATTTTTATTCGAACAGAGTTAGGTGGACAATAATGTGCGCAATTAGGTGGCCGGTGAGGTAGGCAGTAAGGGCATAGGGGTATAAATCAAGTTTCACTACTTCGGGGATATTTTTCACTAATACCCCACGCGGGGGGAAATTTATCAAATTTCCCTAAAATCTTTGGGAAGAAAGGTCTGTTGTATTTTTAGAACTTAAATGTCAATTAGTTGTTTATGGTAAATTAGTTTTGGTTGGTTAGTTACGATTTTTTGTGATATTTTTGTAACTCATTTTCTATTTAGCTTACTATTATACTGGCCAAACTTACAAACTTGTATTTTTAAAAAAAAAAAAAAAACTCAGCTTTAATTTGCGATGGGTTAATATGATAATATTGTGTGTGAAATCTGTCTCATATTTAGTGAAAATAAATGACACTCTGGTTGGACCAATTACTCTTAAACGGGGACTGAGACAATGGAATTCTCTATCCCCATGGTGTGAAATATGTCTCACTTCCTTGCTTAGACGTGTTGAATTGGAAGGAAAAATTCATGGGGTTAAAATTTGTCGAGGGGCGCCATCAGTTTCCCATCTACTTTTCGTAGACGATAGCTTTCTATTCTTTTCAGCAAATAAAGAGGAATCACTTTGCATCAAGAACATATTGCACCAGTATGAGAGTTACTCGAGGCAAGCTATAAATCTTCAGAAATCTTCAGTTTCTTTCAGCTCCAACGTGGACCAGAATTTGCAGCAAAAAGTTATTAATATCCTTAGTGTACAACTCCAGCAACAATCAGGAAGATACTTGGGGCTCCCTTCTCTTATTGGAAAAAGGAAAAATGAAATTTTTGGTTATCTGTGTAATAACCTGTGGACTCACCTTCAGAAATGGTGGAACAAACCGCTTTCTAAAGTAGGTAAAAAAATACTCATTAAATCGGTGGCTCAAGCACTCCTATCATACTGTATGTGTGTTTTTCTTTTACCTGTCGCTTTAGGGGACGAACTTCAACGTATGACAAATTCATTTTGGTGGGGATCACGTAAAGATGGCAGTGGTGGTATTAATTGCCTCAATTGGGACAAGCTTTGTGTATCTAAGAAAGCTGGTGGTTTGGGATTTAGATAATTTCACTACTTTAACCTTGCTATGTTGGCTAAGCTTGGTTGGAAAATTTTCTCCAACCGTGACGCTCTAATTAGTCGGATTTACAAAGTTAAATATTTTCCGCGAGGGGATTTTCTTAACTCAGAATTAGGAGCTAATCCTAGTTACTTGGAGAAGCATCTGGAGCTCGTGACATTTGCTAAGTTAGGGACAAGATGGGGTATTGGCGATGGCAAATTATCAGTGTATGGAAAGATCCATGGCTTCGAGACTCTTCCAATTTCTGGATCAATACAGGGCCAGTTGAAGGGCTACAGGAATTGAAGGTTAATGATCTCTTTATCCCTGGTACTTTGGAATGGGATATGAATATCATTAAAGAATACTTTTGTGGCCATGATGTTGAGAAAATATTAAAGATCCTATTTTGCAGTTCATATGAGGAGGACATATTAATATGGCATTTCTAAAAAAACAAGACTATACACAATACAATAATGCTACAATAGGTTGGTTGAAAACATTATTGATGCAGAGCTTGGTCACTCAGGGTCCTGAGAGAAATTATGGAAGCTAAATATACCTCCTAAAGTTAAATTCTTTCTTTGGAGAATGTGTATAGGTTGCCAACCTACAAGAACAAATCTGAGAAAGAAAGGGACTGAGACTTCATAGTCACTGTCTTATGTGATGCCCAATTGGAGAATACCTGGCACAACTTCATTTCTTGTAAATTTGCACTGGATTGTTGGATATAATGCAGTCTTTGGGCTATTGTTAATAGGATAGCAAGTGGGGCAGACTCTTTTGTTGATTGCATTTTCTCTATGCTTGAGGATACTCAGCCAAAAATTGCTACTCGAATTTGCTTGTTATTATTACAAGAATTCTAGCTATCAACGCCATGCAAGGATATGATAGCAAATAAAAGTACCAAAGTTATAAATTAGAGGACATTTACAAAATGTTGAATGATGACTAATTATAATAAATGGTGGAATTTGGTTTTGAAGAAATGGGTGTTGACCCATTTTTGACCAAATATTTAGGTGGTTTCTATTGGTGAAAAATAAAATTAAATTATATGATAACATTCTACTAAGTGAGTAGATGAGATTGATATTTTGAATTTCTCAAAACCAATTCCTGGTGAATGGGAAATTAATGTTACAAGTTGGCCACTTAAAACTAGAAATTGATATGGAAATCGGAAAATGTGGGGGAAGGAGTGATGCTCCATCCCACATATGAGAGAAAGCAAAAAATTGCTCTATTTATATATCACATGTTGGACTAATGGGTTTGGACCCTTAGGGCATCAAAGTTTTTAAAGGGATGAAGATCTACATGCTTGTGAGTTTGGTTTAAAACACACGCTCGTGCACCGCCGGCACAGCTCGGGTCCGGGTCATGGGCCTGAGTGTCAAGGCCCTTATAGTTTTGAAAAAAATAATTTAAACCCTTAAAAATAATTTTTTTGTTAAAAATTGGGTTGGGCCTCGAAACGGCCCGCGGTCGCGCACCTGGCCAGTCTGCGCGCCGCACACCGGAGGCAGAAACATTTTGATTTCGCGCGCGCAGAAGTGCATGGTCGTGCACTTTCGAATTGATGCACTATTTCGAGCAACCAGGTGCATTTTTTAGCTATAGACATGTCTTTTCGGTTCAAAAGACATGACCATTCCATAAAGGCACTTAGATGCCTATAAATATGAATCTCCTGTAGATGAAAAACGATACGAAAATTTAGATAATAAACCGAGATCATTCTACATTATTAGCATATTGATCATATATCCTTCAAAAGCTTGAAAGCCTTAAACACTTGTTTTGTTCGTTGTTGTTTCAACTTTTGCAAGTGTTGCTAAGTCGAAAGTGTAAAAGTGTATCCTAGAGATGATTACCACAAGGGCGCGCCACCCAGGGGTGTTCGAGCCCTCCGGTCCATTTTTCTTATCGTTGTCCTCGATATTCCCCTGATTTTTTGTATGTTTCGAGCCACGCCCCAGATTTTGGTACTTCCTCCATTCCGCTCGGAGGTCGAGGTGTTACCGGGCATTCTATTACATGTCCATAGAGTTCGGTGTCCCTTCTATTGCTCTAGACTTGTATTTTAATGGTCTGAAGTTTGAGTTGAATTCAAGCTCAAGTGATGGGTCTTCTAAGGAGGAGTCTAAAAGTGAGAATCCCAAAGAGGTTCGCCCCACCAAGTATCAGTATAAGCCTCCTCCCGGGTGCCGAGCAGTTGCCCGGGAGAGTTGGCTAGTCGAGTGACTTTCGCTTGTCTCATAAGTTGTGTGAGAGGCTGGTGCTTCCTTCGGATTTTGTGATGTTGGCCCCGGGTCCGGATGAGAGGATAACTCATCCTCCTGAGGGCTTCATCACGGCATATCTCTACAGTTTCTCAGTCGGCTTCATGCTTCCGCCATATTCCTTCCTCATCTCGATCCTTAGGTCAGTGGAAGAATGCATTGGTCAGCTGATTCCCCATGCTTATGCGTGTATACGAGGATATCAGCATGTCATGCAGCAGTTGGGCTTGATTCCGACCGTAGATGGGTTCCATTCCGTGTTCTATGCCCGTAGGTCTCCGGGTGAGACCTTCTTTCACTTCTTCCCATACCCTCAATGCAGATTCTTGGACGGATTTCCTTCTTCTGGTGGCTTTGGAAGAAGAATTTCTTCTACGTGAGAGATAACAGTTGGGAGCTTCCTCACGAGTGGGTTTCTGAGGTAATGGTTGCCCGAGGCACTCCCACCTCCCGGAGGGAGATGACGGAGGCTTATAAGTCTCGGGGCTTGTTTAAAAATCTCCTGAATGTGAATGAGTTCTTGGGTATCCTGCCTTGTCTTATTTCGTCATATCACCCCCCTTTTACTTGTATATTTTAGTTGCTTTCTTTTTCGCTTCTACTTTCTTTTTAAGTAGGAAGATTACAGTATTGCAGAGTTGATGGCATTTAAGAAGAAGGTGAAGGCCAAGGGTAAGTCTGCTGGCGGGAGCTCGAGTGTCCTTCCCCAAATTGATAGGCCACACCCTTCCCCACGGAATGGTGCTAGGCACCCTTCTCCCCATGAGAGTGTTGGGCGCCCTCCTTGCTAGGAGGGTGATCAGCATTCTGGCTCACGCACTGATATTGCTCTGGCTCTTCGTCCTTCAGGAGGCCCTTAAAGAGGGAAAAGGCCAATGATGGATCCCAATATTGCCACCTTCGAGTGTGTTGGTCCCCGAGCTCTTTTCTCTGGGGGAGTGAACCATTGTGAGGGGATCTAGCCCCATTGAGACTACACTGCTTCTGGCCTTTTATACGCCAATACCTGAGGAGCTATATCGTCTGATGACCAGTCCCAACTTGGGTCTTTGTCCTTCAAGGACATTGAGACTCACCTTAGCGGGGACCTTGCTCGGGTAAAATTTCATGGTTCTTCACATTTCCAGTCTTCATGCTCTGTCTCTTTACTTGGCTAAAACTCTACAAATTATGTTGTAGGCTCTGAACCTTGCTGCGATTTCGACCTGTCGAGGTGAGGCAACCATAGAGGAGACTCACAAGCTTCGGGATAAGGTGAAGAGCTTGACAAATGATGCAGCACATCATGGTGGAATGGCATCTGAGTTGTCGAAGGAGCTTGAGTGGGCGAAGTCCCAGCTTGACCACGAGTCGAAGACGTGTGAGGTCTTTCTTGGTACTTCAGCTGGTGCCCATAGGTTAGATCGGGAGGGATACTGCTCGATTGAGGCTTATAGAGCTTCTCTAGAGTATCGCATGGAGTTGTTGCAGGATTCTCCAGTCTACTTTGACAGAGCCATTCGCCACAACTGGAAACTTCTACGGTAAAGTGGGAACGCTTCTAGCGAGTTGATCGACGTCCTGGGATGGGGTGTTTCGGATGAGCAAGAGGGAGAGATTGAGGCTTTTGGCGGATCTTCCTGATGACACCGGTGGCGATGGAGCTAAGCCCGCAGAGACTGTTGTTGCTACCAGAGATGGCACGCATGTTTCTTGATCAACGATAGTTTTTTCTTCATGCCCACCTATTTAGGGCTTGCTTTGCGCTTCCAAATGTTCCTTCTATGTACTTAGATATTTTTCCCTTTCCATTTACCTTGAGATATTTGATATCGCCCCACCAGGCTGGATGTTTTTTACATTTTCCTTATGCATATTAGCTTCATTTGTCATGTTTTACTTATAATATATGTGTATGACTTCCAGTGAGATATTAAATTTTATATCATACTTTAACACCACGGGGCGCCTTTGCAGAGGACGGCGCCCCCTTAGGGTTCCCTAGCACCCTTTTAGAGCTCGGAGGAGGGCGCCCACTTTCGATTTTCCCCAAGTAATTGCTTTATTTTTTTTACCTTTCTCCACATATGTTAGCACTTTGCGCCTTCTGTTTCTTGCACATTTTTATTGTGGAGAAGTATTCACCAGGACACTTGAGAAGAGGCCCCATCATTCGGGTCTTAGACGGAGGAAACAAATTTTTTACTAGGACATCTTTATGAGGGGCCCCTTCCATCCGGGTTTAGTCGGAAGGGGTCATCCTACCCAGGGTATTAGCCGGGTGAGGCCATCCCTTCTGGGGTCTTAGATGGTGGAGGTAAGCTACTAGGACCTCTTATGAAAAGGCCCCTCCCATCCGGGGATTTAGCCAGAAGGGGTCATCCCACCCGAGGTCTTAGCCGAGTGAGGCCATCCCCTCCAGGGTCTTAGCCGGAGGAGGTAAGTTACTAGGACCTCTTATGAGGAGGCCTCTCCCATCCAGGGTCTTAGCCGAAAGAGATCATCCCACCCAGGGTCTTAGCCGGGTGAGGCCATCCCCTCTGGGGTCTTAGCCAGAGGAGGTTATTTATGAGGACCCCTGTGAGGAGGCCCCTCACATCCGGGGCTATAGCTGAAAAGATGAGATTTGTTGAGGTGAACGTCTAACTGGTCATTTACCCTGGCCATATATGGCCATTAATTGCGCCCTGGCCATGTGTGGCCATTAACTGCATTCATGACATAAGAGTAGAAAACGTGAAAGCATTTTTATTCATATTCATTATAATGAAAAAACTTTACGCCTCGTGGGCGGAAACATAACCGAAATGTAAACAGATTTTTAACGCCTCTTGGGTGGAAATGAACTAAAAATAAAAAATACTAAAGTCCCCAGTAGTCCCGGGAGAGCTGTCATTTACTGCTGCGAGGGACTTTCATCACTTGATCTCGGTGAGTTCCTCATCTTCAAGGTGGCCACGTAGCACTCCCGAGCTATGTCTCCAACAGTCTCTCCTACCCCTAATTTTGTAGGGAACTTCAGCTTTAAGTGAACCATAGATGGGGTAGCCCAGAAGTGATTCAAGCTTGGCCTTCCCAAAATCAAGTTATACGGAGATGGAACATCTACTATGAGGAATCGGACCACCTTCGTAACCTGGTGAGGGGCATCCATGCCCAATGTTAGTGGCAGGTTGATTTCGCCAGAGGACTTGATCTCCTCTCCAGATAAGCCAATCAATGGTGTTGATACTGGAACAACTTACGTTGGATCGATTCTCATCTTATCGAAAGCTTCCCAGAATATGATGTCCACCACACTCCCTGCATCCGGGTGCAGTTGGGTTTTTGGGATGTAATCTTGAGTGCCGAAGGTGATTGGCATGCCCTTGGCGTGAGGCTGCTCCACGACTCTCTTCTTGGACGAGTTCTCCTCAAGGCGTCCTCTTCTATCCTTGTTATAATCCCAGAGGGCACTCCAGGCGTCCTTTGCCTATGAACCTCTGGAGATCACATTGATGACTCTGACAACGTGATTGTCGCGCCTTTCTTCCCTATGGCAATCTGAATAGTGCTGGTCTTGTGGAGATTCTTCTTCCCGTGGCTTAGGATCACGACGAAACTTGCTCTGATCCACGTAGTCCTTGAGATGGCCCTCTGGATGAGCTGATCAATCTTCTTCATCAAAACAAAATAGTCTTCGGTGGTGTGACCTCGGTCTCTGTGATATCTGCAATATAAATTATAACGCGCCCACAAAGGGTTGTTCCTCAGCGATTGCGGCAGATCAATGATCCAATTTTTCTGAGCAGCTATTAACACCTCATCTATTAGAGCAAGGAGAGGTTTATAGGTTGGTCCATTATCCTTCCTCGAGCCCTTCTGCGCTTGACTCTTCTCATTTTTTCGGGATTTGTGCTTGATGCCATGCTTAGGTTGGGTAGACTTCTCAACATGAATGTGCTTCTCTGCTCGGCTCAACAGCTCCTCCATGTTGGATGGAGGCTTCCCGACAACAGATTTTTTCAGACGCCGTTGGCGTAGATTCTGATGTAGTATCCCCACCAATGTCTCAAGTTGGGTGTTGGCCATTTCATTGAAAGCTTCTACGAACCGCTTCATGAACTCCCGTATTGTCTCTCATTCCCTTTGCTTCACCTAAAAGAGGTGAGCGATGGTCTTGGGACACTTTCTATTAATGGAGAACTGCTGCATGAACGCCTCTATGAGCTTGTCCATCCCGGAGATCGACCCCACCGGGAGCTGATTGAACCATGTCACCGCCCGTTTGGTCAGAGTGGTGCGAAATACCTTGCACTGAGAGGCATCCATCATGTCGTAGAGATTCACTTTGGCATAGAATTTATCCAAGTGTTCCCGCTGGTCTCCAGTGCCATCATACTCCGAGAGGTTGGAGGTCTTGATTCCTGATGGAAAGGTTCATATAAGATAACTAGAGCCAAAGGACTCATCTTCATCAACGCCATAGCCCACGAGTTGACTAGGCTAACTTGAGATTCTTCAACCGATGGCGGATTTTCACGATTATGATTTTCGCCACGACCTTCTTCTCTTTCCTCCTGATCATATCGAGCAGGGTCTTCAGTGGCGGGCAGAGCCCGTGGTCGTTCTCCTGCAGCATCTGTTGCGGCTTGATGCAAAGCGTTTGGGGCAGCTTCATCCAAGAGAACATGGTGGTCTTCCCGGGACAAATGAATTTCTTCAACAGGCGGAGCCCTCCTAGGAGGAGGAATGAGTGATCCCCCTCTGCCAAATGGAGGAGGTGGCAGCACTCTTCCAGGAGGAGGAGGAGCGTTGGCTCCCCGTCTTCCAGGCAGGCGCTCTTCTTGCTTGTCTCTGACGCCTCGGCTTGTAGCTTGAGATCCACTATCACATGCTTGCGATCGAGTGTGCATCCTGGTGTGCTTCTGCTATTCCCACAGATGGCGCCAAAATGATGCTGCGTTTTCTAGTAGATCACCCAAGTCAACTAAGTTGACCAAAGTCCTTTTCCCGAGAGGGAAGTCTTTGAGCTTGTCCTCTTCCCAAGGGGGAAGTCTTCTCGTCTTCTGTTCCTGGAACTGCTAACTCATTCAATCGAGAACTTGACTGCACATACGCGCAAACGTTCCGAGGCCTCTCTGACGCTCAAGTCAGCACGATGAATTAACGAGAGAGAATTAAGACAGTAAACGAATACTGAATGCGTTGTGAATAATTAATTATAAGTTAATTACTTACAGGGAATAGGAGGAACCTTTTTGCACCTGGGACATGGGCCCCGTGGGCCGTGTAGGAGAAATTGTCGTATGGGCCAGTCCACGTAGGAGAAAACAACCGCTTAGGCCAAACCCGGACTCTTTTGGGCCGGTTTAATTATCAAGAGCCCATTGGGCAATTAATATTAAATAAACAAAAATATAAAACTTATTATATATAATTAAATTATGAAATACCATTTTTGTCCCCAACATATATATATATATATATTAATCAAGTTAATCTTTTTTACCGTCAAAATCATTACTTGCTCTCATCAATCCAGTTTGCAAGGATTTCACGATATTACACTATTATCAAGTTACGTACCTGCAATTTAATTATATGCATGTTATAAGATTGTTCTTTTTTTTTTTGGTCGGAAACCATATATGTTATAAGATTACTGAAAATAAAAATTATTTTCTCTCCGTAAAGTAAAAATTGTTCAGGGGCAAGGAGTTTTTATGAAATTTAAATTAATATAACAACCAAGGCTATTCTTTGCACTACTACAAAATACCTCTTTTACATCGGTTCTGGGGCACATTCTACATCGGTTTTCGAACCGATGTAGAATCAGGCGTAGTGAAAAAATGATATTTCTACATCGGTTATATAACCGATGTAGCAAACGATCTACATCGGTTTCATTGTTAACCGATGTAGAATGCTATGAAAAGAGTGATGAATTCCAAAAACTGTACATCGGTTTTTAATAGAACCGATGTAGGAAGATGACATTCTACATCGTTTTCTATATCAACCGATGTAAAACTTGTTTTCTTTTTTCAGATTTTACTGAGACAATACACCCCGCCAAAGACCTATATATATAAATATTAAAACAATACGCTTTCTCACAACCCAACAAAGAATACAACAATAATAAACCAAAACACCATATACCAACAATAGGACAATAATGAAACAAAAACGCCATATACTAATAATACAACAAATTGCAATATTAAATCAATCATTTAACAATAAAACGGATCATTATGTTCTACAATACAATATATAAAATCCTTTCAACACAATATACAAGGTGATGAATACAAGATAACTTAGTTGCTTCAAAATACCATATGCCAACTTGGTAGTTTGGATTCTTCTTTATAAATCAACCTACAAGAAAATCCGAGAAAATACCAATATTGTAAGAACAATCAACTATATAAGAACCATCATTTAAAAATACTCAACCAAATATAACCCATAGGTAGATTGTTTTTTAAATGGTAAACTAAGAAAAAACACATTAATGTAAGAAACAAATTAAGAGGGCAAATTAAATTTTAAACAATCTACGTTTTAGCGCTGCAGCGGGATAATCTTATACAACAACAACAAAGTTATTTCCAACCAAAATTTCGGAATCTAGAAACTGCAGTTCTAGTTTCTAACTAACTTGGTATAGTAACTATAGATTATAGGACTACAGCATCATTCCTCCAATCACTTCTTTTTGATAAATTACATTAACATATTATATTCTTCAAAGGCCTTTGTTCAAGACATAATACAATATCTCTAATCAAACAGATTTTGAAGCATTATCGAACAATTTTTCGATAAATACAAAATACATGTCGGATGTTTTCCCTTCATCGCCACCTCAGGGCCTCCCGACCACATCCGGTTGTCCACCCCAAACTCAGAAAAAACTGAAAGATTAAAAGAAAGAAACTAAAAGGGAAAGAGATCGGTTGAGGCGGGAGAAGATCACTATTTTTCGAACGTAGGGCTACAAGCGACAAGCGCATTGTGATAGTACCGTTGCCACCGCAAAAGTACATCGAAGTCGAGTGTCCCACATTACCATCCAGACAACCGGATCAACAACTTATGCTTCTTCTCTGCCTCTTCTAGCCAATTTATGAACTACTCCAAGGACTTCACAAATGACAACAAAATACAAGTATACAACCACAATGTATGAAAAGCTCTTGGTGTGAAGTAAAACAAAACGAAAACAAAAATGAGAGAGAGAAGCAATACCACAAATTAAGTATTCAATATACACTTCAGACATGATTTTAGGTCATGAGTAGTTCCCTTTTAGGAGAATAATATTCCAAGGATAATCGAAAATTATTTAATAACCAAGAAGCACATTCTAACTCTTTCCCCTCTTGATTTCATGCCATTAATATTGGAATCAAAATTAAAGTCGAACGAATAGGTCAAAAATTGTACATCTATTGCGGCAGCTTGAGGAGATCAAGTGATTGCTTAAGCCGCACTATATTTACTGACTAGACAAAGTATCTAGTTACACTATAAAAAAAAGACAAGAAACATAATAGAACTATGTGAAAGAAATTCATTGATAATAACGCCATGTTGCATATAGATCCAAAAATACGACAACAAGAAATGAAACATGTAAGTGATTGCAACAATATATAACAAATCGAGGTACATGCATTTACTTTAAAAATAAATAAATAAATAAAATAGCATACACGCTTCTTGAGGTTTGTTCTTTGCGTAACTTTGTACATGCAATTTCATCGAGTTTAGCATCTTCATAGCACTTTGGACTTGAACTTTGTACATAACTTCAAGCTCCAACTTTCTTGTGGTGCGAGATATAAATATTAGACAAGCATAATTCGTGGCATGAATAGAATCAATTTGGGCATGTTTCTCGGTAGGTACAAAAAATCGACCTTAAACAAGGATCAACTGCATGGCATGAAGAACTATCCTTGGTTGCAACTATATCAAGAATAGATTAACCGGACTTGAAAGGTACAATTTAGCGCCCTTAAGCGATGAAACTATCATGTAGCAAATGAATCACAATGGATTTTAGGGAAGGTATATGATCTTTAAACAAAAAGCGAGAGATAAATGCATTAAGCACTTTGAATAAACAACAACTAGATAATCATTTCTCACCGATGAAATCAAAATGTAACTTGATAGAAGAAAACATCATGAAGTATTCAATTTTCCAAAGCGGGTTACCCAACTTTGCAGCCCATGACTTCCAAAATTTGAAGTCTAGCACAAGAAGTGGCAAAAATCTTTGCTCAAATTACACATAATCCCCTTTGGCATACAAGTGGCCCAAGTCTTACTAAAAGTTCTATATCAAAGCACTAGGCAAAGACAATCGGAAACAGAAATAAACAGAGAACCTTTGATGTATTATTCATACAAGTAAGGTTTAGAGAACAAACAATATACCAAGAAAAATTAACAAAATAATAAATGAAAGCAAAATGGTGGTAACACCACACATCTTGAATGAGCTTGATATTTTTATATTTTTCCACACTAACTTCCATGAATTTATTTCATTAACAATATCATACATCATATACTCTATCAAATTTGTAATGATTGCATTATATAAAGGCCGTAAACAATATACCAAGAAAAAATTAACAAAATAATAAATGAAAGCAAAATGGTGGTAACACCACACATCTTGAATGAGCTTGATATTTTTTTATATTTTTCCACACTAACTTCCATGAATTTATTTCATTAACAATATCATACATCATATACTCTATCAAATTTGTAATGAATTCATTTCATTAACAATATCATACATCATATTCTTCAGTTCAGATTCATTAATTTTTTCAATATAATATCTACATATAATGAACCAACTTATTTGGCAAATGTCACAGACATAGTTCGATTGTCTATAATGATCATTGATCATATTGAATAGTACATAAAAATTTCTGATGTTTTGTCCTGTATTCCCAATCATCAAGGTCGCCAATGAAACAAGTTATCAACAAATATAGCAATATACAAGAGAGCTAGGACGGCCTGCTCGATGAATAAAAGAATGCAAATAATCATCTCTTCTAAAATATATAGTGCTCACACATACTACCAAAAGCTCTTTCTCGCTAGCAACATAAAAAAGAAAATTATATCATCTTGCATTTGAACACATCCACTAACGATCTAACACCAATAAAACTATTTGCAGTCCACAAATCATTCAACCAATTCACTAACATTATTAACTATCACAGTTTGAATATGATCAAGGAACTTAACCAAATTCTTGAACCGAGAGCATCACTCGTCATCATCTCATACTTTTTGGAAAAATCACTCTAGGTTAAATCAACGGCAAACCTATACCAAAATTTGTTTCTTAATTAATTGTAAAATAGTCCAAGTAAGACAGCACAAGAACTCATCAACAAACAATTGTTAATACCAACACGCAAGACATTCCACGTGAAATTGAAAAGTTCAACTCTTAACATCAACACCTAAACAACTTTACACTTATTATTTCCATTTTATCAGTTGCTTATCTATAATCGGAGTTACTAAAAACAAATCGCCACCATTCACAAATCAAAAAATTTGGATCTTCAATGGATACAAGTTTGCAGTTCTAAAAGTTGGAGAGGATAGCAATGGGCAACAAATCGCAATGGGTAATGGCAACAAAATGGAAATCAGAAATTACCTTTAGGGATATGAAGAATTTGTGAACACCTTATGTAAATCCACAAGCCAAGTAGCAATAGACAACAAATTGCAACTTCGAGCAGCTTGGTGGTATTCAAAGCTTCGAGGTCGACGGATGGTAGTGGCGCTGTGACGGACCGGCGACAGATGGTGAGGTATGAAAAGAGAGATTAACGGTGGGTGTCTGAGACGATGGAGAATGGAACCTGTTGCGAGAGCCGACTGATTTGTTCGTCAGAAAGTCAACGACGGCCGATGGAATCGCACATTAGGGTTTGGATGGGAGGGGTTTGGAGGGTAGCTTTCTTTCCCTTTGAGGGGCAACAACAAAGGAGCGGGCCCACAGAGAGGCGGAAAAGAGGTGAGTGGAATTAAAATAAAATTACATCGTTTGTTTCAAAACCGGATGTAAAGAATTTGTTTTACAGCGGCTGTTTTAATTAAACGATGTAAAGTTCTTTAGAAATTTACAATTGGGCCACCGGGTTTTTTTTTACACCGTTTTCTTATGTAACCGATGTAAAGCAATGATGTAGAATCATTATTTTGTAGTAGTGTTGGGCTTTTCTAATGGAATTTTTTCTTGGGTTTTCCCATGGGTTTTCATTAGGCTTTTCATCCGCGTTGCATTCATGAACTTTCCTTATCTATTCTTTCAATTGCATGTTATACAGAGTGTTATTAACACATGAATTAACATTGAGGTTGTCTCATGTGAGACGGTCTCATGAACTTAAATTCATGAGCGGATCCTACAAAGCACAAAAAACATTGGTCTTTTTTATGGGTATGAGTTGTAATTCTAGTTACATGTATGAGACTGTCTCATACAAGTTTTTGTCATTAACATTTACTCTGACACGAAAAATTCTCTAATATTATGTAGCCAACAAACCTTTCAAGTAATATGTATGCATCCACCTTCAATGTGATTATGAGTTTTTGTTAGAGTAATCTACTGTTTTGTTATTATTGTTATATATTTGTATTGTTAAAAGGGGAGTTTAGTCTTTTATGCTTCTTGTAACCTAGCTATATCTAGAGGAGCCTTCATCCTCATTTGTGTTGTAGCCTTTTCTTCTTTCAATTATAAAACCATATATTTTCTCAATTACAATGAGTACACACTAGTACAAAATTGGCCATTCGTGTCGGTTGTAAATAGTAATACGCATCGGTTTTTGAACCGACACGCATGGCGGCGACACTAATACTCCGAGTTTTTTGTGTGGGTTGTAACTAATGTGTATTGTTTACAATACGTGTCGGTTTCTCAAAAACAACCGACACCTTTAGTAGACAATAGGCATCGATTTTCAGTTACAACCGACACCTTTAGTAGACAATAGGCATCGGTTGTTTTTAGCAACCGACACCTATTACCATTTTTTTCAAATAACATTTTAATAGTAATTTTGTACCCTTCCATGCGCAATATCTGAATGGAATATACACAAACAATCTAACATGCCATAAACAAAAAAACAACATAAAACAATTCAACAAAATAACCCGTTTTCAAACACTATCCAAAAATGTCAAAAACATAGAGAAAACTGCTTCAGTTTTCAATACGGCTTAATCAAAATCCAACCCACATATGAAAGGATTAACTTTAAACCATTGTTGCACATCGTCCCTCCTCAACGCCATTAACTACGTTGCATGTCGTCCCTCCTCAACCATCAACTACAAGAACCACAAACAACATAAAACAATCCAAAAAGTTATTACTAAAGAAGAAGAAAGATATAAATATAACCATTTATAAAAATATTTTTTAATAAAAAAAACCAACAAATCAATAACTTACACACAATCTTCAATAAAATATTGTGCTCATATTTCGCGAATCTCGTCAATTTGCTCTTGTGAGTACGGTTCATTTCCAAATGAGTTCTACAAAGATTCATAAGAAATTTTAAGTATATCAATTAAAGAAACTAGAAATTTATAGTTAAAAGCACTTAGTAAGCTACTATATATTAATTTTTACTTACCTTATCCAAAGAATCAACATCGGACATTTGAGTGCATATTTTCCACATATATCTCATAACATAATATCCACACTCACTGTCTCCCGGTTGTTGAGGACGCTACAGATTATATATATTTAGCCTAGTGATCTGAATAATATATATTTAATAAATTCATACTAACATTAATATTCTACATTGTATAAATATACCTTAATGAAATTCCAAATTGTTTGTCGTCCCCTTTTACCAACTTGTGTCCAATATGATCGAAATGCTCTATAAAGTAATTAATGTACTTAAAAGAACTTATAGAATAACAAATATCAAACATAAGCATGCAACAAACGTAATGTACTTACACATTCATTGGTGCCTTGATTCCGATGGTGCGCTTACAATCCTTTGGATCTAAGACATATACCGTACTCAAAGCAATAGAAATCACTAGCAACAACCAATGATCACTGCATTCTAGAAACATGAAGAATACTTTTAATTATAAATATAAAAGTTGTGGTGGAGAAAAATATATTTTCTTACTCTTGATGGTATGGTGCTAGGATGAAATTTGTGTGTCATTTGAAGCATTGCCTTAGACAGATATGACGTCACATTATTTATATTTAAGTTAACATTTGTCTTCGCGATCTATGACAGACACATAAATCCGATGGATTCAATATTGTATTGCTCGCACAACCCACTAAGATACCTGAAAATCATTACATAACAAATTCAAAACAAAATAAAATTAATTAAGGTTTAATATCTTTAAAATGAAATACAAAAACACTACTTACAATATAAAGACTTGTATGATAGGAACATTAAGCCAATCCATCTTGAACAAGTCGACAATGTCCTTTATCATCACGAAAATGCCAGACATATTTGAATGATGAAAGATGGACTTAATTAAATCCACTTAGAAGTAGTCCGTACTAGCAGGCATCGAGACTAACAATGAGTATAGATTTTTGCAGTTCCTCCCCAAGCTATGTAAGATAAGATCATCTACAAGGGAAGGTCCCTCCCCACTCTTATCCATTTGACCTATTTTTGGTTTTTTTCGATTTGAATTTTTGATTTTCCTGCAAATAGAAATTTTCAATAATAACTACTATAGGGATGATAAGTAACTACTATTCAATAAAATGATTCTTAAGTATAAAAAACGTATTACCTCTACTGAAAGAACCAAATGCATATGCCATTGTGTAAAGCTACCAACGACATCACCCACTCTCGTATGATGATGAGCTTGCACAGGTAAAGGAAATAGCTCTGAGCCATCAACAATCTCATCTACTAAAACCTTAACATGATCAGGTAACAATTTTTGATGGTGCACAATAGTGTGAGGTTGGATTGGGTGAACCATCCCTCTCGCAACTACTATTGTATCTCCATCAATACATAAGGCGAGAAGGCACCGAATCGGATTCTAATTATACAATACAAATTAGAGAGTAATGTTAGTCCACTAATGAAATATTATCATAATAACATTCAATATTAGGATCATATCCCAATACAACTCCTTCAAAACTCTCACTATACCTATAGAAAAGATAAACACAATGTTTCACGCAAATAGAAATCCCGTATTTAAACTCAACAAAAAGGAGAATTGCAATTTAAACAAAAAATCACTAATAAAATCATAAAACAGTCATTCTAATTTCCAAAAGTGCAACTACTAGAACTTCTAGGAACAGAGACTAAGAAGTTCATGCTGAAACTTACGTGAAGAGCAAAGAGCTAAGCTCGCCGTCCGCCGGGAATAGCGTCGTTGGCGCTTTTGGCCTTGGATGCGGTGGAGAAGGTGTGATCTCGAGCGACTTCTACGGCGAGGTGCGACGATGGGCGCCGGAGGTGGGGACGCGGTTGCTTGAGATGAAGGATGAAAGGGTCGCACGACTGGTTTTTTGGTGAAGTGAAATGAGAGAGTTAGGGCTAGCAGGGTAAATTTTGTTTATTAAATTAATTAAAAAATAAAAACTTTTAAGTGTCGGTTCTTAATAAGAAACCGGCACCTAAAGACATGTTTCTGCATCGGTCCTTAATGACAAACCGACACGTAAAGTTTTTAATTTAATTAAATAAAATAAAAAAGTTTATATCCGTCGGTTTTACATTAACAACCGCCTCCTAAAGACTTTGCTTTATTTTCAAAATTGCCACCCGCCCACTTTAGGCATCGTTTCCATAGAAACGGACACGTATTTGGCTATTTTTATAGCATTTTTTGTAGTAGTGACACCAATTATTCTATCAAAGTTTCCTCATATAAAATTGCTAAAGGAGGTGAAATACCTATATGTACGTAATTCAAAATGCGACAATTTCATCACTACAAGAAAATAATCAAATTCCAACAAAATAATTCCAATGAAATAGAAAATTGTTGGAATTTTTAAAATTCCTACAAAAATTCCAATGCTACATTATACCGTTGGAAAATTCCAACGGTAAGCAAAACTGTTGGTATAAAATGTTGGAATTCATGTTGGAATTTAAAATTCCAACGGAAATTCCAACACCACAACTAACCATTGGAAAATTCCAACAGAAATTCCAACGGTAAACCAAATGTTGGAATTTATCGTTGGAATTTTTGTTGGAGTGTTTTTAAAATTCCAACGGAAATTCCAATGGTACAACATGTTGTTGGAAAATTCCATTGGAAATTCCAATACCATTGGAAAATTTCAATAGGGGTTACAAGATTTGATAGTTTAATCCATATCAATAAAATGTATTTTCTCTTCTAGAGTCAATCATATTAAAACTACATTGTTAAATGTGCTTGACTTGAGACTAATTGATGATGGGTGACCTACTGGTAAGTTGAAGATATTAGATAATGAGATAAATTAATTGAATATTCCAACCTATATATACCATTGGGATTACCATTGGTCTAAATTCCAGTAGTATAATTCTGTTGGAATAACCATTGGACTTTTTTCCAACGATTAATTATATTCTAATGGTATAACTCTGTTGGAAAAAATGTTGGAGTTCTTTCCAAGGGTTATATATTCCAATGGATAAATAACGTTTAAAATTCCGTTGGAATATTTTTTCATTAGAATTTTGTCATTCCAGCGACCATTTTACCAACAATGCATTTTGTGTTGGAATTTCCGTTGGGGTCGATAATTCCAACGGTAATTGGCTAAATTCCAACATATTTTTTTCGTTCGAATTTCCTTGTTTTCTTGTAGTGCATTAATATATCTCAAAAACTTGTGTGAGACGGTCTTATGAATATAATACATGAGACGGACCCTATATTTAAATAAAATTTCGACCCAAATCCATACCCGTGAGAAGAACCCATATTTTTTATATGTGTTTAGGATCCATCTCGTGAACTTAGATCCATGAGACGATCTCACATAAGACCTTCTCAAAAAATAAAATTACAGTTGTTTCCAATAACTATTTTCATATATATACATAATTGCAAATATATGTTGGATACAAAATTGAAAGGACATGGGGTGTGACTGGTTGTGAGAAATTTTTCGAAATTTTCGTTTTTGAGAGAAATTGTTTCAGAGAGTGATTGTTTGTGAAATAACTAAGTTTTTTTAAAAAAAATAAAATAAAATCTCACTTCTTTTTAAAATTAACTTATTTTTCTCTTTCATTTTCACACTTCCCAATACCCAAACTATACTATTTATTTCTCTCTCCTCCTCCTATTCATATAAATAATTTCGATAATTTCTTTAATTTGTCACAATTTTGTTATTTTTCTCTTAATCTTAAAAATACATGAAATGAGATCCATATTGCTTATTTTTTGCTAATTTTTTCATTTTTTTATTCAATTTTCTTACATTACGTTTTGAATTATTATTTCCACAAAAAATCAATATCTCTAAAAGATTCTCTATCATATCAACACAATTATTATTTTTTCTCCATCTATTGTACTTTCACTTTCAAAATAAAATTTCTCTATTATTTACTCAGAAAATGAAAGTGCATGAAATGAAATCACAATCAATATTCACAACCATGATGTTTGAGAACTTGTTTTCAAAATATTTTCAGAATTATTAGTTCCAAATGTGTTTTGTCGCTTGATATTTTAAATTAGTTTCTTTTTACTTTGGGTACAAAGTTCTAGAAGGGGTGGAAATATTCGTGGGATTTAAATCTATATGCTCAACCAATTAAGCTACTATCAATTCTACAAATAAGGTTCTCTTTAAACATATAAAAGTTAATCTAAACACTTTTCTCTAGTAAATATAGCTTAAATTTAAAACTTGACTCGTCTTCAAAGTATTTTGCATGACAAAAATAATTTGACCCGAATAATTAGAGTATGTTAATGGTTAGAAAAATTATTTATGCTTCTTCTAAAACGATCTCTAATTTTAAGAAATCACGTACCGAAGAGAAACATAAAAAGGGAAATTAAAAACACATTGCTATGAAAATCACAATAAGGAAATATTATTTTGTTGTAATTCTATTTATGGTATTAAATGCATGGAATCCAAAAATAAGATATACCCAAAATATATTGAATAATACATTAATTTATTTTTACCAATGTTAAAATGAATATTGAATCAAGGATGGTCTCTCGATCGAGGACCTG
The DNA here is from genome assembly GCA_016081115.2 of Rehmannia glutinosa. NCBI lineage: Eukaryota > Viridiplantae > Streptophyta > Magnoliopsida > Lamiales > Orobanchaceae > Rehmannia > Rehmannia glutinosa. The sequence continues at coordinate 6,824,162 of CM071937.1, read as the reverse complement.
AAAAATGAAATTTTGTGAGATTCAACTCATTACTAATAATCAATTTCTTGGATACTAATTTAAGTCTATCAGATACCATTACACAAATTTAGGTATACCTTTTTGCATCGTTATTGTAATATTTTTCTATATAAATGCATGAAGCTACAAAGAAAATTATAACAAGAAATCTTTGTATACTAAGTGGACAAATAATTGTACGTAGCTAACATGGGGAGGATGGTACTGGTGAGCTTAGCAACGTTGCTTGTGGTAAGTGCAATATTTCTTTCGTCATCGGCTGATGGAAAAACCATTGACTATGGCGCTCTCATACCAAATAAAAAAGGAAATAGGATGGCATAATATTAAGGGATAATTACAGAAACACCCCTGAGGTTTGAGTTAATTACAAAAAAATACAGACATGTTTCAAAATTACAAAAACCCCCTTCAGAATTTCTTTTTGTCTTAATTTTAGGGGGATAACTGTAACATTCTTGTAAATGCCAGGGTGTTTTTTGAAATATTTTCATTAAAATGTAAGACGGAATCAAACCTTAAGGAGTTTTTTGTAATTTTCAAAGAACTCTGGATTTTTTTATAATTAGCCCAAACCTTAGGGTCGTTTTTGTAATTATCTGCTGAAGTAAAATATAGCACCAGTCTTAAAACTAAAAAGTACATTTATGTATGCGTGTGCAAACGTGAACATCGCTCTCCCTATTCCATACATTAGATGAATGACACATATACAATTATGACATCATCATGTATATGTGTCATTCATCTGATGTAGTGGAATATGAGTGGAATAGAAAAAATGGAAAAGGATATCTCAATCCAGGTTTGATTAAAATCTTTGCGATGAAAGTATTGTTGTATTTTTAGAACTTAATTGTCAATGAGGAGGTCTCATGTGAGACCGTTTCATGGATCTAAGTTCATGAGATGGATTCTAAACACATATCAAAATACGAATTATTTTCATGGGTTTGATTTTGGGTCGAAATTCTATTTAAATATAGGATCCGTCTCATGGATTATATCCATGAGGCCGTCTCACATAAGTTTTTGTGATTGTCATTTAGTTGTTTATGGTAAATTAGTTTAGGTTGGTTGGTTACGGTTTTTTCGTAACTCATTTTCAATTGAGCTTACTATTTTATTGGCCAAACTCACAAACTTGTATTTTAAAGAAAAAAAAAAAACAATCGTAACATTCATTATCAGAAAAGTTTGTTTCAGTGACAAATTTATTTGCATCCGTCTTGTTTGTGTGAGTGATGCTCCGAGCTTAGGGATCAACCTTGTGCTATAGTAGTTGAGACAAATTATTAATGTTCATGTCTAAACTAACTGAAAACAATGATACTATGGAATGAGTGAACTCAGGGATGATGACGATCCTTCGATCTATCTTCAATCCTCGAAGGTGTGGTTGCGGTCTTGATCGATCTCTCCGAATCTCCGGTGGGGAATTGCTCTTTTCTCTGCTTTTTAGGGTAAAAATCAGCGTGTCCCTGTTTGTGGCCGCCCCGTGCTGGTAGCCGAACTCAGATCCTTCAGTTATAGGTTGAGCACGGGCCGTGCTAGGGAGCACAACCTGCCCGTGCTTACCTGTAGCAACTTGTACTCGGCTATTTTTTTCTGTTTTCCGCACGGTTCATCTGACTTCTTCTCGACTCGACTCCAACTTCGTACTTCACATCAAATATTGGCGATTGCAATGCTCCGAATTGTTGCCAAAATGCTACAATTATCAATAAATTCCTACAAAACGAGCGAAGCGTTATCCTTTTCCACAAAACAGGAACAAAACCCTATTTACTCATATAATGCATGCATATCAACACATTCTAGCCAAGATTAAGCCTAAAATACATGCAAAATACATGTCAATCAAACCCCCAAACTTAAACTGTTGACATTCCCGATCAACACTTTATTAACAAGACAACACAAATGGGGTAAAGAAGAGCAACTCAAGAACACCGCATCACAATTCATGTCATCTATCCATAGACATTAAGTACAAACCAACCATGTTTCAAATAGCTAAGACGGAGCACAAGTCTATTAAAATCATGGTAAAACACTTCAAAGCACGCCTCTCAGGGATAAAGTGTATACTCTACGCACTAGAATAATAAGGGATGTGTATTCGCTCAAGTCATATCAATGTTGAAGAATTACCATATGCTTGCAAATCGTCTCACATCTCCGCCACTCATTTGTATGCAATTCACAAATCAGAAAGGACTTTGTTTATGGTTGTAATGAAGGTTCGTTGGTTAAGGTAGGGAAATATGGGTAAAGTGACTCAACTCAAGCGTATAGATTTGTAAGCACATGTCACGCCCCAAACGCGACGTGACGGCGATCAATCAGTTAAACAGAAATAAACCCAACATTCTAGAAAACGATGCAACAATCCCAATTGAAACAAGGTCTGAAGCAGCGGAAATAAAATAAGTACATAACGATTACAAATATATCCCAACAACCAATAGCTTACAGTCCAGAACTAGGAAATAAAGTACACATCATTTCACCAGCTTAAGTGTCAAAGGGTCATACGCCCTTAAATTATAGTCCGGAATCGAAAAAGAAAATAAAAGAGTCTAACAGTAGAAAAACAAAAGAAGGCAGTCCAGCAACATAGATATCAATAGGAAGTAAGACCAACAGGCGGAGCACGAGAATTCAATCCAAGGCAGGTTCAGCTTCTTCGACAAAGTCATCTTCTAATGTTAGAAAACAGGAGGGGGTGAGACAAAAATCTCAGTGGATGGGGTGATCGTGTGCAAGTGTGGTGATATATATAGTTAATGCGAGAAATTTAGTTGTATGAAAACGCGTGAGAGATGATGCATGATTTCACACACAGTCCACAAGCGTCGTGATAAATATATTTAAGTAATATACTTATACAGTTAAGAAACAGTTCATGGTCAAGCAGGCACCATGGTCCAAGCAGACAGGAGGATTGCGTACGGATTTGTAACGTCAATCATATGCAAGACAAATATCGGTTGCGTACGGGTTTGTACCGCCGACCTATGCAATACAAGTAGCGGTTGCGTACGGATTTGTAGCGCCAACCAAATGGGTCCGATTAACTCCAGAATCGTGTGGATCAGACAGCCATTCCTTCGTTCTTCCTTGTAACTCCCCGAGCAAGATGGTCCAAGACCTGTCACCTTATCGCTCCATAGGCAAAGACAAAATCCACAGTGGAGCTAGCAAGGCTCGGATTTGTCATGATCATGATTATACTTCAAGTACTACGACCCGCTTCTCTTGGACAAATTCTGTCCCTCAGTTGCGGGATTAGGACGATGGGGCCGGAGAGTCGAATAGCAGCCGAGCTGCCCGGTTCTATCCCTGATGTATCCACTCCGACTGTGTGCTCGATACACCAAGCTGACTCAGATAGTAAATTAAATACACGTTCAGGTAGTCAACCAGGCAGTCGAGTATATTGATTCGGGAAACAGTTCATGAAAAGTTTTCAAAAATTTGCGTAAGGTAATTATAGCGTTGGCGGAGTTATTTGGATGAAGATGATTATCGGGAGGATAAGCAATCTTCGATATCTTGAAAAATTAGGTAGAACATAAGTCCGTTATAGATTCGAAATCGCAAGACAAGGAAGTCGCCCCACGATCGCGTATTAATCGGTCAAGATGATCCGATAAATCAAGGGATTTTTGAGAAAAATAAAATATTTTAATCAATAAGTAAAGTCAGAGGGTCCAGGGCTATTTCTTTAAAATAAAAATAATTTGAGTTAGGTCCTTGTAAAAAGAAAATTTTCAATTAGCCCCATTTTATAAAAAAACCAATTCTTTTGGGGTTAAAAATTGAATAAATAAATGTCCCGACCTTGAAAAATTATGAGGTCAGTTCCTAAATTCTCTAAATTGTTCAGGGATTTTAGGTTTTTAAAGTTTTGAGATCGAGTTTTTATAAAATTCTCACATTGGCCCAAAATTTGTTAAAATTGTCATTTCGAGCTCTAAGTTTAAAATAATTGGAACTCACGAACCGGAAGGGATTTTAATGTGATTCCAGTTGTAAAATATCACTAAAGTCAGTGGGATATTGGAACAAAAGTAGTTTTAAAAAGAAGTAAGTATAGGTCCCTTAACGTTTGAAAATCTCATTTTTGTCCCATTTTGAAATAATTGCCTTTAAGGCTTTTAGGGGTCCAATTGTTATGAAATTTGAACCTTGGGTCCGAGATATAATTATGTTATAGTTAAATTAGTATTTCCAGGTGCATGGACTGCATAAGTCCTGAAAATTGTATTTTGGTCCTCAAGTTTAATCTTTTACAATTTGGTCCCTCAATTTTTATAAAATTACTTTCCAAGCTCTAAACACTTGGATTTTTGGAATACACTTAAAATATGTTATTTCCAGTCCCTTAAGAGTTAAAATTTCAAATTTTAAAATTAGAGTCTGGTACAGTTTCGGAAATTGCAAAATAGCCCTTAAATTTCTAAAATTTTACAATCTAGTCCTTGGGCTTTTAAGTGTTGATTTTATTTATCTAAAAACTCTTAAGAATTTATTAAAATGTCAAAACATAATTTTTGAATCTGAGTTCAGTCCCAAAAATCGAAAATTACATAGGGGTCCCTTAAATTTTATTTTCTTGCAAATTAAGTCCACCAACTTTCAATTTTTGCATTTTAAGTCCAGAAATTGAAATTTAATCAATTATGCTCGACTTGTCCAGGTTATAAGTCATACAAAACATGGATTTCAAGAGTCATAAACATACATGTCCATTTCATGCAAGCATTCATCAAGTACAATAATAAAGTGTACATGTATGTCCTATTTTTCGATAAATAGCATTTTCGAGCAACACTTGAGTAATTTTCCAACTTGATACAAGAAAATAGCATGCAATACATAATATATATCTCAAGTTCTCAATAACAAAATACTACATGCATATTTTCAATTTAAAACACCTAGAAGTTGAAAGGATTTTTCCATCCACCTTAAAGATCGGTTTGTTGGTGAAAATGGGATAAATCTATCTCGATGAAGGAGTGACTTAGGTCTGCCCCTAAGTCAAGGAATATCAAAAAAATATAGGAGTTAGAAGAATGTGGTTAAAATTTTAGGGAAAAGAAGAAGATAGTGAGTAAAATATGACTAGTAATGGCTTCCAAGTGTAAGGTTTTGGTCACCCTTAATGTCAACCACCAAGGTCAGCCCCTAAAACTCCAAAAATGAAAATGGAGTGTCAAAATTTGGAACATAGAAAGAGAAGAAGAAAAGGTACTAAAAATTCCATTTCTTACCTTATAGTCCAATTTCTTCAAAATTTTTCTTCAAGATGACAACTCTCTTAATATCTTCAAATGTCTTCTAGGTATACCTCAAAATCACAAAATCAAACTTAAATTAGAAGGTGGAAGAGGTGATCTAGAAGGTATAAGAATAGATTGAAGAAGAAAAATTCTTACCTTGTGTAGTATATGGTTCGAATTTTTGTGAAGTTTAAGAGGGGAATTTCTTGTATTTTTGGTTAAGTGTTAAGAAGGAGAAGAAAATGTGTAGAGAGATGTAGGAGGATTTTTAGAGAGAGTTGAGAAGATCTTCAAGTCTTAGAGTTGGGAAGAATGAAAATTGGAACAAAATTTGATCCCCAAATTGGCCATTTGGCCGTCCATGATGGGGGGGGAAGATAAAAATTTTGTTTTGTTTTGATTAAATGATTTGTGAGGTGAATAATTGGGGAATTAAGGCATAAATTAGTAATAGGCAACTTTACTAGGGACAATTAGCCAAAATGCTAAGCTTAGGGGGAATTTTTAAATTGGTCTTGTTTGACCAATTGGATGGTTGAAATTGTGGGATTATTCTAAGATGTAGGTTTGAATTAATGGTGTAAAAATACACAAGATGAATACACAAGGTGTACATGTCCAAGAGTTGGGAGATATTTCTACACTTAAAATACCCACCATGGTCGTCCCTTAAGGGGTATTTGTGGCATTTCCATATTTTTTTTGGTCCCAAAATTGGTGATAATAGGTGAATAATATCAATTTCTAAAATAATTAATGATTTTCCTTGATCACATATAAGTCTCATGATCACTTAATCTAAGTCGAGTTCTTAATTCTATAAGGTATAAATCTCTAAAATAAATAGTCTCTTAAATTTCTAAGATGACTAATAAATACAAAAGTAATAATAATGATGATCAATCAAGTGATCATAAATGTGAAATAAAATTAATAAATGATTACTATCACAAGTAATAAATAAAAGAATTTAAATACAAAATATATTTGTCATTAATATTTATCCGTCAAAGCGACATGGTGGAATAGTCAAATAGTACAAAGACGATATGTGAGACAAGTACATGTTCGAATAAAAATTGAGGGCTTCACAGCACATCGTTTTTCTCCACAGTTATTCTAATACGAATCAACTATGCACTCCCAATCGCCTTATATCTTATCACCTTTCTATTTCTCCCTTCTTTTTCATACAAATCATTCTTCACCTTACATCACAATTTCCAGCCTATTTTTCGTATTGTCGTCTCACTTTTTCAGTCATTTATTTTTCGAATTTTGTTATCCGACTCTTTTGTGAGTATCCTCCCTTCTTCTATTTTTCTTCTTTTATTCTCAATCACCCAACATATACACTATTTTCTAACTTCTCGATACCCTTTCATTCACCCATTTATTCAATCCCTTTACTCAATGCTATACGCTCAAGCTTTGGGTAACAGATATATCAAATTAAGTTCTAAGGCTTGAAATGTGGCTATCAAAAAAAATCAGGCAATAGGCTCAAATTGGCTAACTAGGAAAATCAAATATCATAAGGTTGACAAAAAGGCTTGAAAGGCTTAACAAAAATGGCCTAAAATCATTTTCATGAATGCATACAACATGTGACCTTGACAGAGATACCAGAGCAAGTTCTAGAATTCAAACAACATGAATGACACACTCAATCGACCAACAAGACTGCATAATATGAAAGCAGTAAAGGCTCAAAAAGCTCACAGGCTTGTAAGTGCACAATTCAAAGTATTTTAACCATGATCCCAATAATCACATGCTCCATATTAATTATTCTCAACCCGGTCAACTCATGCTCAACACCCAATTCAAAACAACATAAACTGCTCAACACATGCTCCCAAGATCAACAAACACACAATAGCGGTCAACTCACTCCCTAAACAACTAAGAAAATAATAAACGTGCTAAAGCAATAAACGTGCTAAAAATAAAAAACAACTAATGTAATGCATACTACATGCTCTAAATGCAACTACATGAATGCAAAACGCCACACCCTTCAAAAAAATACTACATCTCCCCCCAAACTTGAATGAAATTATAGCGCATAAAAGAGAAGGTAGAATTTCAAAGAAAAGTGTGGATAGGACCTGGATCACTGTGGGGGTGGCGGCGGAAAGTGGCCCGGGAGATATGCCGATTTTGAATACGATGCAATGCTCGCAATATCTCCAACCCCCGCTGCTCTTGAGCTTGGTACCACAAGTCCTAGGCTTGGTACCTTTGCTCATGGGCCTAATGCCTTTGTTCCTGCTCTGCTCGAAAAGCTCGGAACTCATCCTGGTAAATCCGGAAGTCGTCCCGATGCTATCGCATACTCTCCTCAAGAGCATAGAATCTATCATGATCAAACTGTCCCCCACGCTCCTCACCTTAGTGGGAGCTCTCTAGAATGTCGGGTCGCCCCTGCGGAAAGCCCTGCTCGAAACCCCTCTCGTGGCGATCGTACTCCCTCGCCTCTATCACCAAATCTTCTTCATCGGGTAACCCTGCTACCCTCATCCTTTTTCGTGCAGTCAGGCCATCCATGGCCCTGATATGAGCCTCAGCGAACAGGAGCCAGTTAATTTGATTATCCACCACAGCAGTGAGCTGTGGGTTAGGGAGAGGGAAAGCAGACCCGATTTTTTGTTGAAAACAGAGGATGTTCTCCTCTTCAATTATGATCTTCATGGTGCGGAGGACGCTTATGTTGATGCTTCGGCTGCCCTCTATCGGCTCCATGCGGCTCATGTCAACCCCAAAATGTTGAGCAATGGGGGTGATCATTCCCCCAATTAATATTATCCCCGCTTCCTGCTGAGATATGTAAACAGCATGTTCCAAAAAGTACGCCGCCATATTATAAGGGATGCGGGTGAGCATACACCAAAGTAGGTATAGGTCCCTCGCTTGCATACCCCTGTTGTTGTGCCGGGCAAACACTGAATGGGCCATCACTTTTTGGATGTAATAGAATACGGGGTTGTGGAGTGCCGAGGCCTTGGATGTGCGCGCCGTATATTGCATTAGCCCGGTTTCTGGGGTTTCAGTCAACAATCGCCAAAATTCATGTGCGTTATAGTTTTGCGGCCAAGATCGATGCAGGCCCGATAGTACCCAAAAAAATCTAGTTCAGTTCGGTGATGGTGACATTCCTCCATACGTTGCCCAATCTAAAATGGATTTTCTGAGGTTCGTTTCCGCTCGTGTCTCCGTAACCTCGCACGATGCTCAAGAACTCGAGGTGAGTGTTTTGAATGTCGGCCACCGCTTTGCATGAAGGCGGTCCATCCCACTCGTTCAAACATGAGCCACCTCCTCATGTATCCCGAGAGCTCGGGTACACTCATCATCGGCACAGCGTGTGGGCGTGAAATTACGAGTGATCAGCCGGTTCCATTTTTTCATTAAGTCTGGCTCTGTGAAGGTGAGTCCATAAGCTAAGGGGCTATTTGGATCAACCTACCGAGTGGGTCGCCTAAGACGTCTACCCCGACCTCTTTGATTCTGTGGTTCAGCCATTTGTTCGAATGAGTACCTGGCAAAACAATTGTGAGAATCCGTACGTGCCAAATAAAACAAACGATGAATTACATACAACAATTAACATAAGGTATAGTATCTCATCTCAACAACTCAATTCACAATTAAGCCTCCAAGCCCAAACAACAATATAATTGTAGAGATTCCTAGTCACTAACACCCTAAACAATCGAGCTCATGTATAATTCATCAAGCAATCAACCCTAATTCATCCTAATTCAACAACCCACAAGGTGTTCGATAAAATGCCCCATAGAAAATTTCAATCAAATTCATGGCAAAAGTATCGAACAAGCATCATATAGCAACCCTAATCCATAATCCTCAAGAAATTCGAAATAAAAAGTGCAATTCATACTTAAATCCCGAGAATTCAGAAAGAGTTGAAGTTTGAAACCCTAGGTGCTTTTCTACCCCAAATCCTTGCTTTAAACCAATTTCACAAGTGTAAATCGTGTTAGAGTAGTGTGGGAAGTGATTTGTGGTGAATATCTAGGAGAAATTTTTGAAACAAAATTGAGGGGGCTCGATTTTGGAGTGCGTCCGTGAGAGAGAGGGAGTAGGTTTCTGAAGAAATTGGCCCTCTGCCCGTTTTATTACTGTCCCAGGGAAGAGGGGCACAGGCGGCCCGTGCTAGAGGTCGAACGTGTGAGCCCCAAAATTTGGATAGGGCACGGGCGGCCCGTGCTAGGGGCCGAACAAAAACTCCTCAAGTGCTGGTACCAGCACGGGCCATGCACATGGCGCATGGGCTGCCCGTGCTAGGTACCGCACCTCAACTTCGATTTTTCACTTTTTTTAAATAAAGAAAACAAGGAAAAAGAATCCTAACCTATGAAATTAAATAAATGCTAACTTACAAAAGGGAAATTCAAACCAAAAAAAAAAACATGGGAAGAAATAAAACAGCAAAACCATTGGGTTGCCTCCCAACAAGCGCTAAATTTAACGTCTATAGCTTGACACTTGTTTTACTCGATCATGGTTCCAACCAAGTGATACGATTCACTTCTTCATGTTCTTCTCCTTGACAATTCAACTCGCATAAATTCGAATCTCTTTTGAATGCCTCTAGCGTAGAAGTCACTCATCGGTCAAATGACATGTTCTTCTCATTTGCATCATTCGCGCGGCAGTACACGCGTGCTTCAGAGCTGCTGGTCCTTATCATGTGCTTTGTTTTCTCACCATTTATTATGTCCTACACATGATCTATAGCACACACACAATGACTCAGATTAAAAGTATTAGCACTTAAATCGACGATAGATATTGATTTACAATACTCCCTGTTATGATGATGATTCCCAGCCTTATAGATGGAGAACATCACTTGCTCATCATTAACTCGTAATGTGAGCTCTCCTTATTGTACATCTATCAATGCGCGTGCAGTGGCTAGGAATGGACGCCCGAGTATCAGAGGGACATCTTGATCTTCCTCCATGTCAAGCACTAGAAAGTCCACAGGGAATATAAAATTGTCTACCTTCACGAGCACATCCTCCATGATTCCCTTGGGATATGTGAGTGATCTATCCGGTAGCTGTAAGGTGACCATGGACGGCTTCACCTCTCCTAATCCAGGTTTCCTGAAAATGGACAAGGGCATTAGATTAATACTTGCTCCTAGATCACAAAGTGATTTCTTAAATACAACACCACCAATAGCACAAGGGATAGTGAAACTCCACGGATCTTTGAGCTTCTGTGGTAGTTTCCTTTGAATGATCGCGCTGCATTCCTCGGTCAAATTGACTGTCTCGAATTCTGCCAACTTTTTCTTCTTGGACATCACTTCCTTCAAAAACTTCGCATAATTGGGCATCTGCTCCAATGCGTCTGCAAACGGTATGTTAATATGCAGTTTCTTAAAAATGTCTAAGAATTTAGCAAATTGGGAATCTAACTTTTTCTTTTTAAAACATTGAGGGAAAGGAAATGGTATATAAAAATTTGAAAGATCAGAGTTAGAGAAAGATTTAAGCTTCTCAACCCCTTTTTGTTCAGTAGCATGGTCCTCAATTCCTTCCTCGGCCTCAACATCACCTTTTACTTCAATTTCCGCGTCTCCTGGCATGTCGATCGCTGTCTCTGCAGGGAGCATGGGTTGCCCGTACGGTGGTGCACGGGCCGTGCTCCCCTGTGTCTGTTCAGTAATTCCTGTTATTTTTGGCCCTTCGTATTCTGTACCACTCCTCAAACGAATGGTGTTACACTGTTCCTTCGGATTAACCTCAGTGTTGCTCGGAAATTGACCTTTCTAATGCTGCCCATCAATAATTGTAGCTATTTGGCCTATTTGAGTTTCAAGATTTTTCACCTGGGACCCCAATTGCATGACATGGTTCTCAATTTTATCGATCTTTGCCTCATCCTTGTTGAATCTGTTCCTCGTCTCACTCATAAATGAGGTGAACATATCCTCCATGGTTGGCTTAGGATCTGCAGTAATGACACCATTTGTCACATTAAACCCCGGTGGTGGTTGCATCACGTTCTTCGTGTTTGCGTAGGAGAAGTTCTCGTGGTTCCTCAAGCCCGGATGGTAATGAGTGGGATTTTGATTGTTCCAGAAATTGTTGAAATTCCGGTTATTCATATAATTTGCTTCCTCTATCAGATCTAGAGGAACTCATCCATTACTTGCACTCGTGTTTCCCTCATTCGCCTTTGTTAAAGCACTCAATTGATTTGTCATTACGGCCATCTGGGTTGTCAACTCTTTAATTGGGTCCGAATCAGAAACTTCGGCTACCCTTTTCACATTGGTCCTCTCAGAGAGCCACTGATAGCTATTCATGGCCATCTCCTCCAGCAAGTTGAATGCATCTTCTGAAAACCTTGCGAGTAGCGCGCCCCCTGCTGCAGCATCCACAAATGATCTAGTCTGCCCCATCAACCCATTGTAAAAGAAGCAGAGTTGTTGATATTCAGGAAATCCGTGCTGCGGGCACCTCCTCAACAAATCCCGGAATCTCTCCCAGGCTTCATACAAAGGCTCGGAGTCAAACTGCCTGAACTGAGTGATTTCACTTTTATGTTGTAGTGTCTTGCTTGATGGGAAGTATTTGAACAAAAACCTCTGACTCAGCTCATCCCAATTGTTCACAGTCCCCTGAGTTAGGGTGCCTAGCCAATTCCTAGCCTCATCCCTTAAAGAGAAAGAGAATAGGCGAAGACGTATAACATCATCGGTCACCCCATTCATCTTGATAGTATTGCAGATCTGTATGAAATTCGCAAGATGAGAGTTGGGGTCCTCAGACGGGAAACCCCCAAACTGATTCTGTTGCACCATCGAGATTAGTGCTGACTTCAGCTCAAAGTTATTCGCATTGATTGGAACATTGGCAATTCCACCATAGTTGCGATTGATTGGGCGAAAGTAATCGCGAATCGCCTGCTGTTGGACTGCCGGAGCCACTGGAACCTCTAGTATTGGTAACCCGACATTAACCCTTCTAGCCCGATTGTTACCTTCGTTTTTGACCCCGTTATTGCCTCCGTTGTTACCTTCTACGTCTGCCATAGTCTGTCCTTGATGTCTTTCTGCCCGTTTAGTAGCTGCACTATTCCGCCTAGCAAAAGCCTCAACCTCCGGTATGAACGGTGCTAATTCTCCTTGCTTCGAGCGTATGTTCATGCACTACCTGAACCAACTAAAGAAAACAAGTCAAACACAGTGGAAGTATAATCAAATAACAAACTAAAAAGAAAGAAAAAATGTCTAAATTAAAAACAATTCTATTTATCGCAATATTAGTACTAAAAATTTAATTAGTCCCCGGCAACGGCGCCAAAAGCTTGTTCGCCTTATTTTTTAGCTTCACCGCAAGTGTACGGTGTAGTTTATAGAATAGGGTTAGCAAGGTCGAATCCACAGGGACTAATAAATTAATGTACTAAGTATTGGATTATAATAGTCTTATTTTTATCTAGACTATCGAAATTTAGATGGATTGGTTTAATTAAAACTAAAGCAGAAATTATCCTAAAATAACAAAGAAAAAAGTGGATTAAAACACCAAGTATGAAAGAATGGATTCCTGAGTTGTGGTTTCAGTTAATATCCCCTTTTATTATCAGATTAATCAAACCAAAGTTAAATGTATTCTTCTCTATAGACCAATCACAAAAGTAATTTACCCTCTCTTTCGAGATGCATGTAAAATCGTTGATTGGAATATCTATGCTAGCATCTCTACTCAAAATGAGTTATCCAACTCCCAAAAGATCAAAAGATTAAAAGGCCTTACGAATATTCACATATGTTTGAATTATAAATCAATATATCAAACAAGTTAAACCAATAGCTTGTTGATAAAACAAGAATTAAAGCAAAGTACTTGAATAGGGTTGAAAAACATTAACTTTGATTGCAATGAATCATCAAACAAAAGTATCCATTCACCTACTCCCAAACCCGGGAATCACAAAGTGTTTAGCCATACATAGAAAAGAAATAATTCATAGACAAATTATTAAAGTTCATGTCTAAACTAATTGAAAATAATGATACTATAGAATGAGTGACCTCGGGGATGATGACGATCTCTCGATCTATCTTTAATCATTGAAGGTGTGGTTGCGGTCTTGATCGATCTCTACGAATCTCCAGTGGGAAATTGCTCTTTTCTCTGTTTTCTAGGGTAAAAATCAGCGTGTCCCTGTTTGTGGCTGCCCCGTGTCTATTTATACTTCGTTTGGGTCGAAACCTAGTTGAAAACGAGTCAAACTCTTTTTTCCCGCAGAGGAGCACGGGTCGTGTTGTATGGCACGCCAAGCCTGTGCTGGGTGCCGCATGGATTGTTCAGAAGTCTGCAGGAGGCACGGGTCGTGCCAGATTGCACGGGTTGCCCGTGCTGGTAGCCGAACTCAGATCTTTCAGTTATAGGTTGAGCACGGGTCGTACTAGGGAGCAGGGGCCGTGCTAGGGAGCACGGCCTGCCCGTGCTTACCTGTAGCAACTTGTACTCGGCTATTTTCTTCCATTTTCCACATGGTTTATCTGACTTCTTCTCGACTCGACTCCAAACTTCGTACTTGATATCAAATATTGGCGATTGCAATGCTCCGAATTGTTGCCAAAATGCTACAATTATCGATAAATTCCTACAAAACGAACAAAGCGTAATCCTTTTCCACAAAACAGGAATAAAACCCTATTTACTCATATAATGCACGCATATCAACACATTCTAGCCAAGATTAAGCCTAAAATACATGTCAATCAGGGTGCTCCGAGCTAGGGGCGTTTTCTTTACCTTTTCCAAAGGGGGCTAAAAATTATGAAAACCCCATTTTTATGTATATTTTATTTTTAGTTTTTAGTGCTAAATATTCAATTTTTATTGATTTAGTGCCTTAAAATTTTTTTACTCCCCCTAAAGTTACGTATCTAGCTCCGCCCATTCTCCGAGCCTATGAGAGGAATCTATAGATGTGACCATGTATAATGCATTGGACTTCACTAGTAATTATTTGCCATAATTACATTACAAAAAAACTTCCATATATAGAAATGATACTACCACTAGTTTTATAGTTATCTACAGAATAATACCGACAGAATAGAAAAGTATTGTTTTTCCCCAAACCAGCTATACCGCCTAATTGCCGACAATCACCAACATTTTTTAAATTTACCGACATAAATATTGTAGATATTTGTCGATCGTTTTAGGTTTTGTTGGTAAATATTTACTTATAATGATTTTATCAACAACCACTTTATATGTATTTTGTTGTTATCTTAATATTTACGTACAAATTGCTCTGTAGGTAATTAATTAGTTTTTTCTTGTAGTGTTATTTTAATAAGTATTTTGCATTTATCATTGTCACGCCCCAAACGGAACGCGACGATGATCCACAACTTAAACACAATAACCAAACAGTCTAGATAAATATCAACGAGAACCCAATGAAACAGAGTCTAAATAGCAACGGAAATAAATAACAAGTACAAATACAACTTACAGTCCACAATCCATAATCCAAATTACATACCCGAAAATCAACCAAATAACAACTTAAAGTCAAGGGTCCTACGCCCTTCAGTTACAAACCGGAATAGAAAGAAATACAAGAGTCCAACAACAACACAAGAAAAGAGTCCAACAACAACAAGAAGAAGTAGTAAATCCAACAAGCGGAGTACAAGGCTCAATCCGTGGTCGGTTCAGCATCTTCAACGAAGTCCTCATCTAAGGTTAGAAAATAGGTGGGGATGAGACAAAAATCTCAGTGGATGGGGTGATCGTGTGTAAATGTGGCGATATATAGTTAATGTGAGAAAACAGTTATATGAAAACGCGTGAGTATGATGCATGAATTCACACACAGTTTGCAAGTGTCGTGATAAATATATTTAAATAATATACTTATACAGTTCGGGAAAACAGTTCATGGTCACACAGGCACTATGTGATTCAGTCAAGACATGTAGGATTGCGTACGGAAATGTAACGCCAATCCCAAGCAAGGCAATTAATGGTTGCGTACGGATTTGTAGCGCCAACCAATGCAAAACAAGTAGTAGTTGTGTACGGATTTGTAGTGACAACCGAACGGGTCTGATAACTCCGGAATCGTGTGGATCAGACAGCGATTCTTTCGTTCTTCCTTGTAACTCCCCAGGCAGGATGGTCCAAGACCGGTCACCTTATCGCTCCATAGGCAAAGACAAAATCCACAGTGGAGCTTGCAAGGCTCGGATCTGTCATAATCATGATTATACCTCAATACTACGACCCGCTTCCCTTGGACACTCCATCCCTCGATTTGCGGGGTTAGGGCGATGGGGGTAGGAAGAGTGGAATAGCAGCCGAGCTGCCGGTTCCATCCCGACGTATCCATTCCGATTGTGAGCTCGACACACCAAGTTGACTCAGCAGAAAGCAAATACAAGTACAGCGATCAACAGGCAATGAGTATTATTAATTCAGGGAAGCAGTTCAGGAAAAATTTTGAAAAGCGCGAGTGACAATAATGGCGTTGGTGGAGTATTTGGATGAAGATGATCATCGGAAGGATATGCAATCTTCGATATCTTGAAAGATTAGGTGGAACATAAGTCCCATTATAGATTCAAAATCGCAAGGCGAGGAAGTCGCTCCGCGATCGGGTATTAATCGGTCAAATTGATCCGATAAGTCAAGGGTTTTTGCGAAAGTAAAATACTTTAATTAAATCTCCAAGTCAAAGGGTCTAGGGCTATTTTAGTAAAAGAGAAAATAATTTGAGTTAGGTCCTTTAATAAAGGAAATTTGCAATTTAGCCCCGTTTTGTAAAAACCAACACTTTTGGGGTTAAAAATTGAATAAATAAATATCCCGACCTTGAAAAATTATGAAGTCAGTTCCTAAATTCTCTAAATTGTTCAGAAATTCAGGTTTTTAAAGTTTTGAGGTCGAGTTTTTATAAAATTCTCACATTGGCCCCAAATTTGTAAAAATTGCCAATTCGGACCTTAAGTTTAAAATAATCGGAACTCACAAACCGGTAGGGCTTTTAATGTGATTCCAGTTGAAAAATGTCACTAATGTGAGTGGGATATTGGGACAAAAGCAGTTTTTAAAAGAAATAAGTGTAGGTCCTTTAACTTTTGAAAATATTATTTTTGTCCCATTTTGAAATAATTGCCTTTAAGGCTTTTAGGAGTCCAATTGTTATGAAATTTGAACCTTGGGTCCAAAATATAATTAATTTATAGTTAAGTTAGTATTTCCAGGTGCATGGGCTGCATAATTTCATTTGGGTCCTTAAATTTAGTATTTTACACATTAGTCCCTCAATTTTAGTAAAATTGCTTTCCAAGCCTTAACCACTTGGATTTTTGGAATACTTTTAAAATATGTAATTCTCAGTACCTTAAGAGTAAAAATTTCAAATTTTAAAGTTTAGGTCTGGTGCATTTTTAAAAATTGCAAAGTAGCCCTTAAACTTTCAAAATTTTACAATCTAGTCCTTGGGCTTTTAAAGGTTGATTTTATTTATCTTAAAACTCTTAAAACTTTATTAAAATGTCCAAAAGTCATTTTTTAACCTGAGTACAATCCCAATTTTCTAAATTTGCAGAGGGTCCTTTAACTTTCATTTTCTTGCAATTTAGTCCACCAACTTTCCATTTTTACATTTTTAAGTCCAAAATTGAAATTTAACCAATTATGCTCGACTTGTCCAGGTTATAAGTCATCCAAAACATGAATTTAAAGATCATACATATGCATATCCAATACATACAAGAATTCATTAAATAAAACATTAGATTGCACATGCATGCACCTAAAATTCAATAAATAGTAATTTTGAGCAACTCTTGAGAATTTTCATGACTTGATATATAAAATTGACATGCAATACATATATTATATATATCTCAAGGCTCATGATCAAATTTTCTCATGCATTTTAATAAAAACTCCTAATAGTTGGAAAATATTTTTCCACCCACCTTAAAATTGGAAATTATGAAATAAAAGGATAAATTTCACAATTTTTGGATGAGGCTTCTTAGGTCAGCCCCTAAGTCAAGAAATATCAAAATTTTGAAGTTAGAAAAATGAGAGAAAAATTAAGGAGAAAAAAGAAGGAGATAAGAAAATGAGAAGGACTACACTTTACCTTGTGTAGTAGGTGTTTGGAGACTAGTTGAAGCTTAAAAATTGGATATTTTGGTTCAACTCCAAAATCACCTAAGGTCAGCCCCTATTTCTCAAAAATGAAAAAGGGGTGTTAAAATTTGAAAAAAAATAAAAAGAAGGGGAAAGAAGGGTTCTAGTGTCCAATTCTTACCTTGTAGTCCAAATTCTCTACTAGTTGTTCTTCAATTCTTGAAGTCCTTCTTCAAGATGATGTCAAGCTCTAATCTTCAAATGGTCTTCTAAATGTACCTCCAAATCAAATTCAAACTTAAGTTAAGAAGGTTGAAGAGATGAACTAGGTGATATCAAAAATGGATTGAAGATAAAATTTCTTACCTTGTAGTATGGTTTGGTTCGACTTTGATGAAGAATAAGGAGAGAATTCTTGAAAAATTTTCTAAGTGTTGAAGAAGAAAGTGAGAAGAAGAGTAGAGAGAAGTAGGAAGATTTTAGAGAGGAGGAGGATTTTGTGTAGGAGATGAATGTGTTAGTGAAAAATTGAACCAAATCTTGCACTTCCAAAGGCCTCTTGGCCGTGAACAATGAGAGAGAGGGAGGAGAAAATTTTGTTTAATTGTGTCTTGCATTTTGCCTCATGCATGGGGAACATTTTGAAGGTCAAAGGTATGGGCAAGAGAATGTTTGAATGGAATGTTGGAAGACTTCCAACATGTTGGCAAAAATAATATTAAAGAAGTAATGTAAGAGATTATGTGTATAATGTTTGAATTAATGGTATAATTATACACAATATGACTAATATAAGGTGTAGGTGTATAAGAGTTAGATGATATTTTTACTCCAAAATTTCCATGTTGGTCGTCCACTATGAGGGCATTATGGTAATTCCATATATTTTTTTTTTGTCCCAATTTGATGATAATAGATGAAATATATCAATCTCCAAAATAATTAGTGATTTCCTTGATCACTTATGAGTCTCATGATCACTTAATCTAAATCAAAATCTTAATTCTATAAGGTAAAAGTCTCTAAAATAAATAGCCTCTTAAAATTCTACGGTGACCAATAAATACAAAAATAGTAATAATGATCAACCAAGTGATCGTAAATGCAAAATAGAATTAATAAGGATCATGATCACAAGTAATTAAATAAAATGAAATAAAATACAAAATATATATATATTATTAATAATTACCCATCAAAATGACGCGGTAAAATAGTCGATCAAATGTATAAACGACAATAAGGATCAATTATAAGCTCAGAAAAATCGGGGCTTCACAATCATCGTATTATATAAATGATTAACCCTAATTCATTAAAAATACTAAAATAAAAAGTTAAAAAAAGTAATCACCATTTGAAGGAAATCATAAGTGAAAACATATACATAGTTGATTATGTAAACATGGATCAGGAAAAAATTAAAGAATATATGAAAATAATTTGTTCTACTTAATTTAAATTGTAAATAATACTCTATTCACATCTACGATATATATTAAAAGGAAAAACAAAGTTGACACGTGTCTTCAAATCATTAATTTTGGACATTTGTCAACTTCTCATTCTTCTAATTCCACATGGCGGATTTAGATTTATCTATGTGGTAACCCTATGTACAAATTTAAAAAAATTTAAAAGATAACAAATAATCCAAATAACAAATATAATAGATAACAAATAACCCAAAAATCAATGATTATATCTACACTATATTTTAGATTTGTTATTTTTTAAATTATAATGTTATATTATATGTTTCAAATAAAATATAGAAAACAAGCATTTTAATATATATATATATATATATATATTTATTGGATTCTAAATATACATAACTATTTTTTAGGAATTTTTCTACATTTTTCATGCTTGGAAATTTTTTCTATTGAACTTAAAAGATAACAATTTTAAAAGATAACAAATAAGCTAAAAATCAAGGATTCTATTTACACTATATTTTATTATTTGTTATCTTTTAATTCATTACGACTTTAAATTTGTTATTTTTATATTATTATATAATATTATACGCAAAAAAATAAAATATAGAAATACCTCATAACAATAAAGTAGTTTACATAGAAGTTTTACATAGCTTGAAGTGAACTACTTGTATGATATTCTTCTAAATTTTACTTTTATCTATCTTTGGACAAATCATGTGTAACACACGGGTGTTATTTCAGTGATTTTACTAATCCATAAATCATATTTTATTGTTGTTGAAATTTGTGTTTATTTCTATAAACAAAATTACAAGAAAAAACTGGAACAATCTATTACAGAGAATCGAAAATAGCAGAAAAGCTGAGGCGAGTAGAACTCTATCCGCAAGATAAACACGTCCGTAAAGTCTTTGAACAGGGCGTATTATCCCCAAAGACAACAATGACTACGTCATTGAAATAGCGATCGCAAATTTCAAGGCACCTTTCAAACTGAAATATGTAAAACTGAATACACTTATTAAAGTAAAAAAATAAAATGTGAGAATGAAAGTGTATTTGTTGAATAGCAACAATGCTCCTATATATTGGACTTCCAACCAGGCCAGGGGTTTCTTTACTGCAGGGCAGTAACTTTAGAGATAATGGGTTGTAACCTCTAGGTAGTGGGCACTCTTCAATTGCCACTATGATGTAACCTCCAAATAGTGGCATGGGCAAAGTGGTGTTGTTTCTTATTAAAAGTTGCAGTTTCAGCTTTTAAGTTGCAGCTTATTTGTTTTTATTCTTCCAAAAGATAAGTTGCAGGCCAGGCGGGCGCGCACGCGCGCACGTGAGGCATTGCGCACCACACCTCACATGTGTATAGTTATTTCATCTTCAACTCTTGCACACCCACTTATTGATATATTGAATAAAATTAACATTTTATTCCTATGTGGGATGGTGTCTTTTCACCTTCCCATCATCCATTATCCCATTTTCAAGTGACTACATTGTGTATTTTATTTCTCACTCATCACTAAATAGTTTTGAGAAGTTAAATATACCACATTTATCTACTCGAAACGTAGATTATTATTTTAATATTTAATTCCTCCGAAATTAAACAATTAGTTACTAAACAATTGGTCAAAGTTAGGTCTCATACCATTACTTCTTAAAACCAATTTCCAGCAACTATTCCAGTGGATGAAGCAACAGTGATCCTTGAAACTCTTAACGAATAACGACCTCTAAACTCCTTTAATTAGGCCTCACAAATTTAAAATGGCTCTCATTACATAAGAAATCACTCAAATGGTTTGGGAAAAGATTGAAAATGGCCTAATTTTAAAAGCTATATACAACTTTAGCCTCACTTATTCAAAAGTTTCAAAAATAGCCTTCTTTTATGAAAAAACCCCCCAAAATACCCCTTATACAAGGTTGAAGGCAAACTAATGGTTTCTAAAGGTTTTAGAGGCCGTAAAATTGGTATAAGAGCCTAGGTTTATTAAGAACTTTTTTAGTTAAATTTATTATATTTATGTAATTAACAATTGGTGAGGAGAAATTACTCCGAGATTATGGATCCGGACCGATGTCCGAGATGTACCCCTTACAGGACATATCGTCAAATATTGATGATGTATGCACAAGAACACCTTGACCAAGTTTCATATTAGGAATACCAACATGAAAAAAAAAAGAACAGGCGGGAGCCGACGGAAAACCTTAAGCAATGCAAAATGCGAAAGCGAGAATATTTTTGGCGATTTTGGATGCTTAACCAAACCCTATATGTTCACTTGATGAACCTTCAAGAAAGCAGTTCATGAAAATTCCCATCGAACAATGATTCCCGATGGAGTACCCGAGTGGAACGAGATACTTCCAGACAAATCTAAGTTCTCCAGAAGATCTTAGAGAAGTCGGAAAGGCGATGCGAAATTATGGCAACCGCCATATTCATCTACAAAGACAAGTTCATCGATCGAACGGATGGAAACGATGGTGAAATATCGAAGGAAACTCTTGAACTCTTTCATGATATTTAAACGAGTTAAGAACCTGGAGGACGGTAGCCGAGTTCTTCAGAGGAAAAAACGTATAGATTTCGGGGCACTACCTATTTACACCAAAAAGGAAACCAACCGGAAGTTATACGAAAGATGACAGATGAGGAGAAGCTCATTGCTCTAATCAAAGGAAAATCCATCAAAAATTAAAAAAGATGGATATGGAAAAGATGAATCTTAAATATCTACATGACCTTGTAGAATCCTTTGCAGGATTAGGAATTGTAGATTTAAAGATGAACACAGGAGATGGAACATTGGTCACTTATGATCCAACAGGAAGACCG
This sequence comes from Rehmannia glutinosa, assembly GCA_016081115.2. Lineage (NCBI taxonomy): Eukaryota > Viridiplantae > Streptophyta > Magnoliopsida > Lamiales > Orobanchaceae > Rehmannia > Rehmannia glutinosa. The sequence goes on along the minus strand of CM071937.1, from coordinate 6,802,390 downwards.
ATTCCACCAACACCACCAGTTAATCCTAACGTCGAAGAAAGTACGGGTTCGAATCATGGAGCTCGGGACGAGAGGATGCCACATGCTAGGGATTTCACGATCGGAAGTGATCCACTTTCAGGAACAGGAGGTCGAAACCCTCTTGCGGGAACTAGACAACCTACTGGAAGGCTGAATGTTTATCAGACGCCTTATGGAAGATCGCACCTCGACCCAATACATCCATATGGGTTGATGTTAATCTGGACATCCCAGCATTTTAAAAATAGAGAAGTGCTCATTGATGAATGGGCTTGACTATGAGAATTTCAGCAGGAACCCTCGATCTTACAAAAGATTCATTCATTTTACTCCTTGAAATGAGTCTTAAAGGATCGGTAAAGATTTCCTGGGATATGACCGATGCTAGTACGAAAGGTTCGGTCACATCAGAGAATCGCTTAAAGGAATTGTCGATGGTATGACAAAACTATTCAAAATCAGTTCATCGGCGACGGTTATTTGAGGATTAGAGGATGAAAAAGAAAGAGATATAAACAAGCCCTCTGACCTTGAGTTATATGATATTTGTCATATTGACGAATATATTAAGTTGTTCACCGAATCTAGGTGGAAATCCAAGATTGAAGAAAAGGAAGCAAAGATAGCTATTCTTTGCCAAGATTCCAAGTCACCGGAGAGAAATGCTTATCGGGAATACAAGGATGGAGCGGAAGTAGAAATTGTGGCTTAGAAAAATGTCTTTCCTAAAGGCAAGTTATCCGAATGGTGTTACCAAGCGGCTCAGACAGAATTACAAGAGATTAAGAGGAATTAACAAAGCGGTTCCTCTATGTTGCGTGGATAATGACATCCCAACAATTGTGGGAGGTCAACCAATGCGACCACAAGAAGAAGAAGGGCGAAGCCATCCATATGCGCGAGGAAAGCAAAGAACAAAAGAAGCGAGTCTTCATGGAGACCAGAAGGTTCGTCAAAACAAAAAGCCCGAAGTTACAAATCGGGCAAAGACCAAAGACCAAGCGGGAGTAGAGCCTCATCATCGAGGTTCTAATCAAAGCAATGCAGAAATCCGGGAAGAAGAACTTTCGGGCGTGCTCACACGAGCTAATGAAAGTTTCAAAGATTGTAATTCTTTGGACATGCGGAGCAAGAGGGCATATATCAACGGATTGCCCGGACAATCAAAAAAACGAGTCGATGTACGGTTCGAGGCTACACCGTAAATCGAAGAAGTCAGTTGTCTATTATCGAGATTTGATACAGGTGTATCAATTTGGGGATATCCCCTCGGATGAAAGCATCTATGAAGAAGAAATCTATTACGATGATGGAAGTGAATCGATTGAAATCAGTGAAGAAGAAATTCTTCAACAGAGACGGTCGGGAGGATATGTCAGGATTCTCTCTCACTGCTGCAGATTTCTCATAAAACTCTTATGAGAATCATGAAGGAAGATCCAAAGCTTCAGATCTATGATGGGTTTACAATTGGAGCAATGGAAAAGGCATTGGATAAGATTGGGTTTTAGAATGAAAAACACCAAATTATCCACGAGAGTAACAATAGGAGAATTTGCCATTCGATGGAGTTTACCGAGAACCTGATCGAGATGCAGTTGGTCCCTATTAGAGAAATCCAGGAGATCAAAAACAGAGTTAAAAGAGAAGTTGCAAATACACTCATGGATTCATATCGGAGCCATAAGAGTCATTATTAAAGCAACATTCAAAGAATGAATAGATTCGCCACTCAATCTAACTATCTTTGATAAGCGAATCTCAAATCTCAAGGATTCATGCCTTGGAGCGGTTACATGAAATTTGTATGCTGGGAAATTGGCATTTAATGTTTATCCTAGAATTGCATACAATTTGGGAGATCGAGATTTCAACAGAGTCTTAACTCTTCATCAAGATTTCAAAAGAGTCGAATTGATGAAAGAAGGGAACAAGCCCTACTCGATCACATACAAGATATCCTATGCTCTCTCGAATACACATCATTCAGAAGTATTCTTGAGAAAGGAATTTATTGAAGTCCCAAGAATCTTTGAGGACTTTGCCAGGGTGGTTTTACCAGAAATTATTGAGTCTCCAACTATCAAGGAGATCGATATGAAAATACAGGATCAACCAGTCTTTAACAAAAGTCGAAGTCTCAGAGTTGAGCCCAGAAGGATGTCTTTCCAACAGGACATAATGGTGAGCAGTAGCCGTTGGGAAGAAAAAAGACCAAGTACAGTTCAGCGCATTCCAGATGTTTTCAAAACAGCAGAAGAGCTGAAATGTCAAGAAGGATGGCGAGAAGTTGAAGTAATATTCGACATCACTCAAAAGGATAATATTTTTCCTTGTGATGTTCTATATTATCTCCAACAACCAATAGTTGGAAGGTATCAAGGAAACCTGAAGATAGGTGAAATTGAGCTGACTATCACAGGAGTTGCAGGAAAAATCCCAGAGCAATTAATACTGGGAATTGAATTTCTTGAGGATCATAAACCTTGGGAAAGATTACAAGACGGAATGAAGTTCACAGTGGTAGATAAAAGATACCGAATCAGATGACCACTAGTCCATTCTTATATACATTTCTATCGGAATGTTATATGCAGAATACAAGGCCGAGTATTTCGCCGCCTATACTGATTCAGGTGTCGGAATATGTACTGCAAAGCCGGATGTTTTTCTTAAAGAAATTGGAGAGGATATACCAGCTATTGCAGGAAGAGATTTCTCTAAAAGGATTCTTATCCTTAACAGGGGAATTAAACAAGCGGAAATCATGATCGGAGGCGCAGGCAGTACCCCATGGTACAAAGTGAAGACGCCACCAATATATTTCCATGATACAGGTGCAGATGTTTTGCTCGGAAACAATTTCCTACAAACATTCAAGCGATTCACACAGGAGAATGAGACAGGAAGACTTATTTTCACAACATTATGTGATCATATGATCCTTGTCCAGAGACTGCGGGAAGCATTTTACAGAAAAATGCCTATTCATTTTCGCAGCAAACGTGGTGATGATAAAGCCAAACTTCGCAATCCAAAAATGGCGGATCGAAGGAAATTTGGTGAAGCTTTATTATCCTATAGACAATTTCAATTCAGAAGGATCAGAAGATATGGGATAATGACTTGTATTCATTCAGAGTGCAAGGAGAAGAACGAGTTACTCCAGAAACCATTGCAGAATTATGGATGAGTCTAATGGAGAATCCACAGAGTGATGTTACCATAGAGGAACAAATATCACTCGAGGATATCAAGAAGAAGATCCAAAGGAATTATAACGAAGATCCTTTGGCATGGTGGGACAAGAATGAGCTCAAAATATCCTTAAAGGTTAAACCTGGAAAGGAGTACGAGTTCGTAAGATTCAAACCAATCCTTATGAACCAGGAAGATCGTGAGGATATGCAGAAGATACTTAAGGAACATCTTGACCTTAAGTTAATTTCACCAGGAGTTTCTCCATACAGCAGTCCAGGATTCCTAGTCAGAAACCATGGAGAAATCAAAAGAGGAAAGCCAAGACTTGTTATTAATTACAAGGGGATTAATAACATTTTGGAGTTCGACGGATACTATATCCCAAGTAGAGAACATCTGGTTAACTGTATCAAAGGTGCCAAAATATTTTCAAAGTTCGATTGCAAATCTGGATTTTACCAGATTAAGATGGATGAAGAAAGCAAAAGGTTCACAGCTTTCTCTACACCACAAGGACACTATATTTGGAACGTGATGCCCATGGGATTGGCTAACACACCCCAGATATATCAAATGAAGATGGATAATTTGTTCAAAGATTATTTCGGTTTCATGTTCGTGTATATCGATGACATTCTGATAGCATCAAAGAACATGAAGGAGCATCTCAAACATTTGGAAATATTTTCAGATGTTTGTCACAAGGAAGGATTAGTGCTTTCGGAGAATAAGGCAGTGATTGCAACAAGACAGATTGAATTCCTAGGAATTGAGATCGACGAATCTGGAATCGTCCTACAAGGTCATATTGTAGAAAAGATATAGGGATTTCCAGATACACTGAAAGAAAAGAAGCAGCTTCAGAGTTTTCTTGGAGTTGTTAACTTTGCTGGAATGTTTATAAACAATCTAGCACATTACAGGAAGGTGTTTAGCCCATTGCTTAAAAAAGATGCGATATTCAAATGGGAGGATGAACATCAAGAAGAATTAACTTAAAGAAGTTTGCAAAAAGCTTCCTAAACTTGCAATTCCACAGGATGAAGATGAACTGTTCTCTATACGGATGCGGTGATTATTGGTGGACAACGATTCTTACAAAAGCCACACCAAAGCGGAGAAGTGTCATCTAGATATTGCGGTCTATTTACAAACAAAGTGAAGCAACTCGATGGCATATCAACGAGAAATAATTCTTTGCGAAAAAAGGCTTTCAAAAAATGGCCTTTATTTTCTTTGGCTAAAAGTTTATCTTAAAAATTGATGATTCAAGTGTCAAAACTTTTTCGAAAAACAAAATTGAATCAAAACCGAAAAAGCTAGGATACTTAGATGGCAAAGTTGAATGTCAATATTATGATTATGATATTGTCATTATAAAATCTCATGAAAATATTCTTGATTTGCTAACAAGAGATGGAGGAATTGAAGCTGATTCCATCCTCACAAAGATCAAGACATCTTGGAGACCGGTGGAAATGCTACTCCGAGAATTTGATACCCAGTCATCAATGCTTTGATTTGGTAGGGAAATTACAAAGGAATGAATAGGACAAAGTAACCGATCGTATACGAGCATGTGTCCGGTCTCACTCCCAGTTCAGGACGGCATTTCAAGGGCCACTCCTCCAGGCCGCTAATAAGCAAACGGAGTGTTTAGAGCGCAGGGCTCCCCAACCTGTAGCAGAGGATTCTAGTACCTCTAGCACAAGTCCTAAGCTGGCAGAAATGTCGGCCCAAGGAAAACTTAATACTCCGAAGTCAAATCCCGAGTTATCACATCAACCCAGCACGTCCGGGGTAAAGGACGAAGAGATCAATCTTAGGCCTATGATGGGCACTTCTAAGGTTGATATTAACGAGATTAAAGTTTCTTCTTCTTGGCGGGAATACCAGGGCGGGTGGGAGAAGGCGATTACAGGCAAGGGATATCTCGGAAAAAATAAAGATCGATGTTTGGAAAATATCCAAGGGTTTGGATGTTACCAAATTCCAGCCCTGGAGAAGTGAAGAGGTGGTACGAGTTTGGGCAGCAACATAGCCCGTCGAAAAAGGTGGATATGAAGCCTTCCATTACATTAGGCTTCGACGACCAGATGAAAGAGCCTTCAAAAATATCAAGGAGGCTAGTTCAGAAGAAGTACAATTGGCCATGACCTTCACCGAAGATCAGAGTACTACAAGAAGGGCATGGGGATTGTGGGTCTGTCTCACTGAGATGGACAAAGTCAAGTTTCCGTTCAAGTTTTATCAAAATTCAGTGAACAGATCATTCATGTTGAATACTATGACAGGAAAAACTACAAGATTCGCAGAAAACCTATTTGAAAAGAAAAGAAATCTTTTGTGGGAAAACAAGCTGCCGAGGAGTAAAGAAACTCGCCAGAAATATTGCAATATGGCTCACATAGGCCATTGGGAACTTCGGGTCTGTCCCGAATGCCAAAACCAGAAGGAACCGGAATTTGGCAAAGGATTCCGGCCAAAAGTCGATCGGAGAAGACCCGGCAATGGAGAAGAAAAGTCACATAAGTATCCAAAGTTTCGGGGACCACCAAAAAAGTAGATTCCCCAACAAAGTTAAAAGAGACATGTGACTCAAGGGCAACCCACTCAGCAAAGAGACAAAAAGTGGGTCGATCTAGTAATTGGCATCCAACTCATCAAGATCTGATAATTCCGAGTCAATGAGCGTAAGCAATAACGTCATAAGATTCCATCTAGCTAAAAGGCGGAAAAAGAAGAGTCATCAGGCTTTGGAGCCTTATCAACTTGCCTTGGATACCAGACAAGGAGGGACCCGAGCCATGTGAATATAATAAAGTATTCCACTACTTTCGGCAAGTGGATGGGAGAATTCAAGAAAAGAGGCATCCCATTCCTCTATATAAACAAGAGTTTTCAGAAGGCTAAAGGCATCGAGCATTTCCCTTAGTTTTCTTACAATAAACTTTCTTTGTAAAATTCTGTTGTGAGTTTAGAATTTCCAAAGTGTTTTCAGTTTTCAGTTTTAGTTTTTAATTTTATGTACAAGAGTGTGATAGCCTTTATGAGAGGCTAAACAGGTTTTCTCCTCCCAAAAGGAGATTGCTGGTGTAATAAACTTTTCTTTAAGTTCTTAATAAAATAAAGGTTGTTTGTTCAACATGTGTTCATAATGTACTATTGATTCATCCCTTTGAAGAATTACTTTTACGCCTTGGAGTAGGAAACGAACCAAGGTTGTGCTGAGCGGTTTCTGAAGGAGTCGGATAACTTGCGATCATCTTCCCGAGGTGAGGTTGAACAGTGAGGAGTGTTTGTCAAACGATCCGGGGCGTAATTTTCCGATTGGTGGCGTTGCGAACTACTTAACCCGGTGCTGTTTCGGTCAAAAGAGGTATGAATTTTAAGGGATTTATTAATTTTACGGAAGCATGTTGGGCCTGATATGGTCGTAATGGACTATTTCCATTTTCACCTGTAAACCTTAGTTTGGAACTGATAACACAGAATCGAACATCTTTTAATTCTATAACCTGTTAAGTTATCGGCTGGAAACCTGACATGATCCTTTTAAAACCTCCAAATGGAGACTGGATCTAAGTAGGTGTAACAATGCCACGAATGAAACAGGTGACAGAATCTGAAAGTGTTCATATTCTGTGATATCTGAAACGAATCCAATCATGTTTTCTTATTTGTTATAAATGGTATAATGGGAACTTCAGTGAATATTTGAAAGCTTTTAATATGGAAGACTATAGTTGTAACTGAAACATCAAAATAGGCCATTCTTGAACTTACCCCATATGGTTTCCTCAACTACACGTTTCAGACAGTCCATCAGTATTTCAATGCACAAATTTAAATCCCATCTAAACCTTTAGTTATATAATGTTGTACGAAAAAAATATAAGAGAAAAAACTGTACTTATGGTCCCATAAAAAAATGGGTCAAGCACTTTTAGTTTCATGATTTGCTCTTTTGGACCCAAATAATTTATTTTAGCAATTTTTGTCCTATACAGATCAAAAGTTGCAACTTTAGTCCCAAAACTAACGGAAAACTTAATTGACCGTTAACTCTATTTTTACGGGACAAAAAGTGCATTTTTTCCAATATTTATCAAATAAAATCTGAAAAATTGTTTGAAAAATCTGAAAAACTGTCTAACAATTATGAAAATTGTTCAAAACAAATTAAAAACTATTTGAATTTTTTGAAAAAAGGTTTTAAAAATTCCAAAAAGTTATTTTAAAATATTCAAATATAAAATATAAAATCTGACAATTAGTTTAAACAACAAAAAATTGTAAAGAAATCCAAAAATGAAGAAAAGTAAAAGATGAAAATTGTTAAAAAAAAATACTATAAACTGTTTTAAAAAATTGACATTTATTTAAAATTATTAAAAATAGTTTAAATTCTAAAATAAAAAAATCAAAACTATTTTTAAAATTTTGAAAATTGTTAAAGAAACTCTGAAAATTTAATTCCCAGATTTTAATATTCAGATTTTGGAATAATTTTAAGATTTCTAACCAATTTTCAGATTTTTTCTTTAAAACAATTCAATTATTTCGATTTTTGATTTTTTTAAAACATATTTGAAGTAATTTTCAGATTTCTAGAACATTTTTAGTTGTGTGAAAAAATTCTAAGTTTTTACTATATTTGGATTTTATTAAAAAAAACTAAAAAAATCACCTGTGTGTTACACGGGATTGTACTATTTTTATTAAATTTGAGTTTTTTTCTTTATTTTGGCATGTCAAAATGACATGAGTTTTTAATTCTTAATTCTTTTGTTATTTTGGCATTTAAAGAATCATTTAATTAATTGTGCTAATTTTATATAGATACAATATTTATTTAGATTGTATAGATAGAAGGTTTGATTTTTGGATTGTTATTTATATTTTAGATTATAATAAATTGTATAAATATAATATTTGATCTTCCATATTCTTTGAGTAATTTACTTTTTTAGATTATATATAATTTTTTTAGATTACATAGATAGAAGCTTTGATTTTTGGATTATTATTTACATTTTAGATAATGATAAATTGTATGGATAGAGTTTTTGATTTAGAAAAAAATAGATTATTAGATAGAATCCTTGATTTTTAGATAATTTGTTGTCTTTTAGATTATATATGAAAAATATATATAAGGGTTGCCACATGAATAAATGTGAAGTAGCCATGTGGAGTTGGAAAATGAGAAGTTGACACATGTCTTGGAATAGTGAGGTTATGACATGTATCATATTTGTTTTTTCTCATTCAAGATATATATATATATATATATATATATATATATATATATATATATAGGGATTGGATCAAATGAGACCAGATAATTAGAGTGAGACAGTGTGGACTAATCCTGGCCACAAATCTGTAATTTTGGATGATTGACATTTATCCAATTTAATAATTATTTTCAATTTATTTTAAATCAGTAAAGGGTAAGATTGTAATTGTATAAAGGACAAGTTTAAATGATTTCAAGATCAAGATCGCTTGCGAGGGATTTGATGAGAACTCGACCTTCAGTTTTCATTTATGGTGATGTAACAACATGGTTTGATAAGACTCGAGGAATTTGCGACTTCAGTGAAGCGAGAACACGTTTGAATTAGGGTTCTTAGTCGAGTTTCGTGCATGCATCGTCAATGCAGGGTTTGATCTCTACGATTCTGTAAGAAAAGCATCTAATGGAGTTGGTCGAGTCATTTCGTGGAACAATCATGGCTCAGAGTAATTGGGAAGCAGATAAGATGCTTGATGTCCACATTCACGATTATTTGTTGAAAAGAAATTTGCATGATTCAGCAAAAGCTTTCTTGACCAAAGGAAAAGTTGCTACAGATCCTGTAGCTATTGATGCCCCTGGAGGATTTCTCTTTGAATGGTGGTCTGTTATTTGGGATATTTTCATTGCAAGGACAAATGTGAAGCATTCTGAAGTATAAATATATATATAGTCTGATAGTTAGACATATATTACTGTATAGATAGTCGATTTTATTATGCAGTTAGACATAGTTCATTTGTATACATAGAATTCTTCTTCGATGTATACTTAGATGTTTTTCGATGTATACTTATATGTGTTTTTTCTTTGTATAAATAGTTAATTTTTGATGTATGTATTTATGTTCTTTGTGTAATTATGTTTTTTTGCTGTATACTTATATGTTTTTGTTGTATATTTATATGTACTTTGTTGTATACTTATATTTTTGTTTTGACCATTGTAATATGCTGTAAAATAATGTTAAACATACAACAAAATAGTGTTAAGTGTACATCAAATATATGCTAAATATACAACACAATAATGAGCGTGATTTTCTCTCTCTCTATAATTGATTTACTTAATCCACGGTCCCCACATGTTAATGAGCGTGATTCTCTCTCTATATATAACTGATTCCTTGATTCACGGTCCCCACATATTTTTGTTTGACCATTTTAATATGCAGTAAAATTATGCTAATCATACAGTAAAATAGTGTTAAGTATACATCAAATATATGATAAGTGTACAACATACTGCATGGAAGAGCACATGCGCGATTTTCTCTCTCCAGCGCGATTTTCTCGGGATTTTCTCTCTCCCCACGTGATTTTCTCTCTCCTAATAACTGATTCCATATTTGGATGGTCCCCCACTTGGTTAATTTGACAATTATACCCTTATTTTGCATTAATTAAATATTTAATGTAATTTTAACCCCTATTTATCTTAGTAATTGATGTAGATAATGGAGAGTTGAGATGAGTCCACACTGTCTCACTATAATATGTGGTCTCATTTTAACCTCCCCCTATATATATATATATATATATATATATAACACCTATGTGTTACACGTGAGTTGTCCAAATTTAAACTTTTAGTGTCACAAATTTAAAAGATAGAGTAGACATAATTTTTTAGATTTGATCGATCAGTATCGATTTTTCAAAACTAATTGTGAGCAAATCATTGATATCTTGAGAGATAGAAGCTTTGATTTTTGGATTATTATTTACCTTTTAGATTATAATAAACTGTATGGATAGAATTTTTTATTTAGAAAATAATTGATTATATAGATCGAAAAAATAGGTTATATAGATATAAGCTTTGATTTTTGGCTTTTAGATTATAATAAACTGTATGAGTAACACGTTTGATTTAGAAGAAAAAAGATTATATAGATAAAATCCTTGATGTTTAGATAATTTGTTATCTTTTAGATTATATATGAAAAATATATATAAGGGTTGTCACATTAATAAATGTGAAGTATGTGGAACTGGGAGAATAAGAAGTTGAAACATGTTTTAGTCTTTCAAAATAGTGAGGTGATGACATGTGTCATATTTGTTTTTTCGTTTAGTATGTATATATATGTGTGTGTATATATATAGGGTTGGTTCAGATTTTTTATAACAATTTTCAAAAGGTCTTCATTAGTCTTCACTTTTTAATCCATTTTTCAGATTTTTAGACAAATATCTATGATTAAACAATTTTCCAGATTTTTAATTTTATATTTTGAATTCTTTTTAAAAATTTGAAATAACATATATATTTTTAAAACAATTTTTAGTTTTTAAACAAAATTTCAGATTTTTAAAAAACCTATTTGAGAATCTTTATTTTTGAATTTAAAATATTTTAAATAAAGGATATTATTTTAAAACAGATTATAGTTTTTACATAACAATTTTCATATTTTATTTTTTTTTATTTTAGGATTTATCTTTTACAAAATTTTTTCAAAAAATTTCAATTTTTTTAATAAATTTTGAAAATAATTTTCAGAATTGTTAGACAATTTTTAAGATTTTTCAAATATTTTTTTTCTTTTTTCTTTGCTTAATTTTGGGAGAAATGTACTTTTGGTACCGTAAAAACTGAGTTAACGGACAGTTAATTTTTCCGTTAATTTTGGAACTAAAGCTGCAACTTTTGATTTGTATAGGACCAAATTTGCTAAACAAATTCATTTGGGACGAAAAGAGCAAATCGTAGGGCTAGAAGTGTCTGACCCACTCATGGGACCAAAAGTGCAATTTTCTCGAAAAATAAACAAATAAAATCTTGCTAAGTTTCAAGATTAAAAATAAATAAAGAAAAAATCAATATATATATATATATATATATATATATATAGGGGGAGGATACAATGAGACCACATATTATAGTGGGACAATGTGGACTCATCTCAACCCTCCCTTATCTATATCAATGGCTAAGATAAATAGGGGTTAAAATTACATTAAACATTTAATTAAGGCAAAATAAGGGTATATTGTCAAAACAAATATGTGGAGGACCATCCAAATATGGAATCAGTTATTAGGAGAGAGAAAATCACGTGGGGAGCGAGAAAATCGCGCTGGAGAGAGAAAATCACGTATGTGCTCTGCCATGCAGTATGATGTACACTTATCATATATTTGTTGTATACTTAACATTGTTTTACTGTATGTTTAACATAATTTTACTGCATATTAAAATGGTCAAACAAAAATATGTGTAAAATCAATTATAGAGAGAGAGAAAATCACGCTCATTATTGTACTGTATATTTAACATATATTTAATGTATATTTAACACTATTATGTTGTATATTTAACATATTTGTACTGCGTATTACAATTGTCAAACAAAAATATAAGTGTACAACAAAACACATATAAGTATACAGCAAAACACATGTAAGTATACAACAAAAAATATAAATATACAATAACATAAATACATACATCAAAAATTAACTACTTATACAGCAAAATACATCTAAGTATACATCGAAAAATATCTAAGTGTACAATAATCCCCACTGCCTCCTCGTAGGCCCTCGTTATCTCCATGTCATCATCGTCTTCTTCACCAATCCTCCAAACCTGTCTTTTATTCTGAAACCCCAAAAATATTCCAACCATATTGTATCATGTATTATTTTCTCAAAAAAATAAATTGTATCATGTATTTCAGTTTATTTATTTTCATATACTTCAATTCATCTAAATGTATATTCCAATTATATTCTAATCAAATTTTAATCTAGAAAAAAAAATCACAAATTTAAAATACAAATCTGAATTGAATTGCAACAGGTGCAATTTGTTTTTATTCATAATCAAGACAAGCTCACGCCTTCCACGCCGTTCCCCACCACCGCTTTGATGGAATCCGAGTATTTTCCGAGGAACTCGTGGCGGAGATCCGACGACACTTGCCAGAATTTGAAGAGGGTGTATTGTTTGGAGAGCTCTTGTTGGATGTACGAGAGCCTGCGGATTAGGAGAACACCGATTGGAGAATTACATAACTTCCCTTTTCAGCTTTAAAATAAATCTAAAATGATTATTAAATTGAGAAAATCTCAACCATCTAAAATTTGAGATTTTTTGCTAGGATTAGTCCATACTGTCTCACTCTAATTATGTGGTCTCATTTAATCTTATTCATATATATATATATATATATATATATATATATATATAATTAATCAAGCAACAAGGTTGTAGCGACAATGGCGAGGATGTTGAGAGTTTGCTTGGCGTTGCTACTTTTGATTAGCGTTTTTCCTTCGTCGTCGGGGGCTGTGATTAGCTATCCAGCTCTTGGCATAACAGGAATCCTGGCACCACACCGCCGGGCGCCGCAAACCCCTACGAGAGGCCGTGCGAGCCGCAGGAGCGTTGCCGGAGTGGCTCCCGGCAGGTCGGAAGTTGTTGGATTTATCATGTACGAAAATTAGTTTTTTGTTTTTTTGAAGTGTTGTTTTAGTAACTATTTTTGAATTAATCATCATGTTATAAAAATGATTTAACCCTAATTTATTAAAAATAATAAAATAAAAAGTTAAAAACAAGCACCATTTGAAGTAAATTCCACTTTACCGACATAATTACCGACAAAAATAATTTTGTTACTAAATTTTACAGTTACCGACAAAATACCGACAGAATAAAAAATTTTATTTTCCCCTAAATTACACCGATAGATCACTGACAGTTTTTAAATTTACCGACAGAAATACTGTAAATATCTACCAACAGTTTTAGATTCTGTAGGAGTGTAGGTAAATATTTACCTACAAAAATATTACCTACAACGATTTTACCTACACTTTACAATTATCTTATTTTTACTTACAGATTTTTCTGTAGATAAACTGATTTTTTCTTGTAGTGTACCAACAATTTTAGATTATGTAGGTAAATATTATCTACAATGATTTTACCTATAATGATTTTTACCTGATTTTATTTTAGTATTTACTTACATATTTTTCTGCAGGTAAACTGATTTTTTCTTATAGGGAAATTGAATTTTAAATAATACGCAATTGATCACATGATTTAATCCATAAATCATTTTCTTCTTCTTCTAATGAATAAAACAACAATGATCCTTAGAAACTCTAACAACCTCTAAACTCGTTTAATTTGGTCTCACAAATTTATGAAAGGTTCTCATTACTACACAAGAAATCATTCAGTGGTTTTCCCCAACTACTAATTTCAGTCCATCAATTTCAAATACACAAATTTTTATCTCATGGAAATCTTTAGTTATATAAACAACGTTGTTCGAAAAAATATATACAAATAAAATCTTGCTAAGTTTCAAGATTAAAAAACAAACAAATAAAAAAGATCAATAGATATATATCTATATATTATTAATCAAGAAACGAGGTTGTAGCCACAATGGCGAGGATGTTGGTAGTGTGCTTGGCGTTGCTACTTGCAATTAGCGCTTTTCCTTCGTCGTCGTCGGGGACAATGATTGGCTATCCAGCCCTTGGGCATAATTGGAATCCCGTCAAGACACCTCCGGGCGCCACAAACCCCTACGAGAGGCCTTGCGAGCCACAGGAGGAGTGCCGGAGCAGCACACCGGCCGCCCGAAAGTTGTTGGCCGCCAAACCACCACGTCTACCAAAGGTTTCTTCCCATGGGCTACAACATGACATTGGCAACAGAAATTAAATAACACACAATTGAATTAGAAAATATATGAATTTAACTTAACTATGTCAAAATAATCGTTTTGATTTTTATTATTGCAGTTTATTTCTGTTGCAATGTAAGAAGGCAAGCGATTTTGATTGTACAAACAATACTGATCTTCGCGGGCAGCACATTTTGCCAAAATAATTTTATTTGTTGATATTCTTTCTATTTACGGAATTTGTGATTGCGGTTTATATACTGTTTTCGCATGTGTTAAGTGAGCAATTATTATGGGACTAACATATAAATCAATGTCCTAACATGTTGGGGTAGAAGCTCGGATAATTAATAAATTAAGATTCCATTGCCCATCAATCCAAAAATCATTAACACGATCAAATCTCATAGAGAAATTCGGACAATATTGCCAAAGAGGACCTGAAATAAGGCATAAATCATGCCAAAAAAAGTTAATTGCACCCATGCCACGGCTCCAAAAAGTATTATATTGATTAATCGTCGCCATAAAGATGAATAGTGCAACAAAAAAAGGAGCATTTAAAGGAACATCAGTAGAAAGATATAGACTTTTATAAGTTAAATAATTGACGTGTAAAAGCCAAAACGTGAAAGAACAGAGAATAGGAAAGGCCAATGAATACGATCATAGGCCTTCCCCATGCATGGAGGTGTGCACGGTCCGGTTCGGTCCGGAAATTTAAAAATCTCCAGAACCGTCTCGAAGTTTGGAGATCCCAAAATTAAATCTCCAGAACCGAACCTTAGGAAAAAAAATCTCCGTCCCGAATCCCGAACTTTTGGGATGGTTCAGGACGGAAATTCAGTTCTACTGGGACAATACGGAATCGTGCGGAATGGTTCCGAGAAACGAAGATTCAAAGATTTCATGAATAAAACACATAAAAAATGTGAAAGTAAAAATCAATGTAAAAATCATTAAACTATTATCCTTTCAATATTTTTTGGTGCAATCTAATAAATACATACTAGAACCATTAGTAATACACTAATTTAACTTTTTGATATTTTATACTTAACTTATACATAAAATTTATTTGATTCATATTTAAGTACTAAATTTTTAATACTGTAAATTTTTCTTTCATGATATAAAATTATATACTATACTACGTTATTAGTTTAATATCAATTCAACTATTAAATTATTTTTATTTTTGGATTATAGCATAATATGTTTCAAATATTATATTATCCATACATTCAGTAGTAAAAGTTAAATCTCAACGAGTATATGTAAAAGTCTAGAATCTCAATGAATGATAAATTTAGTAGCCTCTATTATAATATACAATAATATTCTATAATCTTGACCCATTGTCATGGGCTCTGGACTTGGAGAAAGTATAATTAAATAATAACTTTGATAAATTAATAAGAAACAAAAGTTTATAGTTTCAATGTCTCAATTTTGTTGATTAGACGATTACTCTAGTTTACTGCAATTTATTAATTATTTAACTAATTTAATTAAATTAATTTTCTTGATAAGAAGATGAGTCTAGTTATGATCCTTAATAAGTAAAGTATCATCAAATTTAAACAGTTTCTACAAATCAATTATGACTTTATAATTTAATTTATTGGGTACATTTAAATAAATTAATAAGATGGCAACCAATTTTTGATAAATAATTAATATAATATAATTCTTAGTGAATTAAATTCATATTTAATTATTCATTTGATATATTGATAAAATGTGTCAGTTTTCAATTTAATAATTTTTAGTATTATGATTTATATAGTAGTGAATTTCAAAGGAATGTATAGTTAATTCAGTATCAAAATATAAATAAGATAAAAATATTATATATTTATATATATACAAAACAAATTTATTTAAAATTGGTTAGTTTCGGATATTCGGTTCGGTACGGTTTGGTATGGTTTGATACGTATCTCGGTACGCATATTTGAAAAATCTCCAGAACCGTAACCCGAATATTTTCGGGACGGTTCGGTTTGGAGAAAGTCAAAAAGTTAACGGCTACTTTTGGTTTGGATATCGGTTCGGATTCGATAATCTCTATGTCCCGTATACACCCCTACTTCCCCATATCTAATTTTAAAATTACTTTATGCCATTTTCCGGGTTTATCAATCTCATTAACCGAGCTGCTAGCACCTTTGTAATGACTTTATTACTGACGTTGCAAAGAGAGATTTGCCTGAATCCGACCAAAGTTGAGGCGATTCTTTTTTCGGAATCAAAACATGCAATATAAGTTGCTTTAAATGCCTTGGGCCCTTGGCATGGTGGTCAAGATTACACATATATCTATAGGGAAGGAAATGTAGTTGCCGCTACCCAGCCTTCCAATTGAAAGTTGTTTAGATTCTATCTTGGTAATTTTTCTTGAGTAGGTCTCCTGTAGGACCGTTTTACGGATCCTATTCCGTAAGACGGATCTCCCAGCCCGACCCACGACCCGTTGCCTGCGCCCCAGCCCAACGCCCCACCCCGCGGCCCAGCCCCCAGCCCAACGTGTTGGAAATTTTGGTTTTGATAAAGTGGGTGTCGACCCGACTTTGACCAATTTTTCGGTGGCTAAATATTTAATTCTGGAGGAATTAAATTATATATTATTAATCTACGTTCCGAGTAGATGTTCGTAGTATTTTTTATTTCTCAAAACCGAATTTCGGTGAGTGAGAAATTAATACACGAAGGTAGCTACATAATTGGGCATTATGTAAAGATTATTTAAAGGGAGATGAAAGGCTTATTTATGCCTTATCCCACATGGAATACAAATCATAGTTTATCCTAGTTTATTTACTAGAAGGTGTTATTTGTTGTATAAACTATAACACAAGTGGATGATCACAAGTGGGCCACACGCGCCGCGCGCCGCCCGGCCTCGGCTGGGCCTCGGGCTCCCGGCTGGGCTAGGCGGCGGCCGCCCTATTGGGCCCGGTCCTGGTCCACTAAAGTTTTGCCACTCGAAAATGGGCTGCATTGGATTTGTTAAAGCCCAATGAATCGGGACATCATTGTAGGTGTCCGGATTAGCGATGTTGGAGTCAAGAACTCCTACAAAAGAGTGATCGGTGAAAAGAGCCCACTACTTGTCTGTTATGGAGTAGTGGGGTGTAACACCTTGGTTGTTACAAGTGATTAATGCCCACTACCCAGTTTTTTCTCCTGCAGGTGGATTGGTTGTCTATATATACCATTTTGTGCATTGCAGTTTGAGCTACAGAATTCTTACTCCATAAAAAGCATACACTCATATATTCTGGCATTTTGCACTAAGTCCAAAGCAACTATCTTCAACACATTTCTATTTCGCAGTGCTTCGTGTTAGTGGTGCTACTTACACGTAAGACGTAAGCCGTTTCATCTTTGGAAGCAATACGTCAAACCGTGAGCACTAGCGGGACGTAATTGCTTTGCGGAAAGAGATTCATCTCGACTCGGCTTCTGGAAGTTCTATTAACCAGTTGTAATAGTTAGTTCAATTTCGTAATTTTCATTTCGTAATTTGCCATTTGAAGGCATTCCCCATCCTGTAACATTGTAATCAACAACCGCAAAGCAATTATCGAACTTCACGATGGCAAGCACAAGCAGAACCCCGATCATCCCTCCTGCTCAAGCTGAGAAACCCGAAAAATTCATGGGTTTCGACTTCAAGAGGTGGCAGACAAAAATCGTTTTACCCGACTACCCTAAGTCCGCGAAGATCCGATCGAGGACGCTCCCGTTGTTCCGAGAACGAAACGAATCTTTGAAAAACGCGCTGCGTTTGATGCGTGGGGCCGTGGTGATTTCTGTGTCAGTAACTATGTCCTAAACGGACTTAGTGATGCACTTTACAATGTGTATTGTCTTTGTGAAATCCTCCAAAGAATTGTGGGAATCTTTGGAGAAGAAGTACAAACCGAGGATGCCTAAGACAAAGAAATTTGTTGTCGGTAAGTTCTTGGATTTTGTGATGGTTGATTCTAAAACCATGATGGAACAAGTTCGAAGTTCGTTGATCCTACATGAAATCTCTGCCGAGGGAATGGCTTTGCAGGAAGCATTCCAAGTGGCCGCCTTGATTGAGAAATTGCCCCAAGTTGGAGGGATTTCAAGAATTATCTCAAACATAAGCGAAAGGAGATGGGACTAGAGGATCTCGATTGTCAAACTCGTAATGATGAGGAAGACAATAGGAGGATTGACTCTAAGTCCAAGCTTGTCCCTATGGAGTCAAAAGCCAACTTGATGGAGCACGGCTCGTCAAGTAACTCAAGAAAAGGCCTAACGATAAAGGCAAGAAACCGGCAGTGGAAAATTCCGGGAGCTTGCTACAACCGTGGCAAACCGAACCATATGGCAAAGGACTGCCGTCACCAAAGAAAAAGAAAACCAAACTGCACCCAATGCCAATGTGGTTGAAGAAAGGGGAGCCGAGTTGACATGTTGGCGGTGGTGTTTGAAGCCAATTTGGTGGATAACCCGAAAAAGAATGGTTTGTGGATACCGGTGCCACTTGCCATGTCGTTTCGATAAGGATGCATTCTCTTCTTACATCCCATCGAGGAAGGAAGCTCCATATGGGGAATCACGCCTCTTCGATGTTCCGGGCGTTGGAACGGTGGTGCTAAAGCCGACTCGGGAAAGGAGTTGAAGGCGAAGGATGTCCGCATGTCCCGGACATCAAAAAACGGTTTCGGGGTTTCTTTGGTCAACCATGGGTTTAGACTAGTTTTGAGTCCGAAATATTTGTACTTAGCAAATTTGGACAGTTCCTTGGTAGGGTTATCTAGACAAAGGACTGCTCAAAATGAATGTAATGATTGTCACGCCGTTTTGGCGAGAATATGAATAAGAATGAATCTTCTTCTTTATATTGATGAGTGCTCTAATTTATGGCATATTAGATTAGGACATGTAAATCAATGCTATAAAAAGATTGGTAAATTTAGAATTGATTAATTTACGAAGTAAACTCACAAAGAAAATGTGAAGTTTGTGTTGAAGCTAAAATGGCTAAATTACCGTTTCATTCGGTTGAAAGGAGCACTTCACCTTTAGAGTTGATACACACCGATGTGTGTGATCTAAAATTCAGTGCAAACTAAAGGTGGTAAAAATATTTCATCACATTTATTGATGATTGCACAAGATTTTGCTACTTATACTTGTTAAGAAGCAAAGATGAAGCATTAGAGGCTTTTAAGAATTATAAAAATGAAGTTGAAAATCAACTTGGCGTAGGATTAAAATAATTCGGAGTGATAGAGGTGGCGAATATGTTGCACCATTTGAAGAACTATGTACCCGATCGGGCATAATTCATCAAACAACAAAGCACCATATTCACCACGATCTAACAAAGTGATGTTCTTTGAACGCAAAACCGGACTCTAAAAGAGATGATGAATGCCATGTTGATAAGTTAGGATTACCCTGCAGGAATATGTGGGGAAGGCTTTTAATTTACCCAACCACATATTGAATAAAATACCACTTAAAGGGAAAGATAAGACACCTTACGAATTGTGGAAAAATCGTAAGTTCTCTTATAAATACCTTAAAGTGTGGGGTGTTTGGCTAAGGTAGCAATACCGAACCAAAACAAGTTAAAATTGGACCAAAGACAGTTGATTGTGTCTTTGTGGGATATGCATACCAAAGTAGTGCATATAGGTTTATGATACATAAGTCGAGAAAATCAGGAAATGATGAAGGTACCATAATCGAATCAAGGAATCTTTGTATTCTTTGAGGATGTCTACCCTTGTAGAGAGAAAAATTAGAAGTGAGTAATAATAAAAGAACTCACTTAAAGCGCAAGTGGTTCAACACCAATTAGTGAAGAACCGAGACGCAGAAGAGGTCTAAGACGGCTAAGTCTTTTGGGCGATTACATAACATTTATGTTAGATGGTGAGCCAAACTCGATTAAAGAGGCTCTAAGCCCCGATGTCGGATGCTCCGCTGCGCAAGAAGCTATCAATAGTGAAATCGAGTCCATTCTCGCAGAACCATACTGGGAGTTGGTTGATCTCCTCATTTGGTCATAAAACTTTAGGATGTAAATGGATCCTAAAGAAGAAGTATAAAGCAGATGGAACTATTGATAAGTATAAAGCACGGCTTGTAGCCAAAGGCTTTAAACAAAAAGAAGGATATGACTTCTTTGACACCTATTCTCCAAGAACGAGGATTGCGTCTATTCGGTGCTTCTTGCGATTCACGCTTTGCACAATCTAGAGATTCATCGATGGACGTCAAGACGGCGTTTCGAATGGAGAGATAGATCTTTGAAATATACATGGAACAACTGAAGGGTTTGTTGCACCCGGTCAAGAAAAGAAGGTGTGCAAGTTAATAAGATCCTTGTATGCGGATGAAACAAGCTCCGAAACAATGGCATCTTAAGTTTGACAATACGATGTTGTCAAATGGATTTAAAATCAACGAGTGTGATAAATGCGTATATGTCAAAGGACATCGAAGCATTTGTCATAGTTTGTCTATATGTAGACGATTTGTTAATCATGGGCGTAGTGAGTCATGATACTATCATGGAGACTAAAAAGAATGTTAAAGAGGAACTTTGACATGAAGGATATGGGGATCGCCGATGTAATCCTTGGGATAAAAATCGTGAGAACTCTAATGGAATTATCTTGTCACAATCCCACTATGTGGAGAAAGTGCTCAAGAAATTCAATGCTTTTTGATTCACCGTCAAAGACGCCCATTGATTTAAGTATAAATCTGGTTGCTAATAAAAAGCGAACCGTGGCTCGAGATGGAATACTCACGTATAATAAGCGGTCGATGTACATCACAAATTGTACACGCCCGACTTGGCCTACCCTCAGTAAATATGTTGAGTAGGTTCACGAGCAATCCAAGCCATGAGCATTGGAAAGCGTTAACCAGGGTGTTAAAATACTTGAAGTATACCTTGGATTATGGGCTATACTACTCAAGATATCCATTTGCACTTGAGGGATATAGTGATGCTAGTTGGATTTTGATTCGAAAGATTCTTATTCAACTAGTGGATACATATTCACCATTGAAGGTGGTGCAAGATCGTGGAAGTCCACGAAGCTAAACGTATAGCTCGGTCCACCATGGAATCGAGTTTATAGCTTTGGATAAAGCTGGTGAAGAAGCGAGTGGCCGAAATTTTCTCGGAAGATATTCCATGTTGGAGGAAGCTTTGTGCCTTTTGTGATGATTCACCGTGATAGCCAAGCGGCTATAGGAAGGGCACGAGCAATATGTATAACGGTAAGTCTAGACATATTCGTCGGAGACACAACACTGCGTTAGACAATTGATCTCAAATGGTGTGATGTCAATTGACTACGTAAAGTCAAAAGATAATTTGAGATCCTTTGACAAAAGGATCAATCGAGATCAATTGGGTAAATTGCTAGAGGGAATGGGCTTGAAGTCCACAAAGTAAAAATAACTATCATAGTGGTAACCCAACCATGTTATTTGGAGATCCCAAGAACTTGGTTCAATGGGAAAACTAAACTATGAAGGTTATGTTGTAACACTTGGAAACAATGTTATAACCCATCCCTAGAAAGCAAAACCAAGTGTTGAAACACCAAACAAAGTTGTGGTGAGGCTAAGTCATTTGACTTTTAATGATTCCTACACCTCGTTGAGGTTGAGTATGGCAGATACTCGGATAGAAGATCACCTATATATAAGTGAGAAGTGCGGGCCGCTTCAAAGTAACACTTATGAATCCAAAGTGGTATCCATGGCTAAAACGGACACAAAACGTGAGAACGAGAAGGTGTTGAGACCTTATTGTGTTAATAGTTGACTCGGTATACACCGTGGAGGAATAGTTCAAGGCATTCGTCCACTAAGCCGCCGGTGTACCCGATGGTATTGACTACGGAAGGTTCAAAGCCATAAGCTACCTTTCCGAATGCAATATTATCTCTTGAGGATCGGTTTGCGTGTTCGTATTCATGCATACATTAATTTCCACTCATGTGGGGGATTGTTGGAAATTTTGGTTTTGATAAAGTGGTGTCGACCGACTTTGACCAATTTTTCGGTGGCTAAATATTTAATTCGGAGGAATTAAATTATGTATTATTAATCTACGTCCGAGTAGATGTTTGTAGTATTTTTATTTCTCAAACCGAATTTTGGTGAGTGAGAAATTAATACACGAAGGTAGCTACATAATTAGGCATTATGTAAAGATTATTTAAAGGGAGATGAAAGGCTTATGCCTTATCCCACATGGAATACAAATCATAGTTTATCCTAGTTTATTTACTAGAAGGTGTTATTTGTTGTATAAACTATAACACAAGTGGATGATCACAAGTGGGCCCACGCTGCGGCGGCTTGCCGGCCCGGCCTGGGCCGGGCACGGGCGTGGGCTTGGGCTTGGGCATGGGCATGGGCCTGGGCTGGGCTGCCCGGGGCTTGGGCGGGCGGCCCGGCCCTATTGGGCCGGTCCAGTCCACTAAAGTTTTGCCACTCGAAAATGGGTCATTGATTAAAGCCCAATGAATCGGACATTGTAGGTGTCAGATTCGTGATCACTGTTGGAGTCGTAAGAACTCCTACGATGGTAGTGATCGGTGAAAAAGAGCCCACTACTTGTTTGTTATGGAGTAGTGGGGTGTAACACCTTGGTTGTTACAAGTGATTAATGCCCACTACCCAGTTTTTTCTCTCCCGCAGTGGATTGGTTGTCTATATATACCATTTTGTGCATTGCAGTTTGAGCTACAGAATTCTTACTCCATAAAAAGCATACACTCATATATTCTGCATTCTGCACTAAGTCCAGCAACCAGTCTTTAGCACATTTCTAGTTCGCAGTGTCGTGTTAGTGGTGCTACTACACAGAAGACGTAAGCCGTTTCATCTTTGGAAGCAATACGTCAAACCGTGAGCACTAGCCGGGACGTAATTGCTTTGCGGAAAGAGATTCATCTCGACTCGGCTTCTGGAAGTTCTATTAACCAGTTGTAATAGTTAGTTCAATTTCTGTAATTTTCTGTTTCTGTAATTTGCCATTTTGAAGGCATTCCCCATCCTGTAACATTGTAATCAACACAACGCACACGCCCACACCCAGCCCAGCCCACCAGCCGCACCTCTTATTTAAAAAAAAAAAAAATTTGCTCCAGTGCGGAATTAAACTCGCGACCTTAATAGACTTAAGGTGGTGTTCTACCACTACACCACTAGTACTCATTGTGCAATTTTAGTATAATATTTTATATAAACCCATTCATAAATACGTCTGTTAATTAAAAAAAATAAAAAATGCCTATAAATGTAAAGGCTAAGAACTGAACTCAAGTCTATTAAAAAATCTTGATACATTATCTTAATAAATGGATACTTATAAAAGTGTTACTTTAACTACATCATATTTATTTTTTATTTTTCCTCTTTTTTTGTTCCTAGTTTGTAACTGTAATAAGAAATATGATATTATATTTCAACAAACGGATACTTTTACTTATAAAAGTGTTACTTTAACTATTTCATATTTATTTTTTATTTTTCCTTCTTTCTTTCATTTCTAATTTGTGACTATATTAAAAAAATATGATACTTTAAATCACGAAGGAAAAATAAATAAGACAGAGCTAAAGTAACACTTTTATGAGTAAAAGTATCCATTTTTTGAGATAAAGTATCATGTTTTTGTAAATAAATCACGAAGTATGATTCAGTACAGTGACAAAAGAAAAATAAATATGACAGAGTTAAAAGTACCACTTTTATGAGTAAAAGTATCCATTTTTCGAGATAAAGTATCACTTTTATGAATTCAGTACAGTGACAAAAGAAAAATAAATATGACAGAGTTAAAAGTACCACTTTTATGAGTAAAAGTATCTATTTTTTGAGATAAAGTATCATGTTTTTTTAATACGGTCACATATTTTTTTGAGATAAAGTACCACTTTTAATATTTTTTGAATATATAAGAATTAAAGTGTCAATGTTCACCTTAAAAGTGTCATATTTCTTATCAAAAGTGTCACTATTTTAATATAAAGTATCAATTTTTTTTCCAGAGAATTTAAAATTTTAAAATGTCATTGTCCATCATGAAAGTATAATATTTAATATCAAATGTATCACTATTTCCAGCATAAGTATCAGTTTTTTAATGTAAAAAACTTTAGCTATGAGACTAGAATGAATACATCAAAAAATCTTATTTTTGAATATGTAAAAATTAAAGTATCAATGTTCACCTTAAAAGTATCATATTTCTTACTCAAAAGTATCACTATTTTTCGGATAAAGTATTATTTTTATTGAGAGAATTTAAAATTTTAAAATCTCATTGTCCATCATAAAAGTATCATATTTAATATCAAATGTATCACTATTTCAAAGATAAGTATCAGTTTTCAATGTAAAAACATTAGCTATGAGACTAGAATGGGTATATCAAAAATTCTTAAGTATAACTATTTTCAGATAAAGTTTCACTTGGTATTCAGAGAATTTAAATTTCTAAAATGAAGGGATGATAATGAAGCTTTATATCCATGGTTATATTCATGGTTATACTAAATATGCACAACAAGCACCATTGGTCTAGCGGTAGAATAGCACCTCTCTTTGGTACAGACCCGGGTTCAATTCCCAACTGGTGCAAATTTCTTAATCTTTTGAGTAAGAGGATCCAACCATTGGGTGGGGGGCGCGCCCAACTTGGGCTGGAGTTGGGCCCGGCGGGCGGGGCGGGCAACTTGGGCGGATGGCCCAGTGTGCAAGTACTTGTATTAGATGCGGTTTTTTTTTTTTTTTTTATGCGGGCGAATTCGGGCGGGTTGGGGATCCGTCTTACGGAATGAGATCCGTAAGATGGTCCTATACAAGTTTTTGCCTTTTTCTTTTTCAATTTAGGCAAAACATCTAGTTGTTCTAGATATATAATGTGCCTTATTTCAGGTTTATGTAATTTCACCTTATTCTTTTCCTCAGGTTGCTATATATAATGGGTTGACGGTCACCCACCTAATGTATTATTAGGTGGTTTAATCCCGAAGAAAAAAAAAATATTTAGGCAAATGTGCTGCATGCGAAGATCAATGTTTACACGTAAAATTGCTTATAAAAAATTACAAATTTGGTCATATTTTTAAATTTTGCGGCTTATTCCTAAAAATGGGGCAAAATTAATATTTATGTGGATAGAATTTGGTGGCACATGGTGTATACTTAGCAACATATATGTCATAAACTTTGAAAACGGATTTATTTTGTAAACAATAATAAAATAAAATAGTTTATTAATTTGAAAAAATCTTAATTACTAAACTATATATAAAAGTTACAATAATTAAAAAATATGTTAAAAATTTCATACTTAAAAAGAGAAAAAGGTATTTAAAATTAGTAGTGATAGTAAAATAGATTACATAACATATATTATTATTTTAATAAATTCAAATAATAATAAATAGTAATATTTGAAATTAAATTAAAAATTTGAATAAAATAGAATATAAACTAAATCAATAATTAAATCTTGTATACTTAAATGAAAAAAAAACTGATATAAAAATAATAATTAAGGAACCAGTCCCACCAACCCCGTCACTCCACCAAAAAACAGACAATAAAACATATAAATAGTTTATCTGTTTGTGTGAATATATATTATATGTATATTTTTTTATATATGTATATGTATATACATTTTTCTATTTTTGTCTATTTTTTCCAAATATGTAGATTGTATAATTAAGTCGATGCACTTCTTCATTTTAGTCCATTTTTCAGTCTAAATAGAGTATAATATCAATTCTCCTCCAATTTATTACATGTGGTAAGGTTAAAAAGCTAAATACTCATCTATTTATATCAATTAAGCCACAACATTATTCATAATTTGATCCAAACACCCCGTTTTTAACCAACATAAGCAATATTGTCATGTCAGTATCTTAGAAATAGGATAATATCCACAAAATTGAAAAATAGGATGAAAGCAATTTGTTAAAAGTGAATTGTTGTCAAACGCCACATCTAAAACATAAAAGACTAATTAAAGTGTATTTAGGCCAATTATAAGGACAAAAAATGTGATTTTGCCCTTACATTGAATACAGAATAAAATTGTAATAGATCAATCACAATATAACTTGATTATAGTAATGGTATTATCATTATATAATTGTTATTGAACAATCTGGATATAGTGTACATAGGCAATAAAATAAATCCATATTACAAATGCTAATTGTATTTTGTACGTGTTAGTTAATTTCTGTTGCCAATGTGATGTTGCAGCCCATGAGAAGAAACCTTTGGTAGTTTAGGTTTGGCGGCCAACAACCTCCGGGCCCCGCCCCCTTCGCTCCGGCACTGTTCCGACGGCTTGCACGGCCTCTTGTAGGCGTCTGGTGCCGGCGGTATTTTGCCAGGATTCCGATTGTCTCCGACGACTGGATAGCCGATGACTCTTCGCTCGGCCAATGATGAAGGAAAAGCGCTTACCACAAGAAGCACTGCCAAACAAACCACTAACATCTTTGCCATGCTTGTTGCTAAAACCTAATAGATGTACATCTATTGAAATTTTGTTTTTGTTTATGTTTTTAATCTTGAAACTTAGCAAGCTTTGATATTCTTTTTTTCTTTTTATAGGACAAAAGACTTGGATGAGGATGTAATTTCTGCATTGAAATTGATGGACTAAAATTACTAGATGAGGGAAACCGTTCGGTTTATTTCTTGCGTAATGAGAGCCTCTCAAAAATTGGTAAGGCCTAAGTAAAGGAGTTTAGAGGTCCTTAGTTTTTCAAAAAATTGTTTTTTACCGCATATGGGGGGATTTATGATTCACATTTGGGATAGTTTTAACTTTGATACCCGGAAGTATATCCTGTTTTTGATTTTGGTATCCCACTTTCAAACCTCATCAAAATTGGTGATCCACCTCTTCAGAAAAAAAATAAATAAATGGTGATCCACGTTTTCCTTTTTAATCAGTTCCACCGCGGTCCGTTAGTTTATCGTTAACTCAAAGTAGGCTGGTGACCTGCTATAGCAAGTTTAGGTTGGTAAAAGTAAAACTGAGGCAAAAACCTTCTTTTCTTTATTTGTGTATATATGTGGCCCCCTATTTCCTAGCTTTAAATTTGCTTAAAAGATATAAAAAACTTTAAATTTGAAATAAAGAGAATATTCATTATGCTTATCATTTTAATCAAAATTATAAAATTAGGTTTGAAATCAGAACCTTTAATTAGACCTGGTTTTACATCCATTATTGTAACAAAATAATTAATCTTGAATTGAAGTGAAAATTCAACTTTAATTATCTTAAAGAATTAATATTAAAAATAATACAATACCTAAAGGATAATCATGAGCAGACAATAAATGTGAATTCCCCTTTGGATTGCCGAGAAACTATGGAATGACTTATCAGTGAACACCATAAATTATTTAAATAATTTCAATTAATTATTTTCGGTAAGAAGTAGGGACAATAAGAAATAGTTGCCATCAATGTCCTTTATATCAAGCCCCCGAGGGGTGGCTACTTGTTCCGGAACCGTCGGTTCCGTTTTCAAAACTGCCAGTCCCGGTTCTTCATTTTGGTGAAATCGGAACCGGAATCGTTGCCTCACGGTTCCAGTTCCAAAACCAGAACCGACGGTTTCGGTCCGATTTGGAACTCGGTTCCTCCGCGGTTCCGGTTCCAGTTTTCACTGGAACCGTTTGTTTATCTTTTGATAATTTTTGATTTCTTAAAATAGTTTATCAATTTCAATTAAAAAAAAGAAAATAAAGAAAAAGACTTGAAATATTCAATAAAGTTTTATACTTAATATTAATAATAATATTAAACTATCTATATATACTATTAGAGTATAGAAGAATCAAAGTTCACGTAATTCGCTTACAACATTTGGTCTAAAACGTATCTCATGTAATTACAAAAATAAAACATCATAATAAACATTTAACATTTCTTCTAGCATGTATTTACCAAAACAAGATTGTTAAAATTAACCTTAAAAAAAATGGTTCCATCACGGTTCCACCGACGGTTAAAACCGCCGATTCCACGATTTTTGAGACCTAGGAACCAGAACTGGCTTACACGGTTCCAGTTCTGGTTCTGGAACCGTTGACCATGGTTACAATTTAGGAATCATTGACCACGGTTCTGGTTCCAATTTGAAACTCAGTTTCGGTTCACACAAGCAGCACAACCAAGAACACCACGCATATCCTCGCCATTGTATAGCCAATAATTTTTTTAAAAATTATTATTTTAAATTTTCGTTCAACGTCGTTTTTATATAGCAAATGATTTGAAGGGGAAAATTGGTGTCCCTAAGTAAAAAATTATTTTAAGTGTTTTTCCACATAGATATACGTTGTTTTGGTTGTTTTCTTGTTTGTGATTTCATTGTCTTGGTATACGTTTGGTTTGTTACTGTTTTGGGTGTTTTCTTGTGCAAATAATTCAGATAGACAAGTTTTTAACTCAACAAAGATAACGTCGATTTAGATTTTTGGTGTTCAACATATTGCAGAACTGAAACTATGGATATTCTGGTCATTTATTATAGATTTTTCAATGTAGTATGTTTCAAGCAGATATTTAAATATAACTAACCTATATATTGTGAGTGTAGACAATTAAAATTTACGTCCAATTAAATAACGACATGTGGAAAATTATATATCAAATATCTATTTGTATTTTCTATTTATATTTTGGGAATTTATTCAAATTTAATTCCTAAATTAAATATTTATTTTTGATATTTTTAATATATTTTATTGGCCAATCAAAAGTCGTCAAATGTCAAATATCTTGTCAATCAAGATAATATCTTGCTAATTATGGAAGAGAATGTTAGTCCAAATGGCTACGATAATCTAGAGGGGTGTGAATAGATTATACCAATTTTGGAATTATGCCCTCTTTTTCGAATGAATAAGCAATGACAAGAATGTAGGTGCGGGAAATAAACAACACACGTCGATTTAAAGAGGTTCAACCCACATAGGGCCTAATCCTCTACCACCCCAGTATCTCCGGGATGGATTTCAAAAAGAAAAAATATTTTATTAATAATTACCAGAATTATTAGAACTTCACCTTACAACACCTCTTTGGAGATTACCACAATCTCCCTTGAAGATTACCACAATCTTCTTGCAACGGCACCTTGTGAAGATCACCACAATCTTCCAACTTGAAGAATACCAAATTCTTCAACACCTCAAAGAGCACCGAACTCTTCAACAAGAAGATTATCACAATCTTCTTATACCTAACACCTAAGATCACCCAAGTGTGTTCTTACCACAAGAACACTCACAAGGATATTTTGTGTTGAATGATGAACCCAAAAATTCAAGATTACAACTCGATAATGAATAATACAATTTTGAGTGGAAGTGTAATCAAGAAATAACCCTAGACCTCAAAATATGAAAGTGAAATACTTAGGCAATAAATACAACAAGAGTGTTGAATATGAAAGCTTAGAAATTTGCAGATTTTCTTGTTGTGTTGTTGTTGTTGTATTGTGTCTTCAAAAACATCTTCTATTTATAAAAGAGTTTTTACAAACATAGGCTCCTCCTTCTTCACTTTTGTCTACAAAAAGAAGATCACAAGATGTAGAAATAATGTACAAAATTGATAAACTAAATCTTGTTGTAATGGATGTTCAACGGTTTGAATTATCTGTCAAAAATATCATAGCGAGACCGGTCTCTATGTAGAAATTTCGAACGTTATAAAGTAAACCTGAAGATGCAGACACGAGATGACGTGGAGGGCGATCGGTCCAGGTGAGGTCCGACCGGTCGCCATAGGGGTCGACCGTCGGCCCCGGCTTGACCGATCCCCTTCTTTTTTGTTTGTTTCAGCGTGTTCTGTTTTAGTTTTACGTTCTTGATACTTGGCCGACATCTTGTTCGACCTGGTCGACTCAAAATGAAGTGTTGTCCAATTTTTGTCAAAAATAAACTTCAAGAAATACTCCAAAAAATTAGTAAAAATATTTTAAATCAATTGGGAGTATTTGGACAATATTTATAAATATTGCTCGGCTTCTTCATCGTCAGAAGTTGCAAGAAGCTCATCTCAAGTTGTTATAATATCCGATTGAGAAGTGGATACTTTTGAATTACTCCTTTTATTTGCATATGTTTCATAGATGATAAGATTTCCAATAAGATTATCAAAATTTAGAGTTTCTAAATTTTGAGCTTTCATGATAGCCGTCACCTTTTCGGACCAAGAATCAGAAAGAGCATTTAAAACTTTGGTAGCTTTTTCTTCATCCGAAATGACTTTTCGGAGTGCCCACAATGGATTAACGATGATGTCTAGCCTTTCTACCATTTTTGAAATTCCTTCACCCTCGAGCATTGTGAAATTTTCGAAATCTTTAACAAGCATTGGTTTTCTAGCTTGTTTAACTTTCTTGGTGCCTTCATAGATAGTTTCTAATTTTTCCCAAACTTCATGAGCGGATCGTATACCTTTAATACGATTATATTCCGTAGCGGTAAGAGAACAATGAAGAATATTAAGAGCGTCACCGTTTAAGGAGAATATTTTCTTGTCTTCATAATCAAACTCCTTGAGGGCTTTGGGAATTTGAGTGTCGTCTTCCTTTTTCTTCATAGGGATGGATACTCTATTTATAACCGTGTTCCAAATATCGAACCCGCACCCTTGAAGAAAGCACTCCATTCGATCTTTCCAAAATGTGTAGTTATTGGCGTCAAAAAGCGGTGGCTTGTTGGTGGAGGTGCCGGTGGTGAGGTAGCTTTCGTTCGTAGCCATGGATCTTTCCTTTTTACTCGCGGTGTGGAACGAGCTTTCCAAAGAGTTTGACTCTGATACCACTTGTTAGTCCAAATGGCTACGATAATCTAGAGGGGTGTGAATAGATTATACCAATTTTGGAATTATGCCCTCTTTTTCGAATGAATAAGCAATGACAAGAATGTAGGTGCGGGAAATAAACAACACACATCGATTTAAAGAGATTCAACCCACTTAGGGCCTAATCCTCTACCACCCCAGTACCTACGGGATGGATTTCAAAAAAAAAAGATTTTATTAATAATTACCAAAATTATTACAACTTCACCTTACAACACCTCTTTGGAGATTACCACAATCTCCCTTGAAGATTACCATAATCTTCTTGCAACGGCACCTTGTGAAGATCACCATAATCTTCCGACTTGAAGAATACCAAATTCTTCAACACCTCATAGAGCACCAAACTCTTCAACAAGAAGATTACCACAATCTTCTTATATCTAACACCTAAGATCACCCAAGTGTGTTCTTACCACAAGAACACTCACAAGGATATCTTGTGTTAAATGATGAACACAAAAATTCAAGATTACAACCCGATAATGAATAATACAATTTTGAGTGCAAGTGTAATAAAGAAATAAGCCTAGACCTCAAAATATGAAAGTGAAATACTTTGGCTATAAATACAACAAGAGTGTTGAAAATGAAAGCTTAGAAGTTTGCAGATTTTCTTGTTGTGTTGTTGTTGTTGTATTATGTCTTTAAAAACATCTTCAATTTATAAAAGAATTTTTACAAACATAGGCTTCTCCTTCTTCACTTTTGTCTACAAAAAGAAGATCACAAGATGAAGAAATAATGTACAAAATTGATAAACTAAATCTTGTTGTAATGGATGTTCAACGGTTTGAATTGTCTGTCAAAAATATCATAGCGAGACCGGTCTCTATGTAGAAATTTCGAATGTTATAAAGTAAATCTAAAGATGCGGACACAGGATGACGTGGAGGGCGACCGTCCAGGTGGGGTCCGACCGGTCGCCATAGGGGTCGACCGGTCGGCCCTGGGTTAGACCGGTCCCCTTCCTCTTTTTTTGTTTTGGTGTTTGCTTTTGATTTACGTTCTTCGATACTGTCGACCTCTTGTTCGACCTGGTCGACTCAAAAGCAGTATGTTGTCCAATTTTTGTCAAAAATAAACTTCAAGAAATACTCCAAAAAATTAGTAAAAATATTTTAAATCAATTGGGAGTATTTGAACAACATTTATAAACATTGTTTTGGTGTAAAAACTCATTTAAATAAAATCATGATAAAAATATTTTTCTAACAGAGAATACCATTATTTTGGTAAATTAAATCGCATATTCCTGGAAATGGCAACAAACTGAATCAATCATCAAAGGACCAATCAAATCGTGTCCTTCAACCAAGTAATTATGGAAAGAGCTCCTATTCCACAACTATAAATATGGGTCTTCTTCATAATTTAAAGACACAAAAATTCTAGAGAAGAAGTCCAAGCAAGAGGCGGATTCTGTCAAATCAAGAAGTCCAAATCTGAGGAATCTACTGTGTTCAAGGCAAGATTCAAGGCGTTCATCATCGAGTCTGCTCAAATTTTGCATTTGATTCAAGATTAAGCTTTCAAGCCCGCAAGTTAACATTAAAGTCTAATCTATCTTGAAGGAAGATTGAAGGGTCAAATTCACCAAGAAGGTCACGAATTCAAAAGTCAAAGATCATCAATCACTACAAGAAATCACACATTTTATGACGAAATTTTTCGTGACGCACAACTATTTGTCATCATTTGTTAATTAAAAGTGACAACTTTTATTTTTGTCATTGTAAAGTACACTATTACGATACCATTTAATTTCGTCACTATTGGTATTGGATGTCGTCACTAAATGGCCTATTGCATGACGATTAACTGAAACTCGTCACTATATTTCATAGAAGGTGGAATTTGACAACAAAATTTTGGAGGAAAATCTTTCGATGATGAATTGGTGATGAAATTTAGTGTCACGAATGATTTCTTTTAATGACAACATCAAAATTTGTCATTTTTCACTCGAAAAAAATGGTGACACTCTTATTTCGCCAGCAAAGATATATTTTATGACGATTTGTTTGCAATGCATAAAGATTTGTCATTATTTTTTAATTAACAATGGCGAAAGTTATTTATGTCATTTTAAAATACTCTTTTATGACACCATTTATTTTTGTCAGTATCAACATCACATTCGTCACTAATTCACATATTTCACGATTATTAATTGAATTGTATCATAGTTATTTGTAAAAGGTCGGAATTCGCACCAAAATTTTCCACGCACAACTATTTGTCATAATTTGTTAAGTCATAGTAACGAAATATATTTTTGTCATTGAAAAATACATTTTTATGACACAATGCGTCATCTTAAATATTTATATCTAGTGACAATATAAACAAATTCGTCAATAAGAAAATTTATAGGAGATATAAATATATAATTCATGACAACTATATTGTCATGCTTGATAAATCTATATGACGAGATATTAATTCACCGTTAATGAACTTATTCGATTAGCTACAAAATATTTCGTCTTGAGTAGGTTGACATAGTATGTCAAATTCGTAAAAAAAATTGGATGCAAAATTTAATATTTAAAATTTTGGAGGCGTAAAATATTACAATTTTACACAATTTAATTTCACAAACATCAACTTTATATGAGAAAAAATTTCAACAAGAAATAGTTCGTCAAATAAGGGACGACACTTTTCTTTCACAATAATTTACATTATGTGATGTTTAATATATAAGCAACTCCACCAATAATAATCGATGGCTTTCGGCCGTAGTCCTAGACATAAATATATATAAGTTGCCTTCTTCAGAAGTAATTTGACAACAAGAGATAAAATGAATAGACTTTTAGATAAAAGCAGTTCGACCACCCCTTCGAATATTCCTGTCGTAAGCAGTGTTGAATTTGTCGACCAACTCATTCATTGTATTGCATAGAAATATATGTCAGATTTGTCAAGCAACATCATATTAGTGGATATCAACGCATCACACGATTTTTACCTAGCAAACATCAAACGCCCATGATAACATGAAACATATATCATCTATATTCCATCCAGATCATAAAATCAAGGAATAATTACAAAAATTACCTTTAAAAGTTTAGCCTAATTACAAAAGACTCCAATTATATTTCAAAATTACACATGCTCCCTTAAGGTGGAACAACCCCTTGAGGTTTTTATTTACCTAACAAATATACCCCATCTTAAGAATGTAATTTGTAAAATACAAACATATATCAAGGGGTATTTGTAATTTTGAAAGATAATTGGACTTTTTCGTAATTAGCCTAAACCTTAATGGTAGTTTTTGTAATTATCCCTAAAATCAAAGAATCAGTTAAAAGACTTAAAAAAATTTCCCTTTGCAATTGCTGGTCTCTTAATACTTTCCAGTGTAAGGTTACAAACACAATTAGAACCTACTAATGTCTTTCAGAAGAAAAGCATGAAAACAACAAAAGTGTAAGGCCTGTTTTCAACGCGAGACACGGAAAACAATAGTACTACATTAGATAACATCCAATGCTAATTAAAATGCAACTGATTCTTTTACGCATGCAAATTCATAGAGTTCGACTTATTAAAGCAGTAATGATGACATTGAATCACCTTCTCGATAAGGCCTTAGTTAATAGAATTCCGTTGAAAACCTCAGTATCTCCAAATCGAAGCAGACACGAGCTCCTTCCGTTGCCAGCAAAGAACAAGAGAAGACTGCCTCTTCTCGACCTGGAACCCTTGAACGGGAGTCCTTTTAACAACACACTCGGCTTGTGACTCGGTGAAATTGCTAAACGTCACCGGGGAGAAACCGTACGACAAAAAGAGACTCCTCCAATGTTGTGATACCTTGAGCAGTTGGTGAACATTGCAAGATAAGTTATCAACAACGTATCATTATATTCCTGGAAGACAAAAAAATTTGGATCACAAAAAAAGAAAACAAACACAAGCACAGGCAAACACTTATATGAATGTATTTTCAGATAACATTTAAGAATTACGACATTAAAAGAGATATATTCCGAACAGTCAATAGTGGACTAAATTCAAAATATAAATATTCCGTGCAACATAAGAAAATTAAGAGTACATGATAAATTTGTTATCCGATATTCGTTCAACTTCCACCGTCTCTATGGTGTAGCTTGATCGGAAAAAAATAAGCTGGGGGATCCCATCAATAACATGCAACTCACTCTCATAAATTGTAACAGACAGGTCTTTCTGTGCAGGATTAATTGAAGGATTGAGAAGAACATAAACAGGGCTCTGGAAACATCTGGAACAGGGTAGCGAAATTTCACCTTTGAAACTTGTAAATGGCCCATCCCATACAAATTGTAGCCACTAAAAACATGTAAATCTGTACCATTTTTACCAGTTTCTTGCTGTAAAAAAAGGACAAACTGAACGAACGCGACAAGTAGATGAGGAACCAATCTTGAAAAAATAATACTAACAGTTAAGTCATCTTAAAAAAAAAAACGATACTATGTAACTCAATCCAAGGTCCATGGAGCATTCACATACATAATTTCCATACATAATTATCCCAAACCTCAGAGTAGTTTCTGTAATTATCCCAAAACTTCAATGTACATGAACTCCAAATATGTCTATACAGAATTATATGAAAATAGATACAGATGCTTTGTGAAATCCAAAGCTCATTGGGCCATCTAGCAGAAAGATCAAGACTAAGCACACACATAGGAAGTATGTGTGTAACCCACATGGTATTCTATAAAAGAACTTCTATAAGGTGACAGAACGGAGTTGTTAAACTTAAATGAACCTGACATAACGGATAAAAGACAACACAACGCACATGCAGAAAATAAAGAAAATAAAGGATATATGTGTGTGTATGTATATGTATGAGAGAGGGCATACTTCTGCTTGGATATACTGAACCTCCTTCACATGAAATTCAGCATTCTCATTCTTTTCCTCATTTTGTAGCATATATCGAACCTGATTGGCCCAGGTGTCTTTCAGATTTTGATCGTGACTGAAAGCAATCAAATTGATGTCTCCATCAGGTAGATAAGTCTTCAAGGGTACAGATCCAAAAGTACAGACCTGAGGCAATGGAAATAGTTTTAAGAAAAACAGCAACAAGAAACTAAAAGGAAAAGCCCGCATGCATATCACTAAAGCAAACCAATAATGTCATTCAAAATGACGTGTAGAAAAGGATCCTTCCAAATATATAGCAAACAGTTGTTAATCATCTCTGAGTTTCATGATATGTAATACCAGTTACTTCCATACATAACAAAAGTTGGAACTCCTATTTCAAAGAAGTCTCTCAGTACAATAACAAGTTCAATTTAAGTTTCAGAACATCACACAATCACATGTCTCATTTCTACAATTTTTGGTACCAAGTGTTCTATTACTGCAATCAAGCACATAACCGCAACTAGTTTGACAATCCTTTACACAATGAGCACAACAATCTATCTTATGTCTATACAATTCTGCCCATTTTATTCCGTTAGCCTATAAAATTATACTTTTATTTGAGAATTACTTTTCCAACAATCACATGTGGAAAAGCTATCACTGTTGCTCTTTATGAACTATCACTCTCTCCTTCAACATCTCACAGAAAAGAAATCAACCATACACTCATCAAAACAAACCCTTGAAAGATGTACTTCACATATCATTGCTTAAAGGAAAGTAAAAAAAAACGAAAAAAGAAAAAAGATAAGAAATGCTATAAGCATATTCAGCTCCATGTGTAATGATTTGTTTTTCTCTAAAATAATTGGTCATGCTAGTTTATGTTCTATTGAGTGATGGTTAATTACAGTTAAATATGTCCATATGTAATGATTTGTTTCCATTAAAAGTGATGAACAAATCCAAATGAAATTGAACTATATATATAGGTATTCCATATCATCTCATGATCTGCTTGTAATTCTCTAGTTTTTCACAAGGTTTTAATTTCCTGCAAAATCCATTGTCCATTAGTTCACTCCGTGAGCAGAAGAAATGCAGTCGGAAAGGCTCAAAATTTCAAGAAATTTTACTATTGATAAAGTGAAGAGTTGAATGCATTATTACTACTGGGAAAAGTGAAGAGCAGAAGCAATGCAGTCGGAAAGGCTCAAAATTTCGGTTTAATCGAAACACCAAACCAAAAAAAACAAAAATAAATTCGGCTTTGACCGAATCGAACCGGCTAATACGGTTTGGTTTTTGGTTTTGTATTTCAACCAACCGAATTTTCGGTTAACCAAAATTTCAGTTCGGTTCGGTTCGGTTTGACCGAATGAACACCCCTACTTCCCAATCACTGGCGTAGCCAGGGGGGGGCCAACCTGGGCCCTGGCCCCCCCCATTTTTTTAAAAAAAAAAAAATTTATAGGTAAATTTTTTTTAGAATTTTTTTTATTTAATATTTACATGGTATTTTTTGGAATTTTTTATCTGGCACACCCCAATTTTGTGTATCGGCCCACCCCTATTTATTTCCTGGCTACGCCATTGTTCCCAATCCACTAGAAAGATTTATCCAATGGTATCAAAACGCTACAACAATAGAAACATATAGAATGTGATCTTTTACCAACCTTTTAGTATAAGTATTTCAATTGAGAAAAACCAATTAACAAATTCTCAACCAATCAATAAAAACGCCCAAAAACATAACAATCTGAACCATCCAAAAGGGAAAACAAGGAGACTCCAATGAAGTATAAGCCTAACCAAAATTCTATACCTAAAAAGTAGAAATTCCAGAATTGCGAGCTAAAAGCTTAAAAAAAATAATTAATCAAACAAATTCAATTCATATATGCAATAAAAACAAATTGATGTTGTAGAGTATGCCTTCGTACCTGATCTCACTCTTCGAAGTCAAGCTTATCAAGCTGCCGTCCGCCGATGTGTTTCTCGAGAAATTGGGGTTTCTGGTTATTGGCGCCGAAGAGGAGTTGGCTGCCGGTGGACGCCTGGGCGGTGATTTCATGGTGGCGGGAAGTGATTTGCAGATGGCGCGGTAGAGAGACAGAGGCGTGATAATTCGGCAAAATTGTTTTTTTGGTCCCTTAAGTTTCTCGATTTCGCTTTTAGTCCTTTAATTTTTATGGATTGCGTTTGGCAAACACTAACTTTTCTAAACCTGCACATTTAGTCCGATTTCAAAACTTCGGGGATATCTTATCACTAAAATGTTGAGTTGAGTCATTTTTTCATGAAATGACTATTTTGCCCCCTCCTCCCCTTTTTAGGATGGAAACCTTGGCACAGTAAGATATCATATCGTGACTTGTGTAATATCTCAATAAAATTAAACAATAAAAATAAATATAAGATTAAATTAAATTAAAGAAAAAATGTGAACATATATTTATAATTTTATATAAAGTTGACAAATATAAAATATATGTTGAACTTTTTTTAATTTTATTTAAATAAAATAATCTGAACATATATTTATAATTTTCAATTATAAATAAAATTAAAAAAATGAAAATAAAATAGAAAAACATTAATTTACAATTTTCAACTATATATAAAAATTAAAAAAATAGAAACTAAAAGAATATATATATCTATAATTTTCAACTGTAAATTGAAATTAAAGAAAAATAGAAATAGAAGAAATAGAAAAACCAAAAGAAAAAAAATAATGTACCTTTTTATTTTCTAGTTTTCCTTAATTTTTATTTAAAGTTGAAAAATATAAAATATATGTTCGAAATTTTTTTTAATTTAATTTAAAGAAAATAATATGAACATATATTTACAATTTTCAACTGTAAATAAAATTAGAAAAGATTAAATGAAAAACAAACAAAAAAAATATGTATTTACAATTTTCAACTATATGTAAAAATAAAAAAATAGAAAAAAACATATATATATGTAATTTTCAACCGAAAATTAAAATTTAAGAAAAATACAAAACAAAAAAAAGGAAAAAATATAGACTTACAATTTTCACCGTAAATTAAAATTAAAGAAAAAACAAAAACAATAAAACTGGAAAAAAATATCTATTTACAATTTTCTACTATAAATAAAAATTAAAAAAAACTAGAAAACAAAAAGACGAAAAAAGAAAAAAAAAAGAAAATAAATTTCTATTATTTTTATTTTCTTTTTTTATTTAATTTTTATTTAATGTTGAAAAATATAAAAACATATGTTCGACCATTTTTTTTTAATTTAATTTAAGTTTTTTTATTTAATTTATTATTTTGTTTCTATTTTTTCTTTAATTTTAATTTTCCAAAAAAGGGGCAAAATAGTCATTTCAAGGAAAAATGGCCAAACTCAGCATTTTAGGGATAAGATATCCCCAAAATTTTGAAATCGGACTAAATGTGCAGGTTTAGAAAAGTTAGTGCTTGCCAAACGCAATCCATAAAATTTAAAGGACTAAAAGCGAAATCGAGCCAACTTAACGGACCAAAAAATCAATTTTGCCTGATAATTATGAGAAGCAAAAGATAGAGCAAATCGCCAAGGGGCTGCGGTATTCTTCTTTCTGAAAGCGTAATTCTTTTCAAAGCTATATTGTAGAGATAAGTTGTCATTGTACTAAGATAAGTTAATATATTAAAGTAGCAACTTGTATAATTAAAATACACTAAGACTACAAGATTTGGCAACTTGGTGTGGTTTGATATGTTGTGGGTTCAACCTTCCACTACAACAAAAGGTTAAAGGGTGAGATTGGTTCATTTATTCTAAGTTTAAGTTTGGTTCGTTTATTTTAACAAGCCTCATTAAATGAACTCGAACGTGTTTTTATTGAATCGAGCTCCGAATAGCTCACCGAGCTTTTAAGTGTTTGAGTTTGGCTCGTTAATTATTTAGTCAAACTCAAGCCTGAATTTATCGAACATATTGATGGCTCACGAACTTTTTGAGCTTAATCGAGCCTAAATGAACTTAGTAAATATTAATTATAAATTAAATTATTCTTCAATTATTACAAAAATAAGATTTTATAATTTTATTCAAACAAATAAGTTTATTGAAATATTTTTGTATTATCATAAGTAAAAATATAAAAAATTAAAATTAAAATCAAATTATTAGTTTAATTTATACGAGCTTACTATCGAGCCTATTCACGAACTTACTAGTGAGCCTATTCACGAGCTAACGAACCAAATATCTCTAAGTTTAAGTTTGGTTCGTTTATTTTAACGAGCCTCATTAAACAAACTCGAACGAGTTTTTATTGAATCGAGCTTCGAATAGCTCACCGAGCTTTTAAGTGTTTGAGTTTGGCTCGTTAATTATCTAGTCAAACTAGAGCCTGAATTTATCGAACATATTGATGGCTCACAAATGTTTTCGAGCTTAATCGAGCCTAATGAACTTAGTAAATAATAATTATAAATTAAATTATTCTTCAATTATTACAAAAATAAGATTTTATAATTTTATTCAAACAAATAAGTTTATTGAAATATTTTTGTATTATCATAAGTAAAAATATAAAAAATTAAAATTAATGTCAAATTATTAGTTTAATTTATACGAGCTTACGATCGAGCCTATTCACGAACTTACTAATGAGCCTGTTCACGAGTTAACGAAACGAATATCTCTAAGTTTAAGTTTGGTTCGTTTATTTTAACGAGCCTCATTAAATGAACTCGAACGAGCTTTTATTGAACCGAGCTCCGAATAGCTCACCGAACTTTTAAGTGTTTGAGTTTGGCTCGTTAATTATCGAGTCGAACTCGAGCTTGAATTTATCGAACATATTGATGGCTCACGAACTTCTTCATGCTTAATTGATCCTAAACAAGCTTAGTAAATATTAATTATAAATTATCTACTTAATAATGATATTTGCTTTCCAAAAAAATCAAAAATTGGATTAATAATTAATAGGAATATTTAGTTTAGGGATATAAATGTCATTCAACTGCAATTTTTCTTCTTCAATGGAACCTAATCTATTCATCTTCCCCACCAAAATACTAAGATGTTTGTGCACCGCCTCCGCCAGACCCGTTCACGAGCAACCTTCTGCTCGATGGGGCCTCCGAAAAAAAAAGGGGAAAAATTTCTGAAATGGTTAATTTCTCATAGCTTATGAGAAAGACAGGTAATTTTAATATAATTTCTTTTGTTAGATTTCATTTGAGCTTTACATTAAATTAAAAAGTTAATTTGTTCTTCAGAAAAAGAAAAAATTTAATTTGGAAAATTGTTAATGATAACCCTATATTCTAATCCGTCTGTTTGATGGTAATCCATGTAAATAATAAATAAATTGAAAACGAAATAACTAATAAAAAGATTCACAACCATAATTAACAAAAAATTAGGCGGGCAAATCTTTTATTTGGCGCTTAAGAGGTCAATCTAATTAAGGTAGATTAGTATCTAATTAAGGTAGATAAACACAACAATTATTCTTACTGTATTTCTCTCTATCTCTCCATTTTTATATATGCATATACCAAGGATTAGGTTAACAATATATCAAAGATATCATTTTTTCTCTTCTCGTCAATCTGTTGCTTCTAATTACCTGGTAATGCCTCTTTTATTCCTCGTTTCTTCATCGAAATCAATCATATATTATGATTTTTACTGATATTGCTCGATGCTCTGTTTTTTAATTTTCATAGTTAATTTGAATATAGAACTATTGATTAATATGAAGCTATGCATCTGTGTTTATAAGGGATGACTGTGTGTTTTAAGGGAATTGCCTATGGTGATTGCATCTGTGGAAATAAAACCGAAAGCTTGATTTTTTTGAAAAGTTATGTTGAAAAGGTTTCATACCGATTAACCATGAGGGGATGCCCTGCCTCCAAGTATGCTAAAATATTGAACTTGAATGGAAGTTTAAGTAAATATATAACGCTATGGACATAATCCAATCTGTGCAAAGTCTTTGACAATAGTTGATAATATGTTACCCTCTTATAAGCAAGTGTTATTCCAGTTGGGCTTTTAGGTGGATTGACTAAAATGCTATTTGATTTTTATGAATCACTTGGTAGAGGGACGGACATAGATGATATCTAGTTACTAAGGTGTTAGCACCTGGCCTAGTCAATTGTCACAGAGTTCTTTTATTTTTATTCATATTAAAACTTTCAAGGCTTCAGACTAGCTTTGCCTTTCTCGGTTTAATATGGTTCAGCTCCTAATTTCTTATTCGTATATCTGGTGCTTGATTATTTTCTCATGTATTATTTATATTTCATCACATGTTATTTTGTTCTGTCCAACAAAGCATTGCACTGTAAAGTTGTAAAATAATAGTTAAAAGTTTGTAATTGGGGGCTTTAATTTCATTAGTGCATTTTATCTATCGATCTAGATATGGGCTAGGGACCTTGGATTCAGTGGGAAGCACTCACTACATTCATTTTGACGTGTGATAATTGTGTAAGAGTGTCCTAATTCAATGCTTGAATTAATTAGTTTGATGTTGGTTAAGCTCTATTGGCTTTAGTTACAATCAAATCATATGCTAAACAACATTATCTAATTTGCAGTCTTGATTCTTTAAATTTTCTTTTTATATTCAGGTCTGTAGTCTTAGTCTTGTGTTTTGAAGTCATGGTGCTTAAGTCTAAATATTACTTGTTTCATAGCTTTTTGAAGTATATATTCTTTAAAGTTCTCCATTTTAATTGTCTTTTGTTGTGGACTAAGTTCAGCAAGCTTGATGGCTAGGCAATTTCTATGTTTTTTATTCCGACTTTTGTTAGTCTCTGGAACATCAAACTTGTTTTCAGTTTTTTTTGGTGGGCTTTTGTGCATGTTTTTTGTGGTGTTGGTTGGTATATTGCAGTTTCTCTGCGTCTGTTTTCTTTTCCTCTATGACTGTGATGTAGTTATGGTGGTGTATTGGCCAATGGGCTAAGATTTGTATATGGTTTACATGTAGTTATATATCAACTATCTCTTTTGGTAAAAAAAAAAAGGATCTAATTTTATTTGTCTGCACAATAGAATTTTTTTTTTTACAATTCCTATGATGTTATCAAAATAATATTTTCATGACCTCATTTTGTTAAGACTATTCTTATGACAAGTGATTTTCTTTAGCATTTTGTATGAACTCATTTACTTATGAAATTAATTGTTTTCATGTAGAGTAATTAAAAATGGCTCCAGGAGCTCGCAAATTGAAACCAAAAAGCATCCCAAACAATTCTCAACAAAGTGTCGTAAGTTAAACTACCAGGGATGTTATATCTAATTCAACACCTCGTAGAAGTATCCGACAACTTTTTAACAAAGCAAGTGTGGCTTCGGATGGTGCAAATGAGGCATTGGTTACAACTGAAACGAACGATGGACCCATTCAAAAAGGTGAAACTACTACAACAAACCCACCACTAAGCACATGCGAAGTTCAATCATCTCAAAGTCCTGAAATTCAATCAACGGAGGACATTCAAGATCCATCATCTGAAGCAAATGATATCACAGGTATATGTTTCTTTATTTTTTGCTGCTTGATGATATTAGTGAATGTGGAATGGTAAGATTGTATATTTGCTTTGCTACTATGATATTTTCATAAACCTGAAATTGAAAAGAAAAAGGATTGCATTCATTCATATGCATATTGTTGAAATTTGAACTTTTTCAATAAAAACTTAAAATTCATCAAAACTTTTAAAAATTGTAAATTCACACCTAAAACCAATAACAAGCCCTAAGGGCTAAGTTTCGATTGAATTTTTCACCAGTACTAAGCAAAATATTTCCTAACAGGCTAGGGTATTAATACGAAAAATATTGAATTGAAATTTTCACCAGTACTGCTCGATAGGCGAGCAACAAAATCTTTAACTTTCATAAATAGAATGGTTTACAATCATATATTGATACCAATCATTTATCACATATAATAAATTTGGATGGGTGAATGTTAAATTTGATCGACTTATTGATCAGTTGATAGCTTGACTTGACATTTTATTTGAATAAGTATATTTTGTTAATTATTTTCAAATGTGAATGGAACAATGTTTTTTCTTTTCTATTAAATAGGTACCATGCCTTTGAAAAGCTTCAAGAGACACAAAAGAAGTTACAAGAATTGGAATCTCAAGTGAGTGGGCTTAAGTCACAAGTGGGTGATTTGAAAGATCAGCTCAGTCAACAAGGTGCTTGTATTGAAAAGCTTATGGCATTCATGGCTGCGAGTGGAAGCCGATATAATTAATCTAAGTACTCTTTTGTTTTGGTTTGGATATTTAATGTTTTTTTTCCTGACATTGTTCAAGTAGTTTATTGTCTTTGAAATATGGATATCTTATCATTTCTCTTATATTGATAAATAATCGTATTCTACATAATCAAACATGATTGATTTTATTTTAATTTTATTTTCAGGTTTAACTGCATTTGAACTTGCACTTTGTAGTATTATTAATGTATTGATAGAATATTCTACAAATTAATATTTAAATCATTATATATGTACAATAAAAAAAATATTCCAATTACATTGCCTATAGTACTTATTTTCATAACAATTATGTTGTCATGTAAGAAAGCTATCAATTGGTGACAATGAATTATTTCGTAACTTAAACACTCATTTATTACAATAAACTTAGTCGTCACAAAAAAAAATTCTATTCTTTGACGATATACAATGTCATTAAAAATACACTATAATGATGACT
This sequence comes from Rehmannia glutinosa, assembly GCA_016081115.2. Taxonomy (NCBI): domain Eukaryota; kingdom Viridiplantae; phylum Streptophyta; class Magnoliopsida; order Lamiales; family Orobanchaceae; genus Rehmannia; species Rehmannia glutinosa. The sequence continues at coordinate 6,757,628 of CM071937.1, read as the reverse complement.
TGTATCGTCACAAATATTTTCAAATCTTGTCACTGTACAAATTTATTATGTGACGATACATTTTGTCACCACATATTAATTTTTATGACGGATGATTTCATCATTATTTCAGTGCAATTAGCGACGCTGATAAGCTTTGTCATATATTGCGTATATTTCCATGACAAACAAAATCATCACGTTACATATTCTTTTGGTGACAACACAAATCTCGTCGTTGAATTGTAATTATTGGTGACACATTATTTTGTCATTAAAAATATACATTAAGTGACGCGCAATATTTCGTAACGTTAAATCACCTCTTTCATGACAAGCTGTGTAATATATGACGAAATTATAAATACAATCGCGACACCAAAATTTGTCATTAGAATTTGATGAATTTGGCAATGTGATCATTTTCGTCACTAAAATTTAATGCTATGATGACAAAAACATGTTTTTGTCATTGAAAAGATATTTTTTTATGACAAAGAAAGAATATAAATGACAAAAAATTTATCGTTTATGTGACGATGTAGGCGTCACAATAAATGATACAAATCGTGACAATTGTTATTAGCGTGACCAAAGGTTAATTTTGTAGTGACGAATTGCAAAAATCGTCATGTATACCTTTTATGACGGGGCTACATTGACGATCTTTATGACGCTCAATGTTTTGTCACCAAATACAATTAGTGACGAAAAAATAGGTTTATATGACGATATTTTTTGTCATAAAATGTGTAATTTATTGTAGTGAATATACCACGTTTAATTCGAGATTAAGTTGTCAAACCCCAGAATTAACGTTATTGAAAACCAAAATCAAGCTCAAAGGAGATCAAGGGTGCAATATGCCTTCGAAGTCTCAAATATTGTTCATGAAGAAAAGAATCAGAGGATTATTAGGAATTATACTCCTTTAATTTCATTTGATTCAATAAATTCTATTTGTATTAGTTTTTCTTGTTTATAATATTTGCAGACAAGAAATTCGAGTTACAGTGAGTCTTTTCATAGTTCATCTTTTATAGTTTTTAATAAATTTTCGTTATTGTGTTTCTATCAATGTATTGCTAATTTGAATTAATGAAATTATTTTTATGGAAAAAGAAACAAAATGTATATGTTACTTTGATCATTAAGTATGGTTTAATGTTTGTTTATATTGTGAATCATAAAGAAAAATTTACTTTTGGTCCTATAAGACTGAGCACCTGACGATTTTAGTCTCATTGTTCTCATGTTTAGTCCAATTTAGGGGTGGTCAGATGGAACCGAAACTGAGTTCCAAATCGGAATCAGAACCGCGGTGAACGGTTCCTAAACCGTAACCGTGGTCAACGGTTCAAAAGCTGGGCGAGGCTGTGTAGGCCATTTCGGTTCCTAGGTCTCAAAAAGTGTGGGCAGGCGGTTTTTAGCGTCGGTGGGAACCGTGATGGAACCGTAATAGAACTGTTTTTTCTAAGGTTAGAACCAACAATTTTGTTTTGGTAAATACATGCTAGAAGAAATGTTAAATGTTTATTATGATGTTTTATTTTCGTAACTACATGAGACACATTTTAGATCAAATGTTGTAAGCGAACTACGTGAACATTGCTTCTTCTATACTCTAATAGTATATAGATAGTTTAATATTATTATTAATATTAAGTATAAAATTTTATTGAATATTAAGTCCAAGTCTTTTTCTTTTTTTACTTTTTTATAACTGAAATTAATAAACTATTTTAAGAAATCAAAAAAATATCGAAAGATAAATAAACGGTTCCGATTAAAACTGGAACCGGGAACCGTGGAGGAACTGGGTTCCGAACTGGACCAGAATCGTCGGTTCCGATTTTGGAACCGGAACCATGAGGTAACGGTTTTGGTTCCTGTTTCTCCAAAATGAGGAACCGGAATCGGCGGTTTTGAAACTGGAACCGGCGGTTCCAGAACCATGGCCACCCCTAGTCCAATTGTTCTCACTTTTAGTCCCAAAATTACATTTTTAAGCAAAAATGGTACCATATGACACGAAAACTTAAAATGTGCCGTGACATCCATTAAAAAGTTAACGAAAAAAGTTATTGATGACAAAAATAGTTCCACAGGACACCAAAGTTACATTTTTAACCAAAAATGGTCCCATTATTCTTTTATTGGTTAAATTTTATATTATTGATGATAAAAATTGTTTTAAATTTTATATTTTTAGTTATTCATTTAAAACTAATGTTGTGAATGTCAAACTTGAAAACTAAAAAAAAAAAACTCTATCCTTTAAATATTTTTCTAAAAAATATATTTTCCAATGCTTTTTATTTCACTAAAACAATTCTCTTACTTAAAATGTTTAGAAAAACTAATTATTTTCCTATATTCTTTTTTAGTTTAAATTACTTCTTGAGTTTTGAAAATACAAATAATTACAAAAATCACATTTACGTATTGAGAAATATATGTAGTTTAACTATAAATAAAATAAAAAAGTTTACAATATTAAATAATTTAATAATTTTTAAATATAGGAATTATTTTTAAAATTTTTAAAGAAATACTATTAAAAATATTTTAGTATAGTTAAATTATAAATTGATAAATGTTAGCAAATTCCTAGTTGACATAAAAGGACAGTTAATCTAGCCCACATTTTTTCTATTTTCAAATATTATATTTTTATTTTTTTTGTTTTGAAATCAAACTTTACATATATACACATACATGCATTAATTGGGTTATGCGAGACCAATACCCTGGGGTATGAACGTCGAAACCCCAAAATAAAATATATATATATATATATATATGCATGTTTTAATATTTTTTCATCGTATTACACATTCATACAAAAAAATTAATTAACATATACTTTAAAAATTATTTTTCAGAAAATTTATTTTTTATACCTTGAATTATAAATTTTATCATTTAGTTTACTTTATTAATTTTTAATTAAAATAAATGCTACATGTATTTGATCTTTTTTTTTATTACACATTCACACACAAAAAAAAAATTAATTAACATAATTTTAAAAATTATTTTAAAAAAAATTAATTTTTATAACTTGAGTTATAAACTTTATCATTTAATTTACTTTGTAAATTTTCTAATTAAAATAAATGATGCATGTATTTGATTTTGTTTTTGGTATTACACATTCACAAAAAAAAAATTAACATCTATTTTTAAAAATTATTTTCCAAAAAATTTATTTTTTATAAGTTGAATTATAAATTTTACCATTTAGTTTACTTGTTAAATTTTTAATTAAAATAAATAAAAATAGTAACTTTAATGATAATATATTTTGTTAAAATATATATTAGTTATATTTAGTTCTCTAATAAGAACAATCTTATGAGACTATTTTCAAGCCATAAGATTAAATCGCATGTTTGACTGTCAATTTGACAAGTTTGACTGTCAATTTACTAATAATGGAAACGTTTGTATAACAAGAACAATTCTTATAAGACTATTTTCAAGCCATGAGAATAAAATCATAAGGAGTTCTGTCTTATGGACCAAAAGTGTCATAACTTCCCACACAAATTTCAGAAATTCTGAAGACCTCTAAACTCCTTTAATTAGGCCTTCACCAATTTTTCAGAGGCACAAGAATCACTCAATGGTTTTCCTTAGCTACTAATTTTAGTCCATCAGATTTTCAATGCAAAACAATTTCATGTTTCCTTCTCATCCGAAATGTTTTGCTATATATATAAACAACGTTGTACCAACAAAAATATTAACGTAAACTAAAAAAAAGTCAATACTTGTTATAATATAAGTTTCAGGATAAAAAAACATAAAGAAGAAAATCAATAGATATATATCTATTAATAATCGATAAACGAAGTTGTAGCAAGCATATGGCGAGGATTTTTGTGGTTTGCGTGGCCGTGGTGCTTATTGTGGTAAGCGCTTTTCCTTCATCATCAATGGGTAATAAAGTCATCGGGTATCCAGCTATCGGAGGAGGAAATCGTGTCCCCGGAAATCCGCCCAAAGCCCCTGCGAATCCCTACGAAAGGCCTTGCGAGCCGCAGGAGGAGTGCCGGGGCGGCGGCCCAGCCGACCGGAAGTTGCTGGCCGCCAAACCACTACTACCTAAGATTTCTTCTCATGGGCTACAACATGACATTGGCAACATGAGAAATTAATTTACACACAATTGAATTAGATTAAATGAATTTAACTTAATTATTGCCTATACACTATGCCCAAAATAATGAATGGGTTTTGAATTTAATTTTGTCAGTTTATTTTATTATGTTGCAATGTAAGAAGGCAATCAATTTTAATTTGATTGTACAAACAATATTGATCTTAGCGGGCAGCAGATTTTTGACTAAATAATTTTATTTATTGATATTCTTTTTATTTAGTGAATTTATAATTTATCTACTCTTTTTTTTTTGTGCATGCATGTTTTGTGCATCTAACATATATATCAATGGGTGGGTTTTTTTATTTTTGTTTTTCTGAAACAACTTTATAGAAAAACATATTCTTACCCATAAAGAGAAAGTACTCTCATTAAAGTGGCACGATCGTGCCACCTAAAACAAAACATGGATACTTTTATCTTGGCATGATCGTGCCACTTAAGGTTGCACAATCGTACCACCTAGAACAGAACATAGTATTTACCACCTAGCACAGATAAAATAAAAGTTAGAGCGAAAGAAAAAAAAAGAAAAAAGAAGAAAAAATAAGGTTGTGATTGGTTGTGCTTTCCTTTCGTCCACTTTCATTTTCTGAGTGAATAGTGATGAAAAAAATTTAAAAGTGAAAGTTGAATGGATAGAAAAAAAATAATTAGTATGTTGATATGATTGAGAACCTTTTAAAGATATTGATTGTCTGTGGATTTTTTTGTGAAAATAATAATGTAAAACATAATGTAAGAATATTGAATAAAAAATAAAAAATTGAACAAAAAATAAACAATATGAATGTCATTTTATGCCTTTTCTTATCAATATAAAGAGAAAATAACAAAATTATGAAAAATTAAAGTAATTACGAAATTATTTATATATGAATAGAAGGAGGATAGAGAAATAAATTGTATAATTGGGTATTGGGAAGTGTGAAAATGAAAGAGAGAAAAATGAGTTAATTTTAAATAAAAATAAGATTTTCTCTTTAAATAAAACTCACTTTTTTCACAAACAAGCACACTGTCTAAATTTTTTCTCTCAAAAATGAAAATTTTGAAATTGTTTTGACAACCAATCACAACTAAAATGTGTATATTTAGTATTTACCACCTCAGGTATCTATCTGTCACTACTCTGTGAGTTTGGAGAGTAATTATATAGAGAAGGTTAATTAGACAGGAAGTACAAAGCATAACCTATCTAATGAATCTGAAAGCACTAGCAAACGATCCATTATACATAGGCGGCCCGGTAAAACGCAACAAACAAGAAAAGTATTTTGCCCGTGTTAGAATTTGTATTAAATTACTTAATCAAAACCAGTAAGTATGTAACACTAATGTTGGAGGTCCAATTCCGACACCAAGTTTTAGGTACAACGGAAATTAAGAGAACACTATTGGAACTTCTCAATCTTGCAAAGTCTTCATACTTCAATGACTTGGTAAAGATATCGGCAACTTGATCTTGCGACTTCACGTACTTCACTTGAACTTCTCCGGCAATGCATTCTCGATGTAATGGTATCGAGTATCAATATGCTTGCTCGATTATGAAATACCGGATTCTTAGCCAAAGCTATTGCTGACTTGTTATCAACATAAATCTCATTGGATCTTCTTGTGACATGCTTAATTCTTTTAACAAATTCCTTAGCCATATTGCATGACTAACACATGATGTAGCTGCCACAATCTTTCGACTTCAAATGTTGAAAGAGTGACTATTGGTTGTTTCTTCGATGCCCAAGTGAAAGCAATATCTCCCATGAAAAATATGAAGCCAGTTGTACTTTTTCGATCATCAGTATCTCCCGCCCAATCACTATCACTATACCCAACAAGCTTATAGTCATTAGAAAATGAATAAAACAGACCAAAGTTGATTGTACCTTTTAGGTAACGAAGAATTCTCTTGGCTGTCTTGAAATGTATGGTGGTTGGATTTTCCGTATAGCGACTCACGAGTCCAACTGCGTAAAGAATATCAGGCCTTGTACAAGTTAAGTACCTCAAACACCCAACTAGGCTTTTGAACAGTGTTGGATCCACTTTATTTCCTTCATCAACCTTGCACAATTTCAATCCAAATTCTACTGGTGTGTTTATTGGATTGCAATCATCCATCTTAAACTTCTTCAGAATCTCTTTTGTGTAGCCTTCTTGTGAGATGAATATCCCATCATCCTTCTGCTTGATTTCGATTCCGAGGTAGTGAGCCATTAACCCAATATCAGTCATTTCGAACTCTTTTGTCATTTCCTTCTTGAATTCTTGGAACAAGCCTATATTGTCCCTGTAAAAATCAAATCATCAACGTACAAGCAAACAATTAAAACATCATTATCCTTGTTCTTGATGTAAAGAGCATGTTCGTATGGACATTTTGTGAAGCCTTTCTCTTACAAGTATTTGTCAATTCTACTATTCCATGCTCTCGGTGCTTGTTTCAATCCATAGAGAACTTTCTTTAACTTCAAGACTTTATATTCTTGTCCTCCAACCACATAGCCCACTGGTTGTTCAATGTAGACTTCTTCCTCCAAGACTCCATTAAGGAACGCTGACTTTACATCCATCTGATGTATTTTCCACTTATTTTGGGCTGCCAAAGAAATTATTAGTCTTACAGGAGCAAATACCTCATCATAGTCAATGCCAGCTCTTTGACTATAACCTTTTGCAACAAGCCTTTCCTTGTACCTTTCAACTTCTCCTTTGACATTCTTTTCCACCTTGTACACCCATTTTACACCGATTGCTTTATGACCTTTGGGAAGTTGAGCAAGCTCCCAAGTGTCATTTTTCTTGATGAATTTAATTTCTTCATCCATTGCATCTCCCCATTTCTTATTTTGAGTAGCTTCTTCAAAGTTCACTGGCTCACAATCTGTGAATAGACAAAATAGGGTGAGGTTTTCAAGCTTATCAGTTACCTCATAGAGCTCTTCCAGACTTCTTGTACGTTCTTCATTTCTCTCAACTAGGAAAGATGGTGGTGATTGTGAAAATGACGGTGATGTTGGTGGTGTAATGGGTTCTTCTCCTGATTGTTCAACAATTACTTGTTCATCATCTTCAAATTCAGGAATGAAGTTGTAATCTTTGGCATGTGTACCCCAATCCCATTCGCCTTCTTCATCAAAGATAACATCTCGACTGGTGATTATCTTTCCATTGATGGGGTTAAATAGTTTGTATCATTTGGAGTTATTGTCGTAGCCGATGAAGATGAACTTCTTGCTTTTATCATCCAACTTGCTTCTTTGTTCATCTGGTACATGTATATGAGCTATGCTTCCAAAAACTCTTAAATGAGAAATACCAGGTTTTCTCCCATTCCATGCTTCTTGTGGTGTCTTGCCCCACACGCTTTCTTGTTGGTGAGCGATTTGTGGATAAACCGCACACGCCCGACTCCGCCGAGAACTCCTTTGGCATTTTCTTGCTTTTGAGCATACTTCGTACCATGTTGAGAATGGTTCAATTATTTCTTTCTGCAACTCCATTCTATTGGGGGGATCTGGGGAACGATGAAGTGGTCGTCGAATTCCATTTGCTTCACAAAACTCTTGGAATTCCTTCAAGTGAATTCTCGATCAGTTCTCATGGCTTTAATGTGAAGACCACTTTCTTTCTCCATCTTGCCGCCTTAAACTTTTTGAATGCTTCAAACTCTTCGACTCGCTTCAAGAAATAAACCCAGTTTTTCTTGAAAAATCATCAATGAATAGTAGAAAGTAATTACTTTTACCGAATGAATTTGGCTTGATAGGACCACAAACATCGGCATGTATGAGCTCAGTGGCTTTTGGGATCCGGAGTTTGACTCTTTTGGAAAGTTTTACCTAAATTGCTTCCCAAGTGAACATCCTTCACAAAGCGATCGGGATGGGTCTACAAGGTAAACCTCTCACCATATTCTTCTTGGATAGTAACTCGAGTCCTCCAAAGTTGAGATATCCAAATCTTAGATGCCACAACCATGATAAATCTTTTAACACATCTTGAGACACTTTGCTACATCGGTTTCAATGTTGAGCGAAACATTCTATTTCTTGACATGGGTACCCTGGCAATCAAGTTATTCATATTGTCTCTTATAGAAAGGTTATTGTCTTTCAAATGAATGTCATAACCTTTCTCTAAGAGTTGTCCCAGCACTCAAAATATTTGTTTTCATGGTGGGTACATAATAAACATTATAAATAAATTGATGCCTCCCATCTTTCAAGCGAATAAGGATTTTACCTTTTTTTCTTTTACGGCTACTTTAGAATCATCACCGAAAGAGACATTGCCACTTACAGATTCATCAAGTTCTACAAACATTGTTCGTCTCCACATATATGATTGCTAGCACCTATCCCCAGGTACCATGTGTCATCTTGACCTTCACTGTTATCGTTTCTGCTAGAAGTAAAACATTAGCACCATCTTGTTTCTTCTCTTCCACCAAATTGGCTCTCTCATTAACTCGAGTATTTGGATTTCTACAATCTCTGGCGTAATGACCAAAATTTTTACAATTATAACATTGAACTTGAGATTTATCATACCTCGAGTATGAATTTCCTCTTCCACGGCCTCTTGTGGAACTTTCTCTTGCATATATTTGTTGTTGTTGAAATTATTGTTTGAATTCCAACCTCGTCCCACGACCCTCGACCTCTTCCACGTTGACACATTATTGTGGAAGTTTCTTCATTCTTGGTTGGTGGACTTGTCTTAAGGAGTTGATCTCAACAGTGCCCTTTTTCTTCTTCTTTTCTTCATGGGCTTGCAGTGAACCAAGAAGTTGTTCAATTGTCATAGTTTCGAGGTCTTTAGTTTCCTCGATGATAGTTGTAATACTATCAAAATTTGCACCCAAAGATCGTAAAATTTTCTCCATAATGACTACATCTTCTAATTTTTCACCATTTCTTTTTAGTTGATTAGAAACAGTCAAAACTCTAGAAAAGTAATCAGAAACAAGTTCACCTTCTTTCATTTGCAGTGAATCAAACTCTCTTCTCAATGTTTGTAGTCGTACCTTTTTAACTTTCTCTTCTCCCTTGTAAGAGACTTGGAGCTTATCCCACACTTGTTTAGCAGAGGTAGCACTTGAGATTTTCTCAAAGCCATCATCATCTAAAACTTGGTAGATGAGGAAGAGAGCCTTCTTGTCTTTCTTTCTCGAGTCCTTCAAACTATCCTTTTCTGTAGAGGATAGTGTTGACTCGTCTTTAGTCTCTTTATAGCCTTTTTCCACGACTTCCCATACGTCATGTGCTTCGAGAAGTGCCTTCATTTTGATACTCCAGTTTTCAAAGTCGTTTCCCTTAAGTTGTGGAACTTGGAATGATGCCACACTCGCCATGTGAATTGAAGATTCTGACTAACAAATGGATGGAAAAAAAATCTTGGAATTTTTTTTTACTTGGTCAACGGTCAACCCTTGGTCAACTCGCGGTCAACTATCAACTTGACTTGGTCAACTCTATGAGTTGACTCAATACTCTCAACCCGATATCACTATGTATAAAATATCAAGAAATTTTTTTTCTAATGTGGAAGATCAGTCAAAGCTGCAACCATAGAGCATACTTAGAATTTCGAGATTTTACAACCGTGGCTCGATACCACTTTGTTGAAATTTACCAATCAAAAGACATAATTTTATTGACCACTCAAATATTACCAGACACACCTCACCACAACTTCACTCAAACTCAAATATTACTTAGAAGCTTTGCTTCTCACTCACTTGTTTTTCTTTCTTAACTTGATACAAAATGAACCAACAACACCATCTATTTATACTAAAACTTCATCTAGATCAATGGTTAAGATTGATTCTCACCAACCTTAATCCAATGGTTATCTTTTATTTTCATCTACCACATTCACCTACCATACCAACAACTTAAACTCAACTACCAAACTCATCTACCACAATTAAACATAAAATAAGTTTATATAATTCAACAAACACAATGATTTTAACGTGCTTTGGATTCCACATGATCCTGCACGAGATGAAGCCTAGAGAAAAATAATTTCACTATATTTAAAGCTTACGAATAAGTACAACCACTAGCTTGTAGCTCAAGTGGTATCGATCACCCTTTGCAAGGGTATTGACTGGGGTTCGAACCCGGTATCTCTCAGTTTATTTGAAATTTATCCCCCCTCATACCAGTACTCCCAACTTATTAAAAAAAAAAAAAAGCTACGAAGTACAATAATTCGATATTTTTAAATAAGTGAATATAATATTAAAATAGGAAGAAAAATGTGATGATCACAAGCCGATCGGAGTAGGCCGATAGTAGAATCTCGTTAAACTTAGCTACCAAAATAAAACACGTAAGGGAAAAACTTTTGGTAGAAAAAAGAGACCCTAATTAAAAGGAATAGACAAACATACAAATCTATAGTTAAATCGTCCAACGCAACATAATCATCAGATGATAGATCGCCAATGTCAGTTGGCGGCTCGATCCACCAAGAAGACGGATTACATAGTTTACTAAGACCATCTGCCAACGTATTCCCTTGTCTGTAAATTAATATGAGACGAGACAAATACTATTTGGGAAATAAGAGTACTGTGTCGCCAACTACTCAGAAGTCTCCATGGGATCATAAGACCTCGATTGATGTTGAGAAGGTTAATTACAAATAAAGAATCAGATTCAAGCCAAAGTCTTCTCCAATAATTGGACTTAATGGGAAAATAAGATCATAATACCTCAAGTTGTCACGCTTGTATTTTAAGGCCTTCATATGTCAAAATTTCTAGATATTTCAGTCCGCTAAATTTGCTTATGGTCCTATAACTTAACAAAAATTTCAGCAGTTTAGTCCTATATACAAAATCTCCAAAATTTATGTGGGACTCTCAAATGGAAATAGACGATTACGATTATATCAGCACCAAAATAGTTTAGGTGAATCTCTTTTTTTCGTTTGTAGCATCGCAGAGTTTCCTCATGGACTCTTGCAATTACTTGTTCAATATATCGGTTCTCCCAATATATATATATATATATAGGGATGGAATCTCATGTGGCAGCCTCTTACCATGTGGCAGTGTGGACAGATCTCATCCCTACATCCTAAACAATCAATGGTTTAGATTAGCCCTACAAAACACCATTTTATAATTATTTTTAATGCCAAAAGGGCATTTCCGTAATCACAAAAAATGGGTAATTAAATACATAATTAATAACCTATAATCAAGGGATCTTCTTGATTGCAATCTTGCCATGTGATAAATTGATTATCGACTTTCCATAATAAACGCGAGAATTAGGGGCAAAAATAACGGATTATGTAATCTTCACTCTACATTCACGATAAAAAACGAGAAAAGGAGAAAAGCGCACCAAATTCATAGAAAAGCGATAATATTGTACATTAGAAGCATATTTTGTTGTATATATATGCATACTTGGTGTTTTATAATCAAAAATATTATAGTGTACAAATAATTCCATTACAGTACCATAAAATCATATTTTGGTATACACTTGATCAATATTTGGTGATAATATAAACATTCAGTAGTGCATTGTTAGATGTTTAATTTATAATATTGTATATTTTGAATTAAATAAAAGAACTTGACCTAAAGCATAAATGCTTTGAATATGTAATTGTTACATGAGTGCCTGTTTATTGTTAATTATACACAACGTCATCAGTGATTATGAGCCAACTTGTCTTGTGTTCATGTTTTTTGGTATTTTAATACCGTTCTCAATTTTAAATCTATATGCGCAAAAGACTACTAATCGTATACCAACACAACGTTAATTGTATGTTTGTAATATAAATTGAGGTTTAAGTTTTTAACCGATCACATTGAAATCCAAAACTATCGCAGATTAAAGTACTACAAAGACAAAAATTGCTTATAAATTATGCATTGACACGGTTCATTAAACAAGCTGCGTAAAAAAATCACGGACTCATTTATTAAATGTGTATACACCAAAACTATCAACAATTACACCTAATGTTCTCTTTCTACCAACTAATAAATTAACCTCCCGGTAATTCTTCAACGTTTATACTCCACAAACCACGAAGCCCATTTCAATTCTGACTCTAGTCCGAAAATTGTTGAGGCAGAACCAATGCGCCCGATAGAACATTAGGCACAGATCTTGTCCTCGGTTTGGGCATCGAAGCTTTCAAAGCGATTTTGCGGTCTTAGACCTCGATGAACATCACGCGCACCCTCGCTCGGCCCTGGAGATGCGAGGTCTCTTCCTGTTTCCTCGTTCCATTGAACTGGAATTGAGAAACATTTGTGAAAATGTTACACAATGTACATGAACTATACTAATTCTACAATGTAGCAAAGAGAATACAACATCTAAACTAATTGTGCACTAAATGTACTCTAACTGTATACAAAACTAATACTTATTTAAACATCATTTGTATGTCCATTCTATACAAATTGCCACACTTAAACAATGTATCAAAACACATATTCATGATATTATAACAATACTAAATGTACACCAATACATATATATACATTGCTTTTTTTTTTGTGCGGTGGTCATACAAAAATACCAAAACCTATTTATTTATATACGAAAGGTAGGAAAACATATATCATTCGGGGATAATCTACACCAAAATAACAGGGTGGTTCGTGCAAATAGAAACACAAAAAAGGGCAAATTTAGTGGAAGGGTTATACCAAAAGTCTAAGAGATATATCATACTTACGCAAATTTACACCAAATAAAAAAGGAATGATTTCTCATAAAAGGACGAAAACCCAATTTCAATAACATAAACATTACACAATCCGTTTCCATTCTATACCCTCTTGCTGCGCAGCCCATTAGTTCATCAAAATTCGCAGTTTTCCCAAGTACTATTTCAATCTTGGTTTTTTGAATGGGTCTTCATCTTGAATCATCCTTTATCTCCACAGTGGATGTCAAAATTTTCTTCTCAACAAAAAACCATTGTTCTTCATATTTCAAAGAATCGAGGCAGTAGAAATTGCCATGCCAAGTGCTGAAAGCTCGACCTCATTGTGCTGTTGCATGTATCTCTTGGCGAGATTAACGTAAAAGCGACTTCTTAGTATTGGAGACTTGAATACGGTTCTTCTTCTGGGTATCCGCAATTTTCATCTTGTTCACTCCCTCCTGCAATCTCTCTCCATTTCAATAAGCAATTTCAAATTGAACAATAATTGTGTAAATAGATCATCGCACGAGGACACGAATGTGTATTTGAATTTGCTCGCACTCTCTCACGGTTGAATTTTCGTATCGTCAAGAAAGGGTTCTATGGAAAGCTCTAAGAAGAAAGAGAGGAAAAGAAGGTTTTGATTTTTTGAAAACCGAGATTGCAAGAAAGTAGGAGGCTCGATTGAATGAAATCCCAAAAAAGGGGGATTATGAGGGGTTACCAAAAACGGATATATGATTATGTGTACAAATTTCCCATTATGCCCTTAAATGGGCTGAGTTGAATATAAAAAAAAAAAGAAAAATTCGAAAAAACAAGGGTCTTAGGATTAAACAAGATAGTGACTTAGATTGATCCCACCGCCACATGGTAAGGCCCTTGTCACATATGATCCTATCCCTATATATATATATATTAGTTTTCTTGATTTTCGTGTTCATCTATCTTAAAAAGTTGAAAATAATGTCTATAATAAATGCATCTCGAACACTCATTTTGATCCATAATAGTTTGCAAAATTCTCCTCACCTAAAGTTAATAATATAAATATAATATATAAGTTACTCTTAAATTTTTTAATAAGCATAGACTACGATAGCATTTTGCCAAGCACCAAGATAAACACATTTGGAAGATTGAAATCACATTGTCCTTTTATACTTAAAGGATCAATACGCACAATGTCTTAACATATAGGTTAAACGTGAATAAAGATGTAACTTACATGACCAAAAAGCTAAAGATTCAAAATATATATGACTAATTAAATATCCCATTCTGAGACAAATTTTAGCACTCTTTGAATACAAACTATGCCAAAATAATGGATCGAATCTCAAAATAGGCCAACCTATGTGATGAAATTTACAATTTTCCGGGACATAATCAACTAAAGACCTTGGAGTGATGTTGCTCTTGAGCTCCTTCACTTAGCATGAACCCGGAAGTTGTTTGCCGTCAAACCACTACCAAAGAAAAAAATTGGGGTTAGAAAACAAACTTATGAAATTCTAAGGATCTCTTATAAATTCCTTAATTAGGCTTTCACCAAATAATTTTTGAGAGGCTCTCATTAATTACGCAAGAAATCACTCAATGGTTTTCCTTAAATACAAATTTTAGTCCATCAGATTTTGAATGCCAAACTTTTTCATGTTTCCTCATCCGGAATGTTTTGCTATATAAACAACGTTGTACGAACAAAAATATTAACATAAACCAAAAAAAATCAATACTTGCTACAATAAGTTTCAGGATATAAAAAAGAACAAAGAAAAGATCAATAGATATATATCTATTAATCAATTAAACGAGGTTGTAGCAAGCATGGCGAGGATTTTTGTGGTGTGCTTGGCCGTGGTGCTTATTGTGGTAAGCGCTTTTCCTTCATCGTCAACGGGGAAACTCATCGACTATCCAACTCTCGTAGGAGGAAATCGTGTTCCCGGAGATCCACCCAAAGGCCCTGCAAACCCCTACATGAGGTCTTGTGAGCGGAGGATCGATCTTTAGGGGCAATGTCGGGGCCGGAGGTTGTTGGCCACCGAGCCTCTACCAAAGGTTTCTTCTCATTAATGGGCTACGTACAACATCACATTGGCAACATAAATTAACTAAGACAAATTAAATTGAATTGTCATTTCCTTGAACAATTGTTGGATTCATTTTTTTCGCCTACACTATATATACTCACATTGTTATATTATATACAATACCAATAAAGATAATGTGATTGGTTTATTACAATTTATGTTGTTGCAATGTAAAAGGGCAAACAATTTTACTAGTAAACATTAATGATCTTTGCATGGCATGCGGCACACTAATTTGCCTAAACATATATTTGATATCATTAATAGTCTTTCTATTATTATATTCAAGCCTATAAGGTAGCAAAGAAAAACAATGCAAAAATTTAGGGAAAAAACAAAAATAACTTTAAAACTCAATTTAAGTGAAGGGCGTTTATGTCTCAAAGATTTTCGAATCTTTGAATGATATTGTGATTTGTTGGTTTTGCACGTTGTCAAGTATCGTATTGATGGTCGATGTATCTTGTGGAATGTGGCTCAGGATATATCCTCGACCCACAATTTCCATAGTTTTCATAGCTTTTGAGGAGCACATGAGTGAATGACAAGCGGAGTAGTGGAGGAGTCATCTAGCTTGGTCTTCAAAGTTTCCGATTAGTCTTGTTCTTATTCATCCGCAATATCGGACCAACGTTTACGTGCGATGACTCAATGGGTTGTGATCCGATTTTGAATGTATGTCCAAAGTAGCTAAATCTACCAATGGTGAAGGCGGAGCAAAGATGGACTGCCATATCCTTGCGTCGCAACCGAAGAATCTTCCACGGAATTAGAAGTCATGGCTTTATTTAGATCCTCACTATTGTCCACTAAATCATCCGCATCCTCTAAAGCTGCAAAAGAATTCTCCAAAGCAACAACATGAGGAGGCATCAACATGCCTAGGAGAATGAACCATATATAGTCTCACCAACAGCACCCACAGGCTTAGGGGTGGCCGCAGCATCCCTAGGGGCGCCAACATCTTTGCCTTTATCCTGTGGAAC
The DNA here is from genome assembly GCA_016081115.2 of Rehmannia glutinosa. Lineage (NCBI taxonomy): Eukaryota > Viridiplantae > Streptophyta > Magnoliopsida > Lamiales > Orobanchaceae > Rehmannia > Rehmannia glutinosa. Next base: position 6,741,693 of record CM071937.1, on the reverse strand, counting down.
ATTAACTGGTTGAACACCTTTCTAACCTGGGATCGTCCTCTAGAGGAAGGTCGAACAATAAGTTCTTTAGTTGGATTAAACCTCACAACCCGGCGGCAGAATGCCCTGTAATGCAACAATTAACACAATATTCCAGCAATTTCTTGTAACTGAGAGAAACAAATAAATAATGACCCATCCTTTCAACCATTACGTAATCTTGAAGATGTTTAGATATATCATTATCAACCAAGACCCGAGCAAAATGACCCAAAGATCCATTTAACGAATGTTCATCAACTTGAACTGAGGTCCTTATTGCTTTTGCAATTCCCATTATGAAATCAGAATGCCAATATTCAATACTAAGTTCGAAAATCCGAACTGATCAAACACTAGTAGTAGACCGAGTAACTTTGTACGGATTAAAGTCAGGCACCCACGGGAACAATTTAATAAAACCAGATCAATAGACTAAGTAACTCAAAGCTGAGCTCTAGAACGATCAACAACATTAGAAAATTTTAGACCAAAGTATTCTTTACCTAGAGGAATTAATCGCCGAGGATTTATAATATTCCATAATTCCATGAGCCATTTTCGAATTGGCAAATGCCCAAGGCTTAGTTCTATTACCCAAAACCATCATTCCAATTAATAAAAATAAAAATTCCATAATCCTTTGCGGATAAATATATTCATCAATAGTAACCAAGTAATAATCCCTTTTTTTAATAGGCTCAAGGATAAAATTTTGTTTACCAGAATTCACAGAAGAATGAGATACGGAATTCCAATAATTTGTGGGATAGCTTTCTTGTCGACCAAGAGACTAGGAGCAGCAACATGGGATAACCCAGAAGAGGAAGCAGAAGAATGGTAGTTAATGGAAAAGAGACCAAGGCAGGGGGAAGACATAACCAGACACATAGATGTAAAATCAATTGGAGAACAAGATGGCGTTGTAGAGATGACAAATTCGGCCATGTCATGGTCGGAAATTTTGTCCGGAGGAGCATCCATAAGGACGACGTCTAAGGTGCTAAAGGAGAGAAGAAGAGCATTAGAGTTTCAAATTCAATATACATAAACTTTCTATTTTATATTCAAATATGATTGGTCGTTGTATCTAACTGTTTTTTCATATGTTGTGCGGAATTGAGATTTCATATTTTATTGTATGATGAATGTCACGTGTACAATCAGGGGTGTATCCTTAGGTATGCATGGGGGGCTTTAGCCCCCCCACCCCCCACAAAAAAAAAACTTTTTATAAACCCAATTAACTCTATGCAAATTTTATTTTTAAATACTAATTTTTAGTATTAAATATTTATTTTTATTGATTTAGCCCCAAAATTATATGTCTAGCTCGCATTTCTGTGTACAAGTATAATATGATGTTTGTGATTGTACGCATGTTGTTTATCCGATCTGAGATCATAGGAAGTGGAAAAAAGTAGAACAAAAGATATAGAGGACATACTATATATGGGCCTAATATAAAAACCACTTCAAACTTCACAATTAAATTTTATTGGACATGCAACTCCTCATTGCATTCCTTTCCATGGTTTCTTGCATCAATAGTTGCCTCGAGTTTGGCTTTAAATCATTTTGTCATGCCCCTATTGAGGAGCTTGCGAGTAAAACTTCATTAATTATAATATACGGGCTACATATGTTGGGATGACAATTCTTGACACGATTCAAAAACGATATGAAAATAGCGGGTTGGTGTTTAACTTTATTATTATATTTGTGATCTTATTATGTCGACACAATAAAGACAAGAAAACTTTCGTGTCATTTTCGTGTCAAACAGATAAACACGGAAAGAAAAATTAACACGATTTGCTTTCAAACATATATCTAGCAATGACATATTTAACTGTTAGTAACAAAATAACGCGATACTAGAATAATTATAAAATATAAAATATTTAATAAAATGAAATGATATTAAAGATATATTCGAATTTGTGGTTTTCAAAGAATTCAAATTTATGCATCTCTTCTAGCTAGTCCGTGTCTACCTTGTTAAATTTGTTGGGGGGACTTGGCCGATACAACCCATACTTGAGGCATAGCTAATATGAGAGGAAGACTACTAGTCACTCAAGTGAGGTTCCATTCTAAAACCAAATTGGTGGTAGAAGAAGTAGCTCACTATGTTTATAATTTAGATTAATCAAATTGGGATAACTCAGAAGTGACATATTTCATCAAGCCCTCACGTGTCAGTCCTTTGTTAATTCATCAATCATCATAGTCGTTCGACAGCCCACCTAGGTTGAGCGTGGGGTCGACTCTGATATCATGTTACATTTGAGTGGACTTGGTACGATCAACACTTGAATCATACCCAATACGAGAGGGATAGAACTAGCCACACAAGTGAGGTTTCATCTTAAAACGTATTCTGTCGTAGAACGAGTTGAGGATGAGTATTAGACTGTGAAGAATTAGAAGGGAAAATGGTAAAGATGCAACGAGCATAACTTTTTCATCCATCGTTAGATTTTCTATTAAGACTCTATCTTGAAGGGAGCGACGAGATCTTTCGAATCAAACAAATTTGTTGCTGACATGAGATGTTCATGTGCTTAAAATTCCATCGATTAGGCCTGCTTAAATTCTGGCCTATTTGAGTTTCCTAGTTTATTTCTATTTCATTTCCTTTCAATTTTGAATTTGTTTAGAATTTTTGCTTCATTTAAATACTCCTAATTATGATTTTATTTTGGCGGTGCATTGCCTATAAAGTTTTCTTTCTTAGGATGATTGCATTACGTCATGTGTCATAATTAGCAACATAAGTTTATAGGCTTAATTGCGAACGGATGACACTAACTATACTTCAGTAGCAAAGAATGATATTAAGTTTGTGGACTTTCAATTTAGGACAATAACTTTAAAATTTTGCGGTCAGACAAATTGAGCTCGAATCGCCCAATTCGGGCTAATTGCCATGTGGACCTCAATTTTGATCCCGAATTGCCCAAATTTTGCTTAATTGCTTATGTCACGTAAAATAAGTATAAAATTTATTTTAAAAATTTACAAATATCTGAAAATTTTGAAAGCAGTTTACAAATTAACAAGTTGAATCTACATACACGAAAATACATGAAATACAAATTTTGCCATTGGGGTATTGTTAGTGTCCTCATTTTGCAATTAAGCCTAAATTTATACTTGCATGACTAAATAAAATTTTTGGATTTTAAACAAATTTTTTGGAGTTTTTTTAATTTTGTAATTTTTTGTAAAGACGAAGAAAGAAATGCAATTTTCTCGCGTATTTACTACGGCGGCGAACAATCAAATTATCACTATATTTATTCTTTTTTCTACTTTTCTTCCAATTGCAGGATAACCCCAAGGGGTTGTGGGTTTTTTTCTACCAATTGGGGCTCTCCCTTCACCACCCCCATGGGGATGGTCTACAGGGTTCATAACTATTCCTCTTACTACAGGACGCTTACCTAGTCAATGCTTGGATCCGGCTCTACCCAAATTTTTCTGGTTCACCCCAACATTTCCCACTTGCCCGACTGTTGCTGAGCAGTTTTTGGATATCAAACGGACCTCCCCCGAAGGTAATTTTAATGTGGCCGATTTTCACTCTTTTGCATTCAGTTTCGCTACAACATCCGTTGCTCTAACTAATTGTCCACCCTTTCTGTTTCTCCCTTAAGAAATCCTGAAGAACGTAGATTAATGCAATGCAATTGCCAAGATTCCAGTATTCTCCGATTATGATTATTGAAAATCTTGTATGCACACACATTTAGTTGCCCTTATTGATGATGATGATGATGATGATGATGATGGTGATGATGATATAAGGGCATCTACAATGCAAACTTTTTGTAGAGGTTTTTTGAGTGAAAAAAACTTATACAAAAAAGCTCATCCCATTGTGCAGCCCAACTTTTTCACATCCCAAAAAAAGGTACCTTTTATATGGTACCGTTTCTTCACTATTAAAAAAAAAAGAAAAATAACAAAGGCTTGGGATGTGAAATTATTGTGGGATGTGGGGACTGGGGTTCATTGTGGGAGGTTTTTGCATTGTGGAAAAGAAAGTGGGTTTTTTCATTTTTTTAGGTTTGTATGATGTGGTGTTGTTGGGTCCATTAAAAAGTAGATATTTTCAGTCTCCGCAGGACGAAAATGTCCCGTATACTAGTGCTAACGGTTCCGGCGTACGTCCCTAATATACAACGACTATTTTCATCCCGAGTCTACAACACTTGCAAACTCGAAACACAGCGAACAACAATGATGTTTCTGACTTTCAAGCTTTTGAAAGAGAAATTATGTCAATATGCACTCGCGCAAGCACGGCAGGTCGCATGACCCGACGCACGGGTCGTGCGTCTGCCCGTGCTCGAGTGCGAACCTCTTCCCAGGTTGAAATCCATTTAATTAGTTACAAAAATTAATTAAACATTCATTTTAAAAGTTTTTGGTCCAAAAATAATAAGGGCCCAAGCCGGCGGGCGCGCGTGTGTGCTTTGAATTAAACCCACAAGCATGTAGGTTCTCACCCTTTTAAAAACTTTGGGTACCCCCAAGGGCCCACACCCATAATTCCAACTTGGGATATATTAAGTGTGCAAATTTAGTCTCACTTTCCTATGTGGGATGGAGCATTTCTCCTTCCCCACATTTTTCATTTTCCATACCATTTATTTGTATTAAGTGGCTAACTTCTAGCATTAATTTCTCATTCACCCGGAATCGGTTTTGAGAAATTCCAAATGATATTCTCATCTATTCTCTTAGTAGAATTTTTACAAATAATTTAATTCCATTTTTCATTAATGGAAACCACTCAATTATTTGGTCAAAATCGGGTCAACACCCATTTCTCAAAGACCAAATTCCAACAAAATTATGGCATTGGAGATGCCCTAAAGGTTTAATATTGAGAATGGACTTATAGAAATCACAAAAATGGATACAAATGATACTAGCCTATTGTTCGCCTTTATTTTTAGCTCACCGCAAGTCAACTCTCGGAGGACTTCATCACCACGATACACAAGTTCGCGGTGGCTTTTGTACAACAATTTTCGTCAACAAAGAAAACCACGAGACCATCGCAAACCTATTTCAGCGTAAGGTGGGAGAACCTTAATGGGACAACTCGTGGAAGCTGTAAATGAAGTCACCAACATCTAGCAAGAGACCTTGACAAGGATTCAACAACGACGCCCTCTCTAAGAGCGTGCTCAGGGCATGACGAGAGAAGGATCTCTCCCCACTCCAGGAAAAATCGGGTTACCCGTGCGCAAGTCCATAGGCAATTCTTCTGTTCACCAATCAGCGCACGGGCCGTGCGTGATACGCACGGGTGACCCGTGTGCATGTCCGTAGAATATGTTCTGACCTTCAGTGGCGCATGGGTGGTGCGTGCAACGGACGGGCTACCCGTGCGCATTGCCGTACCTTCATTTCTGCTTTCCCAGGGGCGCACGGGTGGTGCTTAGGCGCGCGCCCTACCCGTGCGTCATGTATTTTTCATCATTTGTGGTATTTCTTCTTCGCAATGCTCGTATTTGTATCCAAGTTCCTTCAAATATCACTAAATTCCTACAAAACGAACAACGCATAATATTTTTCCCACAAAAAGCGAATATGAATCATTTCGTATGAGTTTATGCACGTTTAGTCACCATTTTAGCCATAAATACGCCCCAAAATACATGCAAAACTCACACCTATCAAAATCCCCCAAACTTAAACTGTTGACTGTCCCGATCAACAATTTTGAAAACACGATAAAGCACATCAGGGAGATAAAAATAAAAGCGCACACAAGGACCCAAAAGAAAATCCATATTGTTCGTCATGAATGTTGAGCACAACCTAATCAAGCCTCAAATATCTGATCAAAGAGCATGCCTCAAGTAAAACAAAGTGAAATGCTCTGAATTCCAACTCTCAAAGTTATGTGTATACTCTCATCTCACGAGAATATGGGACGTGTTTACACTCGAATCAATTCAATGTCGCAAAATTACCATAAGCTTGCAATTCGTCTCGTATCTCCGCCACTAGAATGTATGCACTTCGTGAATCAAAAAGGACTTTTTTATTTGGTTGTAACGAAGGCTCTTTGGTTAGGGTAGGAAATTTTGGACAAAGTGACTCAAACTCGAGCATATAACTGGTGAGCATATCAATCCTCTACATAATAGTTCCATATGCTACTCCAATCATCCCTTATTTTTATCAACTTTCCTTATTTCCATCTCTTTCTTTCTTTTGAGAATTGCCTTAAATTACAATCTTTCGCCCCCAAGTTCGTTTCTATGAGAATTCACAGTATAACCTCAATTTTTTTTTTTTCATCTCCTTTTCTTCCTCTTTTGTTCCAATTAACCAATTATGCCCATTATCCCACTTTTCAATTCCCACTCCTTCAACTCCATTTATTCCCTTTACTCCACGTTATACACTCGAGTTTAGGGTGATGGATCTATAAAGGTCAAAGCTTTAATCTTGTGGTTATCAAAAGAATAGGCAATAGGCTCAACTTGGCTAACAAGGAATTTCTTCATCTTTAGGAAAGCAAAAGGCTTGAAAGGCTAACAAAGATGGCCTTTTATCACATTCACAATTTGCATACAACATGTGGCTTCGACAGAGATACCCGAGCAAGTTATAGAATTCTGACAACACGAATGATACCCTCAATCACAACAAGACTGCACAAGATATAAGCAGTAAAGGCTCAAAGCTCACAGGCTTGTCAAAATGTAATTCAAAGCATCAAACCAAGTTTTTCATATTAACATGCTCAATGTCATCTATTCAAGGATCAATCAACTCATACTCATCATCCAATTCCAACAATACAAATCTTTCAAAATCACCACACAAACAATAAGTTGCAACAAGCCAGGTCAACACACTCTCTAACCACTAAGAAAGCAATAGACGTGCTAAAGCCATAAACGTGCTCTAATGCAATGCAACCTAGAATGCTCTATATGCAGCTATATGAAAACACCAAATGCAAGAATTTTTTTTTTTTACTCCATCCACACTTTTCATATATTAAAATACTATCTCTCCCCCCAAACTTGAATGAAATTATATCGTCCTAAGGGGAAAAATAGAATTTCAATAACGAAAACTGGGGGTATACCTGAATCACTGCGGAGGAGGTGGTGGGAAGTGGCCTTGTGAGATCTGCCACATTCGTAACTGTTGGAGCACTTGCCACGTCTCCTCGAAATGCCGGTCATAGTTCTCGCGGAACACGAGAAAATCAGCCCGATGATGCCTCAAATCCTCCCCCTGTTGCCTCAACTCCTCTCCTTGACTACGCAAGTCCTCCCCAAACGCATATAACATGTCTTGAAAATCAGTGCCGCATTGGGGCCCTCCACTCTGAGAAGCACCGGGACGATCCCCGCTTTGAGAACGTCGGGGTAATCGCCTCCTTGTGAGGACTCGGGTATATCATATCCAATTTGGGGGTGATGAGGTTCCACCCCCATTTCTCTTCCATGTAGCTCGTCTTCCTCCGCTACCAAATCTTCCTCATCCTGGAAGCCGTGAACTCGGCGCCTCTTCCTCTCGCCTATAGCGTTTGTAATTCTGTTATGCGCTTCCGAGTTCATGAGGAAGTTTGTGGTGTCCACCAGAGTATCGACAGTGGTGTACGTTGGGTTAGGCAATGGAAAGGAGGCACCTTTCTTTTGTAGAAGAACTAGCATATTGTCTTCATTGGCGACAAACTTCATGTGGTGCAGAGATGCCAAATTAATTTGATTGTTGCCCGGTATAGGCTCCATGCCTCTAAAATCGATGTTGAAATGGCGGGCAATAGGGGTAATCAGACCTCCTATAGTAATAGCACCACCCCCCGCTTCGCTAGATGGTCTACTTGCTCTATGAAGTATGCGGCCGTGTTGTAAGGTGTACCCGTTAACATACACCACAATAAATATAACTCGCGGACCGTCATACCCTCAATATTTTCCCTTGCGAAGACCGAGGCCGACGTAACCCCATTGTATGTAGGAATCTTTGGATTCCCGATCCAAGAAGATTTAGCGAGACGGGCCGTATAGCATGGGCCCGTTCGGCATTTGTACTAGGAGACGCCAAAAGTCGCTTACTCATACCGGTATCTTTGGTCGAGAAAGGTGCGTCGGTAGGGACTTCAAATATGGTGTTCAACTCTTCTGTGCTTAATAGTCGCTCCACGTTCCCCAACTGAAAGTTCACCCCGATTACCTCGCCCCCTATATCTTTGATCATTTTTACAGTGCTCAAAAATTCGAGCGTGAATTTCTTATAACTTGGCCACCTTCTTCTCATAAAAGTCGTCCACCCGACCCTTTCGAATAATCGCCACACATCCTCGTGTATCCCAAGAAACCGAGTGCAATCATCATCGGCATATCTTGAGGGCCCCATTGCTCGGACAACAAGCTTATTCCAACGCTCTATAGCATCCGCATTTGTCAATACTACTCCAAAAGCCGTCGGGCTATCAGGTTCGATCTCCTGTGGTGGTTCCACCCGGGGTCGTTGTCTCCGGCCTTGAGGATTTTGTCGGTTGGCCATCACTTGTGAATTAGTACCTGGAATAGCATGCATTAGCAACCCCAAACAAACAATTACAATCACAAGTACGATGAATGCGGGCATACAGGTCACAAAGGGCATAATGGTCATCATATGTCAATTCAACCAATCAATTGTGCTTCAAGCAATCAACTAATATTGCAAATACAGATAATCATCATTTAAAAGCCCACTATTCAAAGTTCAAGCCTAATTCATCATCAATTCCTTCAAATATGTCCAAATTTACATGCCCACAAGGTGTTTGATAATTTGCCTTAAAGAAGAATTCATCCAAAACATAGCAAAAATATCATCACAAGCACCCAATAGCATCCTCAACATGTAATTCTCAAGAAATTTATAAGAAAGAACGAGATTCTTACCGAAATTCTTGAGATTTCACAAAGGGGAAGAACTTTGAGCCCTAGGTGCTTTTTCTCCCAATTCTTGAATTCAACCACTAATTTGATGCATTTTGTGAATGGATTATGATAAGAGTATATTTATATTCTAGGATTTGGAAAGAAATTGGGAGCTCACCACAATGTGGGAAAGTGGGCGATTTTGTTTTTGTTTGAAGAGGAATCAGATTTGTGAAGAAAACAGAGTCTGGCAAACTCTTTAAACGCTCATCGAGATGACGCACGTGCTACCCGTGCGTCATGCTGTAGCCCCAAAAAAAATTCTCTCCAGGTACGCACGGGCCGTGCGTGAGGCGCACGGGTGGCTCGTGCGTAAGGCCGTAGCAACATAAAACCCCTCTCCAGGGGCGCACGGGTGGTGTGCATAGGCACGGGTTACCCGTGCGTCCCTGGGCAGCTATTTTCAGGTATCGCCATTTTTTTTTCACACAAAACACACAAAATTGAAATAAACTACACACAACAAAAATGATATTCACGCGAAAAATCGTTGGGTTGCCTCCCAACAAGCACTACATTTAACGTCTTTTAGCTTGGCGCTTTGTTTTCGTTCGATCCACGTCGGCGCGCAAGGTGATAGATGTCACCTTCTCTTGGTTACCTCGGTGGAAGTAATGCTTAATCCGTTGGCCGTTTACCATGAAAGTCTCTCCTTCTTTTGTCAACAGTTCCACGATTCCGGGAGGATTCAAAACTTTCTTTATTACGAATGGCCCCGACCACCTAGACTTGAGTTTTCCCGGGAAAAATTTAAGGCGTGAATTGTACAAGATCTTTGGTTCCCCCTGGCAAAAACTCTCTTTTCTTGATCATTTTATCATGCCACCTCTTGGTTCTTTCTTTATAAATTCGGGAGTTTTCGTAGGCTTCATCCCAAAACTCTTCCATCTGATTCAAATGGAGCAACCTCTCTTCACCGGCCTTTTGAAAATCCATATTTAGCTTCTTGACCGCCCAAAATACTTTGTGTTCCAACTCCACCGGCAAATGACACGATTTCCCAAAAACAAGCTGGTATGGGGATGTGCCCAACGGTGTCTTGTATGCGATCCCGTATGTATGCCAGAGCATCATCCAATTTTAACGCCCAATCCTTTGGTTGATGTTCATCGTCTTCTCAAGGATTTGTTTGATCTCCGGTTAGCCATACGCTTGCCCATTGGCTTGTGGATGATATGCCAATGCAACCTTATGTTTCACCCCATATTTTGCTAACAAGTTGCTCATCAACTTATTTACAAAATGCGACTCTCCATCACTAATTAAAGCTCTTGGAGTGCCGAATCTAGTAAATATATTTTTCTTAAGGAATCGCATCACAACTTGAGCATCATTTGTTTTGGACGGAATCGCCTCTACCCAACGGGATACATACTCCACTGCGAGTAGAATATATTGATAACCCGAAGATGATGAGAATGGGCCCATAAAGTCAATCCCCCATACGTCGAACAATTCCACTTCGATTACATTTGTCATTGGCATCTCGTGTCTCCTTGAAATGTTGTCCATCTGCTGACACCTGTCACATTGTTGCACAAACAAATAACAATCATTAAATAAAGTGGGCCAATATAGCCCACTTTGCAATACCTTCGCCGTGTGCGAGTTGGGCGAAATGTCCTCCGGAGGGTGCGGAATGACACTTTGTTGTAAGACTCTCCTCCCACTCTTCTTGAGGTACGACGCCTTATGATTTTGTCTGCGCACCTCTTAAAGAGTAGGGGATCGTCCCACATGTAAAACTTTACGTCATGTAAGAACTTCTTCTTTTGATATGGCGATAGGTCCGGAGGTAACACCCCTGCTGCCAATGACAAAGTCTGCATACCACGGAAATTTTGCCTCAAGCATGAGTAATCGTTCATCAGGAAATTCTTCTTTTATTAATCCCATGCTTCTTTGTGCTCCTTCGTGATTTTCTATCCGAGACAAGTGGTCTGCCACCACGTTCTCACATCCTTTCCAATCCTTTATTTCCACATCAAACTCTTGCAATAATAAGATCCACCGAATCAACCTTGGTTTCGCAGATCCTTCTTATCAAAGAGGTATTTGATGGCGCGCATGGTCGATGTGAACAATCGTTTTCGCCCCAATCAAGTATGATCGAATTTATCAAATGCGAAAACAATCGCCAACATCTCCTTATCGGTTGTGGTGTAATTCTGTTGAGCACTATCCAACATTCTACTCGCATAATAGATGGATCTGAACAATTTTTCCCTCTTTTGGCCGAGAACAGCCCCTACCGCAAAGTCGCTCGCATCACACATCAACTCAAACGGTTGACTCCAATCTGGGGCGACAAGTATAGGTGCGGTCACCAATGCCTTCTTCAACATTTTGAACGCCTGCAGACAATCATTGGAAAAATTGAAAGACATCTTTTTCTAGCAATTGTCTCAAAGGCTTAGAAATTTTAGAAAAGTCACGGATAAACCTTCTATAAAATCGGCATGGCCCAAGAAGCTTGAATGGCTTTTCGTTTGTAGGAGGTGGTAATTTCTCAATTGCTACAATCGTTGCCCGATCGACTTCTAAACCTGCGGAAGAGACTCGATGTCCAAGTACAATACCATCGCGTACCATAAAATGACACTTTTCCCAATTGAGTACAAGATTAGTCTCTTCACATCGCTGTAAGACTAAGGAAAGATTGTGAAGACAATTATCAAAAGAATCACCAAACACAGAGAAATCATCCATAAATACCTCCATAACTTTTTCAATTAGATCATGAAATATAGCCATCATACAACGTTGGAAAGTGGCAGGTGCATTACATAAACCAAATGGCATGCGACGGAATGCAAATGTGTCGTAAGGACATGTAAATGTTGTTTTTTCCTGGTCTTCCGGCGCAATCATGATTTGATTGTACCCGGAATAACCATCTAAAAAGCAATAATAATCATAACCTGCAAGACGATCCAACATCATATCGATAAAGGGGAGGGGGAAGTGATCTTTTCGAGTGGCATCATTAAGTTTTCTATAATCAATGCATATTCGCCACCCGATAACAATTCTAGTAGCAATTTGTTCCTCAATCTCATTTTTCACTACCGTTACCCCCTTTTTCGGCACCACTTTGTAGGACTTACCCATGAACTATCGGATATAGCATAAATGATCCCAAAGATCTAACCATTTCAACACTTCCTTTCTAACCACATCTTGCATGATAGGGTTTAGTCGTTTTTGGTTTTGCACTGATGGTTTATAAACATCTTCCATCCGAATTTTATGCATTACAATGGATGGACTTATGCCTTTTAAATCAGTTATAGACCATCCGAGTGCCGACTTATATTTTCGTAAAACCCTTAACAATTTATCAAGTTGAGTCGGAGTGAGAAGAGATGAAACAATTACCGGATTTTCGTTATTTGCCCCAAGAAATGCATACTTGAGGTGTTTGGGTAAGCGCTTGAGTTCGGCGTTGACATCATTTGTTGCGGGGTCATGCACGGGCTGCCCGTGCTCCGACGCACGTGTCATGCGTGACCCTTTTTCTTCAACTCTACCTTTGGCAACACACACGGGTTGCCCGTGCTCAGGCACCCGACCCGTGTGTCCTTCCCCTATCTCAATTTTCTCTTCGGCAACACGCACGAGTTGCCCGTGCGTGAACGCACGGGTCGTGCGTTTCTGTAGGTTCTGCTCCCATATTTCTGACTTTACATTCTCACTTCTTGCGCTCCTAGGTAGTTCCTGCACATGATCTAAGGCACAAACATAGTCGTACAAATCTTGGTTATCAAAATCAAGCACAACACTCGACATTGAGCACGAGTGGGTTAGACCAAATTCCAAATCATCTGTAAACAATGTATGCTCAACATAGTCCTCAATGCATGAACTAACTATATCTAAAAAATGACAATGCTCCACTGTATCATGAAATTTCATCGCCTTATATATAGAAAATAAAACGTGCTCATCATTAACACGTAAAGTGAGCTCTCCTTTTTGTACATCTATTAAGGCTTTGGTAGCTAAAAATGGACGTCCAAGTATCGGTGAACGTCACGATCTTCTTCCATGTCAAGAACCAAGAAATCTACTGGGAATATAAATTTATCAACTTTTACCAGCACATCTTCTATAATTCCCCTTGGATAAGTAAGTGACCGGTCCGCAAGTTGCAATGTCACCATGGTTGGCTTCACTTCGCCTAGTCCAAGCTTCCTGAAAATGGACAAAGGCATCAAATTAATACTAGCCCCGAATCACATAACGCTTTATTAAAAAGTTACCACCAATAGCACAAGGATAGTGAAACTCCCCGGATCTTTTAGTTTTGTGGTAGCTTTCTTTGAATGATTGCGCTATATTCTTCCGTCGATTCACCGTTTCAAAGCTTGTCATCTTCCTCTTCTTCGACATAACATCCTTAAGAAATTTCGCATAATTTGGCATTTGCTCTAGTAGTGCTCTGCAAAAGGAATGTTAATGTGCAATTTCTTAAATATATCAAGGAATTTTTCAAATTGATCATCAAGCTTTTTCTTTTGAAATCTTTGGGAAAGGGAAGAGATATAGGCAATTTAGATATATTAGAGTTAGATGATGATTTTAGCTTCTCATTTTTGTTTGTTCCTCCTCTTGTCTCTTTTTTTCCCCATCTTTCATCACCGATTCAACCGTTCGGCTTAGATGCTTCCTCCGAAATTTCGATTTCGCATTTTTCTTTAGGCCCCTCATATTCAGTGCCGCCGTAGCGAATAGTCTTGCATTGTTCCTTAGGATTCATCTCCGTATTACTCGGAAATTGACCCTTTTGATGTTGACCACCCACAATTGTAGCCAATTGACCCACTTGAGTTTCAAGATTCTTTATTGAGCTTGTCACTTGGGTCATTTGTAGTTCCATTTTATCCATCCTAGAATCTTGCCTAGCGAAGCGACTCCTCGTGTCACTCATGAATGCATTCGATTGATTTATGAAGGAGGTGAGTGCATCCTCCAACGATGATTTGCCTTCCACATTTCCACCTCCATTTGAAGCATTAAATCCCGGTGGAGGTTGCAACACATTCTTTGTATTGGCATAGGAAAAAATTTCATGATTTCTCAATCCCGGATGGTAATGTGTTGGGTTTGAATTGTTCCGGAAATTATTGAAATTCCGGTTATTCACATAATTGACCTCCTCCATTAGATATAGAAGAGCTTCACTACCCATGCTCGTGTTTGTTTCTGGCCCTTTCGTTAAAACACTCAATTGAGTTGTCAAAGCCGCCACTTGTACTGTTAGCGCTTTAATCGGGTCTACTTCCGAAATTTCGGCTACTCGTTGTACATTGGATCTTTCAGACGGCCACTGGTAACTATTCATAGCCATTTCTTCAAGAAGGTTCAAGGCATCTTGTGGAAACCTTGCCAACAATGCTCCTCCCGTTGCTGCATCAACAAAGGCCCTCGTTTGCCCCATTAAACCATTGTAGAAGAAACATAATTGTTGATCCTCCGGGAACCCATGTTGTGGACATCTTCGTAACAAATCCCGAAATCTTTCCCAAACCTCATATAAAGGCTCGAATTGAACTGTCGGAATTGAGTAAAAACCTATATTATTATACAAGATGCTCAACCATTTCTTCCTAAACTCGCTTTTTCCCATGAATGAACACTGATGGATCTCGCTTTTGAGCTGCAAAGTTTTGCTCGGTGGAAAGAATTTAAATAAGAACTTTTGGCTCAATTCGTCCCATGTGCTCACGCTTCCTTGCGTCAAAGTACCCAACCAATTTCTCGCTTTATCCCTCAAAGAGAACGGGAATAGGCGCAATCTTATGGCGTCATCTGAGACTCCATTCATTTTGATCGTATTGCATATTTGGATAAAATGAGCAAGGTGAGAATTAGGATCTTCAGTTGCGAACCCCCCAAACTGGTTCTGTTGTACCATATTGATCAGTGCCGGTTTGAGCTCAAAGTTGTTGGCATTTATCGGAATATGAGCAATACCACCGTAATTACGATTCGTTTGTGGTCGAAAGTAATCACGAATGGCTTGTTGTTGAACTGGTATCGGTAACTCGTTTACTCCATTATTCCCCGGTATTGGTAACTCATTGATCCTGTTGATCCCATTGTTACCCCTGTGTTCTTCATCCAAATCCCCCATTATCGGATTTTGTTGTCTTTCAGCCCGTCTAGTGGTAGCGATTCTTCTTGCGAAAGCCTCAACTTTCGGTATGAGCGGTGTTAAGTCCCCTTTAGAGCGCGTGTTCATGCACTACCTGGACCAAACTAAAAGTAACAAGTCAAATAATGTAGAATTAAAGTTAAACCAAAATATAAAATAAAAATGTCTAAATTAAGAATAATTCTATCTATCGCAATATTAGCACCAAAAATTGTATTAGTCGAACAAGCGGTGCCAAAAACTTGTTCGCCTTTATTTTTAGCTCACCGCAAGTGTACGATTAGTGCGTTATAGAAAAAGGGTAGCAAGGTCGTATCCACGGAGACTAATAAATTTATGTACTAAGTATTGACCAAGATAGCTTATTTTTATTTAGACGATCGTAATTTGATGATTGTTGTTATGAGATTAAGACAAGTTAGAATCCTAAAACACAAGATTAAGATAACACAATTAGTAGAAGTATCAAGATGATGGAATGGATTCCCGAGTTAAGGTTTCGATTAATATCACTCTTGTTATCCGATTTAATCTAAGCCAAGTTATTATCAATATTCCTATAAGACGATCACAAAGATATTTTATCCTCCCTCTCGAGATGCATATAAAACGTAGATTGAAATACTTATGCTAGCATCTCTACTCAACATGAAGTACTCAACCCCCAAAAGTTCAAAAGATCAAATGTCTTCACATATATTTACAAACCTCTCGATTCATGCAAATATTTGTGTCGAGTACTCAAGATCTAATATTGAAACTCGTCTCTCGAATTATGAATCAATATATCAAACAAGTCAAATCATTGATCAAGTGATAAAACAAGAATAAGCTCAAAGTACTCAAATAGGCTTCAAGATAATAACTTCAACTAAGATTAAAACATCCAACAAGAGTTCATTAATCTCCAAAACCCGGAAATCTAAAGAGTTTAGCTACACATGATTTCTAAACAATCCATATCCAAATTGTTCATAGCCATGACAACTAAAAATGAAAGATGAAAACTACAAGAGAAGCAAGAAAAACTTAGGAAAGTCGACAATCTCTCGATGTATCTCCGTTCCTTGAGCTCCGATGCAACCCGATTATCTCCTTGATGTCCTCTTTCAAGAATATACCCTTGTCTTGTGTTGTAGATCCCAAAAATGTCAGAATGTCCTTGGTGTGCGCCCCCAAAAGTGCTTAAATACCCCCTCAAATTCTAGGTCATGTTGTTGTCAAAGTAATGCAGTCCAACAGGGACGCACGGGCTACCCGTGCGTGGACGCACGGGTTACCCGTGCGCAAGTCCGTAGGCAATTCTTCTGTTCACCAATCAGCGCACGGGCCGTGCGTGATACGCACGGGTGACCCGTGTGCATGTCCGTAGAATATGTTCTGACCTTCAGTGGCGCACGGGTGGTGCGTGCAACGCACGGGCTACCCGTGCGCATTGCCGTACCTTCATTTCTGCTTTCCCAGGGGCGCACGGGTGGTGCTTAGGCGCGCGCCCTACTCGTGCGTCATGTATTTTCCATCATTTGTGGTATTTCTTCTTCGCAATGCTCGTATTTGTATCCAAGTTCCTTCAAATATCACTAAATTCCTACAAAACGAACAACGCATAATATCTTTCCCACAAAAAGCGAATATGAATCATTTCGTATGAGTTTATGCACGTTTAGTCACCATTTTAGCCATAAATACGCCCAAAATACATGCAAAACTCACACCTATCACCTATATGTAGCTAAATTAAACCAAGGCTAAAATTACTGCAACTGACCATAAAAGAGAATCTGTAATGTGATCAAGAATATATTGTTCGACTATATACACACAGATTATGTTAATCAAGACCAAGAAAATAAAAGACTGCAAATTAAAAAGCAATGACCAAATATATTAGTCATGTGGAATTGTTAAAATCAAGTATATATACCAAGCTTCTAATTGTAACATTGTCATCAGATATATTATTCAACAATATATACATGTACAGTTATGTTAATCAATACCAAGAAACAAAAAGAGTGCGAAAGCTCTAGGACCATAATATTCATGTGGTATTGTTAAAATCAAGTGTAACAAGCTTTCTATATATATTATATTTTTATCAAATAGCCAAAATCACATTTTTGGTCCTTTATTTTTGAATTGAATGTAGCAATAGGTTGTGTATTTATACACAAGTCTGACAGATTTTTATTTTACATTCATAAGAATATATTTAATCAGAGTAAAATCGAGGTTAATTGTAGCAAGCCATGGCGAGGATGTTGTTTGTGATGGGCTTAGCGCTTCTGCTTGTTGTGGTAAGCACTTTTCCTTCATCAGAAGCAGGCCGAAAAGTGATTATTGGCTATCCAACGATCGGACATGATACTCCTGTCAATGGACCGCCGACCCCTGCAAACCCCTACAATAGGAGTTGCGAGCCGGCCGAAAAGTGCCGGCCCAACCAGGCGGCCGAACCTCCTCTAAAGGTTTCTTCTCATGGGCTGCAACATATTGGCGATAGAAATTAACAAACATGCGCAAAATTAATTGATTTATCATTTCTATAGTATGATGGATTTATTTTTGCCTTCACTATATCCATCTAAATTATATTGTTCAAATAAAATAATTCATGTGGGAATTCACATGTATTTTTTGCTTTACGAATTTGTCCTATCATAATGTGTTATATTTTAATTCCTCGTATATATATACACGCATAAAAAAGATGTTACTACTGGACGTACAGATTAACGTGGAAAATGTTTTTCCATGGTTTTAGGTTGGGATGAGCAAAACTGAATCGGAACTGAAAAAACGAATCAAACCAATGAATTCAATGCGGTCTGGTTTTTTTGGTTAAACAGTTTCAGTAAAGTTTTAAATCTAATAAATCGAATTAATTTTTAGTTTGGTTCGGTTCGATTTTGGTCTAGTGAATATCGGTTTGCACCGAATCAAACAAAAAAATGTGAATTTCTATTTTATATTTATTTTTATATAATTATTTCACTTTTTAATTTTATTTCATTGTTAATTGTCAAATAAATGTAAAATATAATTATTTTTAGCAAACAAAATAAAAGCCCAAAATAAAGCTCCAACCGAGAACGGAATCGTACCGAACCGACCAGCTTGGTTCGGTTCGTTTTTCTATAGACATGCGGTTCGATTTTGATTATGAAAAAAAGCCAAATTTATTTTTCGGTTTCTTGCGGTTCTAATTGGTTTCGCACCGAACCGACCGTTTATCCCCCTTAGTTATCGTGTTACTACATTATTTCATGCCCCTTCCCAACTGCACCCATTGTTTCAAAATTGGATCAGACTAGCCGATCCAACCGATTCAACCACGAACCCGCGGTCATCCCTGTCTGACTAGCGTACGTAAAAATCATTTTGCAATTGAACCGGTTATAACTGGCCAAAACCAATTGAACATGTAAATTTATGTTTATTTTTTTTTATTTTTATAGAAACTTAACGTTTTAAACATGGTATTGTGTTAAATTTATGTGATTATTTGAAATAGGTTATGTTAGATAATTTAAAGTTGGTTATTTATACGTTTTTTCGTCTTTAAAATGTATACATACTAATATAAATAATGTGTTCCATTTTGTTATAAAATATAATAAAAATATATAATTAATTCTATTAAACCGGTTGGACACATTAGTTGGACCAAGATATCAGATTCCCAATCCCTTCAAGATGACACAATTTTCGAATTATGTTGGTGGTTAATTTTTGAAATATTAATAATTTAGGGGACCAAAAGTCTAAAGAGATCAATTTACCATACCGACTAATTACAATTTTCCCTTTCCAATTGCTACTTTCCCTTTCCAGTTAACCTGTTTTAAAAATAATAAGCATTACTATCCGTCACAAATAAGTATTAATTACTAAATATAACAAACCAGTTAAAATGTGAACGATTGAAACAGTTGAAATATAAAGAAATCATATATGTACTCAAAACAAAGAAGAAGAATCTATGAAAACAATGTGGAAGTAATATTTTGTTTGTAACTCTATTTATCGTATTAAATCCAAAAATAATACCCAATGCATATTCATGTCCAACGTGTCTTGGGTAATCTATTCATTTCTTTATTGCCAATGTTGAAATGAATGAATCAAGGATGGTCTCTTGAGGATCTTAACAACAAAAATAATTTGGATTTCTCTCACTACTAATAACATATTTCTTGAGTACTAATTTAGGTCCATCAGATATAATTACACAAATTTAGATATACATAAATCCTAATCGAAATATTTTTCCATTAAAATGCATGAAACTCCAGAAAGGAAAAATAACAAGTTGGCAAATTTCTATACATTGACCAAAAAAAGGGGGAAAAAAAGTAGCGCAGGCATTACAAATTTACTTCTACTCGCCCGTCAGCATTTGAGATTAACCAGGCTGTTAGGAAATTTATTGAGTATATTTTGATGATACCATGTAAAACTTAAACTGGAAAAGCTGAGTCAATTTAGATAAGCCAAGGATTACAAGAAGTCAATTGCGAACTGGATTGAAGACTTTGTTGTGTGTCAGCTGAGTATGGCCAAGAAGGAAGTCAAGGACTCGAGTGAAGAAGTGTCAGCTGAGGAACAGCTATGAGAAGTGTCAGTCAAGTCAACTCAAGAAGCCAAGTCTCAAGTTGAAGTGACAGATGAGTTATCCAATGGCTGGAGTTTACTCAAGTCACCTGGGGCAAAGACAGCAGTCTAGTCAAGACAATTGACTAGATCCATTGATTAAAGTCAAGAATATTACTCAATGTAGTAATATGTCGAAGCTGTCAGTTCTAAAGTGTTTGTCCCAGAATTGTGCAAAAGAATAAGCCAATGGGAAACACTGCACCTTTTGTCAGACATCTGCAATGCTGCGAAGACATTTAATACGAGGAAAGGTCAACATCAAGGACTGCAGACCAAGGCAAGCCAACGAACAAAAGTGATATTTGAAATTAGTCTATCTTTTCAACGGGCAAAATTTCAAATGTGCACCATAAAAGGCTGAGAAAGTTATTGAGAAGAGGTTACCTGAACCACGAACAAGCAAACAATATTCAAGCATTTAACCTACAACATTCTCATAAACATTCAAGCAATTCCTCAGGCCTGAAACTCGAAGGAAATCGATCCAACACAAGTTGTGAAGGAAAGACAGCTTCAAATCTGTTGAAGATGAAGCTTTTGAAGAAATCAAAAGGATCTACTATCCAAGCTAGGATTGTAGAAAGTTTCCAGGTCGAACCATTATCAAGTTTGTTGGAGGGCTTCGTGATCAAATCCAAGAACTTGAGAAGTGAGCTGAAGTAGCAAGGCATCTGCCCTGTGAAGAAGCTGAGTCGCAAGAGAAGCCAGCTGTGTGATCAAGATTGTCTCAGATCTGTTCACCACTTTGTAAACTAATCTTTTACATAGTGTATTCCTCCAGGAGGTGGAGAAGAGAGGATTAGAATAATTACCCCATGTGAAGCCCCGATTTTTATTCGATCATGTACTTGTTTCGTATCGTCTTTGTATTAATTTAACTATTTTACCGCGTCGCTTTGACGGGTAGATATTAATGATAAATATATTTTGCATTTAATTCTTTTAATTTCTATTTGTGATCATAATCATTTATTAATTTTAATTCGCATTTATGATCACTTGGTTGATCATCATTATTATTATTGGTGTATTATTAGTCACCTTAGAATTTTAAGAGACTATTTATTTTAGGGATTATAATTTATAGAATTAAGAATTCGATTTAGATTAAGTGATCATGAGATTTATAAGTGATCAAGGAAATCACTAATTATTTTGGAAATTGATATTTATTCATCTATTATCATCAATTTTGGAAAAAACAAAATATGTGGAATTACCAAAATACCCTTAGGGGGACGGCATTGGTGTATTTTTTTTGGTGTAGAAATATCTCCCAACTCTTGTACATGTACACCTTGTGTATTCCTCTTGTGTATTTATACACCATTAATTCAAACCTACATCTTAAATTAATCCCACCATTTCAATCATCCAATTGGTCAAACAAGACCAAATTAAAAATTTCCCCTAAGCTTAGCATTTTGGCCCATTGTCCCTAATAAAGATACCTAAATATTACTTTCTTCCCTAATTCCCTCAATTATTACTCTAACTTATCATTTAATCAAAACAAAACAAAATTTTTATTCTTCCCATTTTATTTCACCAACACCAAATTTCTTCTAAGTCTTGTAATTCCTCTTACCTCTCTCTAAAAATCCTCCTACATCTCTCTACCTATTCTTCATCTTCTTCACTAACACTTAACCAAAACTTCAAGAATTCATCTCCCATTTTCTTCAAAAATTCGAACCATATACACTACACAAGGTAAGAAATTTTCTTCTTCAATCTATTCTTATACCTTCTAGCTCACCTCTTTCACCTTCTAATTTAAGTTTGATTTTTGAATTTGAGGTATACCTAGAAGACCTTTGAAGAAGTTAAGAGACTAGTCATCTTGAAGAAAAATTGTGAAGAAGTTGGACTATAAGGTAAGAAATGGAATTTTTAGTACACTTTCTTCTTCTCTCTATTTTCCAAATTTTTACACTCCATTTTCATTTTTGGAGTTTTAGGGGCTGACCTTGGTGGTTGACATTAAGGGTGACCAAAACCTTATACTTGGAAGCCATTACTAGTCACATTTTACTCACTACACAAGGTAAGTGTAGTATTTCCAATTTTCTCACTATCTTCTTCTTTTCCCTAAATTTTTAACCCCATTTTTATAACTCCTATATTTTTTTTGATATTCCTTGACTTAGGGGCTGACCTAAGTCATTCCTTCATCGAGAGAGATTTATCCCATTCTCACCAACAAACCGATCTTTAAGGTGGGTGGAAAAATCCTTTCAACTTCTAGGTGTTTTAAATTGAAAATATGCATTAGTATTTTGTTATTGAGCACTTGAAATATATATTATGTATTGCATGCTATTTTCTTGTATCAAGTTGGAAAAATTCTCAAGTGTTGCTCAAAAATGCGATTTATCGAAAAATAGGGCATACATGCACACTTTATTGTTATATTTGATGAAATTTTGTATGGGAATGATATGTATGTGTATGACTCTTTAAATCTATGTTTTGAATGATTTATAACCTGGACAAGTCGAGCATAATTGATTAAATTTCAACTTTTGGACTTAAAATGCAAAAATGGAAAGTTGGTGGACTTAATTGCAAGAAAATAAAACTTAAGGGACTCCTCTGTAAATTTTGATTTTTGGGACTGAACTCAGGTTCAAAAATTATGTTTTGTCATTTTAATAAAGTTTTAAGAGTTTTTAGATAAATAAAATCAACCCTTAAAAGCCCAAGGACTAGATTGTAAAATTTGAGAAGTTTAAGGGCTATTTTGTAAATTTCGAAACTGTACTAGACCCTAATTTTAAAATTTGAAATTTTAACTCTTAAGGGACTTGAAATAACATATTTTAAGTGTATTCCAAAAATCCAAGTGTTTAGAGCTTAGAAAGTAATTTTATAAAAATTGAGGGACCAAATTGTAAAATATTAAACTTGAGTACCAAAATACAATTTCCAGGACTTATGCAGTCCATGCACCTGGAAATACTAATTTAACTATAACATAATTATATCTTGGACCCAAAGTTCAAATTTCATACCAATTGGACCCCTAAAAGCCTTAAAGGCAATTATTTCAAAATGGGACAAAAATGAAATTTCAAAAGTTAAAGGACCTAAAGTTATTTCAGTTTAAAACTGCTTTTGTCCCAATATCCCACTAACCATAGTAATATTTTCCAACTGGAATCACATTAAAAGTCCTTCTGGTTTGTGAGTTCCAATTATTTTAAACTTAGAGCCCGAAATGGTAATTTTAACAAATTTGGGGCCAATATGAGAATTTTATAAAAACTCGACCTCAAAACTTCAAAAACCTGAATCTCTGAATAATTTGGATAATTTAGGAACTGACCTCATAATTTTTCAAGGTCGGGATATTTATTTATTTAATTTTTAACCCCAAAAGTATTAATTTTTACAAAACGGGGCTAAATTGTAAATTTTCTTTTTATCAAGGACCTAACTCAAATAATTTTCCTTTTACTAAAACAGTTCTGGACCCTCTGACTTCAATTCTTAATTAAAATATTTTATTTTCTCAAAATCTCTTGACTTATTGGATCGTCTTGACCGATTAATACCCGATCGCGGGGCGACTTCCTCGTCTTGCGATTTTGAATCTATAACGGGACTTATGTTCCACTTAATCTTTCAAGATATCGAAGATTGCTTATCCTTCCGATAATCATCTTCATCCAAATAACTCCACCATCGCCATAATTGCTACTCGCGAATTTTCGAAAACTTTCTGAATCGCGCTTCCCGAATCAATCAATAATACTCATCGTCGGTTGACTACCCGAACTTGTATTTACTTTCCGCTGAGTCAACTTGGTGTGTCGAGCTCACGGTCGGAATGGATACGTCGGGGATGGAAGGCGCAGCTCGGCCGCTATTCCACTCTTCCGGCCCCATCGCCCTAATCCCCAACCGCGAGGGACGGAGTTTGTCGAGGAAGCGGGTCGTAGTACTTGAGGTATAATCATGATTATGACAGATCCGAGCCTTACTAGCTCCACTGTGGATTTTGTCTTTGCCTACGGAGCGATAAGGTGACAGTGTCTTGACCATCTTACTCGGGAGTTACAAGGAAGAACGAAGGAATCGCTTATCGATCCACACGATTCGGAGTTAATCGGACCCGTTTGGTTGGCGCTACAAATCCACGCAACCGCTACTTGTATTGCATAGGTTGGCGCTACAAATCGACGCAACCGCTACTTGCCTTGCATAGGATTGGCATTACAAATCCGCACGCAATCCTCCCCGATCGCTTGAACCATAGTGCTGCGTGACCAAGAACTGTCTTAAATTGTATAAGTATATTACATAAATATATTTTTCATGACGCTTGTGGATCGTGTGTGAATTCATGCATCATCTCTCACGCGTTTTCATACAACTAAATTTCTCGCATTAACTATATATATCACCACACTTGCACACGATAACCCCATCCACTGAGATTTCTGTCTCACCCCCTCCTCGTTTTCTAACCTTAGAAGATGACTTTGTCGAAGAAAGTTTGAAACCCTTGGATTGAACTCTCGAGCTCCGCCCGTTGAACTCATTTCCTATCGTTATCTATGTTCTTTGGACTATTTTCTTTTATTTTTCGATGTTGGACTCTTTTATTTCCTTTGAAATTCGGGACTGTAATTGAAGGACGTAGGACCCATTTGACACTTAAGTTGTGATATGATGTGTACTTTATTCCTAGTTCTGGACTGTAAGCTATTAAGTTGTTGGGATGTAATTGTAATCTTGTTGTACTTGTAGTTTTTCCGTTGCTTTAGACCTTGTTTCACTTGGATTGTTGCATCGTTTTCTAGAATATTGGATTTAATTATGTTTAAGTGACTGATCGTCGTCGCGTCGCGTTTGGGGCGTGACACCCCATCTTTGAACCTCTATAAAATATTTGTGTCATTTACTTTCAGCAAATTTACTTTACAGCATATTTACATTATATATGCTGTTAGAATCATATTTGCTATCAAATTGGAAATTAACTAAGTGCTAAGAATCAAGTGTTTAAACCAAGCTTAAAATAAATCTGAGGGTGTATTAAGTCTTCCGTTGTTAAAAAATCAATCAGCCAAGTTAAGTATTTGGCTTGAGCAGCCGAGTTATACTATCAACAGCTCTATCGAGTCTGTTGAGTGGGTATCTTAGCTGAAAAGTCAACTTAGATGTCCATCAAGGACACAACTGTTTGAGTCAACTCTGTTGAATTATTTTAAAAGGATTAAATCGGAAATTTGATAAGGTTTATTCAACCCCCTTTTCTAAACCTTACTTCACACCCCTTGGAACCTACACAGGCTATCTCCAAAATCAGACCCTGGGTTTCACCAGAAATGACAAAGCTACTATTGGAACCTTTTACGGAAGAGGTGATCGTCAAAACCCTCAAACAAATGCATCCCTTCAAATCGCTAGGACTCGATGGTATGAGCCCTAACTTTTTTCAAAAGTTCTGGCATTTAATTAGGTCCGATGTCATTAATTTTGTGTTTCATGTTCTCAACAACCAGTCCTTTGAGCATAATATAAATTTCACTCATATAGTTTTGATTCCCAAAACAAAGAACCCCGATCACATCACTCAATTCCGCCCCATCAGTCTATGTAATGTCATTTATAAACTTGCATCCAAGGTCTTGGCTAACAGAATTAGGACATCCCTCCCTAAGGTCATCTCTGAGTCCCAAAGTGCTTTCATTCTTGGTTATCTTATCACTGACATTGTCCTCCTCGCACATGAGATTCATCACCACATGAAAACTAAACCCCCTTCAAGTACTGGACTTATGTCTATTAAATTAGATATAAGTAAAGCATTTGATAGGGTGGAATGGGTCTTTATCCGTCACACAAGGTCAGCTCTAGGTTTCCCTCCCCCTTTTGTCGATCTTATTATCAAATGTGTGTCAACTACGTCATTTTCCTTTCTTCTTAATGGCATGGAATTTGGTCATCTAACCCCCCCTATTTCCTCTTATTTGTTCATCATATGTTCAGAAGTTTTTTCGTGTCTTTTGCAGGATTAGTGGCCTGATTGTTCGATTGAAAATCGAAGAAAGCAATCGAAGGCCTGAAGCTAAATCCATGGAAGTCTTGGTAGAGACTTGAGAAAATTGTGTTGGAATACTTTTTAAGAATTCTAACGGATTCAGCGACTGTAGGGGTATGACCACACTTTCTGTCTCACTTTTGGCTTCCGAGCTTCAGTTGCAGATTTAAGTGTTGCAGAAAGTGTTGTCAGAGGTGTTGTAACACCAGAAGCGATATTGGACCACGGTTGCAGAAAGAGTTGTCTGAGGTGTTGTAACACCAGAAACAGACAATGAACGATATTTGCAGGAAATGTTGCCAAAAGTGTTGTAACACCTAAGGCAATTTCAGAACCAAGTGTGATGTCTGAAATGTTGCTGAAGGTGTGGCAACATCTAAGGTCACAACTCGTTGTAAAATGGTTCGAATAGAATTGTCAGAACAAGGTTCTGAAATTTTTTTGAACGAGGTTCTAACGATATTGTTGGGACGAGGTTCTAATGATTTTAGAACATCGAAAAGCATTCTAATGCTAATAAAAAGACACGAGCTGTGTAAGTTCTGGCGTAATACGGAGTTGAACAAAGAAACTCAGATTATGTGGGGGGAAGCTGTTTTAACGGCTAACCACATATTGAATAAAATCCCACTTAAAGGGAAAGATAAGACTCCTTACGAATTGTGGAAAAATCGTAAGCCTTCTTATAAATACCTTAAAGTATGGAGGTGTTTGGCTAAGGTTGGAATACCTGAACAAAACAAGTTAAAATCGGTCCTAAAATAGTCGATTGTGTATTTATTGGTTATGCACTTAATAGTAGTGCATATCGTTTAATGGTACATAAGTCAGAAAATCCAAAAATGACAATTGGTACCATAATTGAGTCAAGGAATGCTATATTCTTTGAGAATATTTATCCTTGTAAAGAAATGATAAATGGAAGTTTAAAAAGCATTTGTATACGATGATGTTTCGGAGGTGTTCTTTGGAGGTGTTACTTCGGTGTTATAACATCTAGAAGAGCATTTGCAGATGTTCGCTTCTTTGAAGGTCTTTGCTTTGGGTGTTATAACATCCGGAACAACATTCGGTATGACACCTCTTGTCACATTTTGACAGCAGTTAGTTCAACACCGAGTGGTGAAGGCGAGAAGAAGTAAGAGGCCTCGGTGGTTAAGTCCTTTGGACTGACTTTCTAACATTGATGTTAGATGGTGAGCGAACTTCGATTAAAGAGGCTCTAAGTAGTCGGATGCTCCGCTCGGCAAGAAGCAATCGATAGTGAAATTGAGTCCATTCGCAAAACCATATGTGGGAGTTAGTTGATCTCCCGATGGTCATAAACCTTTAGGATGTATGTGGATCCTAAAGAAGAAGTGTAAACCGGATGGAACTATTGATAAGTATAAAGCACGGCTTGTAGCCAAAGGCTTTGAACAAAAAGAAAGGTATGACTTCATTGACACTTATTCTCCGGTAACGAGGATTGCGTCTATTCGGTGCTTCTCGAGATTCTTTGCTTTGCACAATCTAGAGATTCATCGAATGGATGTCATGACGGCGTTTACGAATGGAGAGATAGATTTGAAATCTATATGGAATAACTTCGAAGGGTTTGTTGCACCGGTCTAGAAAAGAAGGTGTGCAAGTTAATAAATCCTTGTATGGATTGAAACAAGCTCCAAAACAATGGCATCTTAAGTTTGACAACACGATGTTGTCAAATGGGTTTAAAATCAACGAATGTGATAAATGCGTATATGTCTAAAGGACATCGGAAGCATTTGGCATAGTTTGTCTATACGTGAGCGGATTTGTTAATCATGGACGATGAGTCATGATGTTATCATAGACACGAAAATAATGTTAAAGAGAAACTTTGACATGAAGGATATGGGAACTGGCGATGTGATCCACGGGGATAAAAATCGTGAGAACTCGTGATGGAATTATCTTGTGACAATCCCACTATGTGGAGAAAGTGCTCAAGAAATTCAATGCTTTTGACAGTTCATCGTCAAAGACGCCCATTGATTTAAGTGTAAATCTGGTTGCTAATAAAGCAGAACCAGTGGCTCAGATGGAATACTCACGTATTATAGGCAGCCTAATGTACGTTACAAATTGTACATGTCTAGACACGAAAAGAATGTTAAAGAGAAACTTTGACATGAAGGATATGGGAACTGCTGATGTGATCCTGGGGATAAAAATCAGCAGAACTCGTGATGGAATTATCTTGTGACAATCCCACTATGTGGAGAAAGTGCTCAAGAAATTCAAGCTTTTGACAGTTCATCGTCAAAGACGCCCATTGATTTAAGTGTAAACGGGTTGCTAATAAAGCAGAACCAGTGGCTCAGATGGAATACTCACGTATTATAGGCAGTCTGATGTACGTTACAAATTGTACATGTCTAGACTTGGCCTACCTTGTAAATATGTTGAGTAGGTTCACGAGCAATCCAAGCCACGAGCATCGGAAAGCGTTAACCAAGGTG
The DNA here is from genome assembly GCA_016081115.2 of Rehmannia glutinosa. Taxonomy (NCBI): domain Eukaryota; kingdom Viridiplantae; phylum Streptophyta; class Magnoliopsida; order Lamiales; family Orobanchaceae; genus Rehmannia; species Rehmannia glutinosa. Next base: position 6,713,346 of record CM071937.1, on the reverse strand, counting down.
TTAAAATACTTGAAGTATACCTTGGAGTAGGGGTTATACTACTCGAGATATCCGACTGTACTTGAAGGGTATAGCGATGCTAGTTGGGTTTTGGATTCGAAAGATTCTTATTCCACTAGTGGATACATATTCATCATTGGAGGTGGTGCGGTATCGTGGAAGTCCACGAAGCAAACATGTATAGCTCGGTCCACCATGAAATCAGAGTTTATAGCTTTGGATAAAGCTGGTGAAGAAGCAGAGTGGCTTTGAAATGTTTTGGAAGATATTCCATGTTGGAGGAAGATTGTGCCTTCTGTGATGATTCACTGTGATAGCCAAGAGGCTATAGGAAGGGCACAAAGTAATATGTATAACGGTAAGTCTAGACATATTCGTCGGAGACATGATACCGTTAGACAATTGATCTCAAATGGTGTGATGTCAATTGACTACGTAAAGTCAAAAGACAGATTGGCAGATCCTTTGATGAATGGACTGAATAGAGATCAATTGAGTAAATTGCTAGAAGGAATGGGCTTAAAGTCCACAAAGTAAAATAACCATCATAGTGGTAACCCAACCATGATGACTGGAGATCCCAAGAACTTGGTTCAATGGAAAAACTAAGCTATGAAGGTTATGTTGTAACACTTGGAAACAATGTTTCAACCCATCCCTAGAGAGCAATGCCAAGTGTTGAAACACCTGCAAGTTGTAGTGAGGCTAAGTCATATGACTTTTAATGATTCCTATATTGGAAATTTTGGTTTTGATAAAGAGGGTATCGACCCGACTTTGACCAATTTTTCGGTGGCTAAATATTTAATTCTGGAGGAATTAAATTATATATTATTAATCTACATTCCGAGTAGATGTTCGTAGTATTTTTTATTTCTCAAAACCGAATTTCGGTGAGTGAGAAATTAATACACGAAGGTAGCCACATAAATGGGCATTATGTAAAGATTATTTAAAGGGAGATGAAAGGCTTATGCCTTATCCCACATGGAATATAAATCATAGTTTATCCTAGTTTATTTACTAGAAGGTGTTATTTGTTGTATAAACTATAACACAAGTGGATGATCACAAGTGGGCCACACGCGCGCCGCCTTGCCTACCGGGCTTGGGCTTGGGCTTGGTCATGGGCATGGGCTGGGCGGGGCCTCGGGATCAGGAATGGGCAGGCCAGGGCTCGGGGCGGGCTTGGGCGGGGCGGCCCGGCCTATGTGGGCGGGTCGAGTCCACTAAAGTTTGCCACTCGAAAATGGGCTTGGCCCGATTCGAGTATTTGTTGGCTGTTGGAGCCATGAATGAACGGACATTGTAGGTGTCCGATTCGTGTGATGCTTGTTGGAGTTGTAACTCTGCAGTGGTGGTCACTGAAGTTAGCCCACTACATGATTTGTTATGCAAGAGTGGGGTGTAACACCTTGGTTGTTACAAATGTTTAATGCCCACTACCCAGTTTTTTTTTTTCTCTGCAGGTGGAATGGTTGGTTATTTATACATGTTTGTGCATTGCGATTTAAGACACGAATTCATACTCCATCAAAAAACATACAATCATTTTTCGCATTCGCACTAAGTCCAAGAAGGATCTTGACATTTCTAGTTGAAAGTGCTTTTGTGTTAGTGGTGCTACTACACGTAAGAGCGTAAGTCGTTTCATCTTTGGAAGCAATACGTCAAACCGTGAGCACTAGCGGGCGTAATTGCTTTGCGGAAAGAGATTCGTCTCAACTCGGCTTTTGAAAGTTCTATCTTTTGTAATAGCTAGTTCGATTTCTTATAATCTTCTTTTTCGTAATTTGCCATTTGAAGAGATTCCCGATCATGTAACCTAGTATTCAACAATCGCAAAGCAATTAACGAACTTCACGATGGCAAGCACAAGCGAGAACCCGATCATCCCTCCTGCTCAAGCCGAGAAACCCGAAAAATTCATGGGTCTCGACTTCAAGAGGTGGCGGCAAAAAATCTTTGTTTTTACGACTACCCTAAGTCCGGCGAAGTATCGACCGAGGACGCTCATGTTGTTCTTTGAGAACAAAGCGAATCTTTGAAAAACGCGCTGCGTTTGATGCGTGGGGGGCCAGGGTGATTTCTGTCGTAACTATGTCCTAAACGGACTTAGTGATGCACTTTCTGATGTGTATTGTCTTTGTGAAATCCTCCAAAGAATTGTGGGATTCTTTGGAGAAAAATACAAAACCGAGGATCTTGGCACAAAGAAATTTGTTGTCGGTAAGTTCTTGGATTTTGTGATGGTTGATTCTAAAACCGTGATGGAACAAGTTCGAAGTTCGATTAATCCTACATGAAATCTCTGCGAGGGAATGGCTTTGCGGAAGCATTCAAGTGGCCGCCTTGATTGAGAAATTGCCCCCAGTTGGAGGGATTTCAAGAATTATCTCAAACATAAGCGAAAGGAGATGGGACTAGAGGATCGATTGTCAAACGGAGGTGAGGAAGACAATAGGAGGATTGACTCTAAGTCCAAGCTTGTCCCTATGGAGTCAAAAGCCAACTTGATGGAGAACGGCTCGTCAAGTAACTCGAAGAAAAGACCTAACGATAAAGGCAAGAAACCGGTGGAAAATTCGGGAGCTTGCTACAATCGTGGCAAACCGAACCATATGGCAAGAGATTGCCGTCGGCCAAAGAAAAAGAAAACCAAACCGCTTGATCCAATGCCAATGTGGTTGAAGAAAGGAGCCGACGAGAAGTTGACATGTCGGCGGTGGTGTTTGAAGCCAATTTGGTGGATAACCGAAAGAATGGTTTGTGGATACCGGTGCCACTTGCCATATGCGTTACGATAAGGATGCATTCTCTTCTTACATCCCATCGACCAGGAAGGAAGCTCCATATGGGGAATCACGCCTCTTCGATGTTCTTTGGCGTTGGAACGGTGGTGCTAAAGCGACTTCGGGAAAGGAGTTGAAGTGAAGGATGTCTTTGCATGTCCCGGACATCCGCAAAAATGCAGTTTCGGGTTATTTCTTTGGTCAACCATGGGTTTAGACTAGTTTTTGAGTCACGAAAAGTTTGTACTTAGCAAATTTGGACAGTTCCTTGGTAGGGGTTATCTAGACAAAGGACTGTTCAAAATGAATGTAATGATTTGTACGCCGTTTTGGCGAGAATATGAATAAGAATGAATCTTCTTCTGTTTATATTGCCGAGTGCTCTAATTTATGGCATATTAGATTAGGACATGTAAATCTGAATGCTATAAAAAGGTTGGTAAATTTAGAATTGATTAATTTACGAAGTAAACTCACAAAGAAAATGTGAAGTTTGTGTTGGAGCTAAAATGGCTAAATTACCGTTTCATTCGGTTGAAAGGAGCACTTCACCTTTAGAGTTGATACATATTTTGATGTGTGTGATCTAAAATCGTCGTGCAAACTAAAGGTGGTAAAAAATATTTCATCACATTTATTGATGATTGCACAAGATTTTGCTACTTATACTTGTTAAGAAGCAAAGATGAAGCATTAGAGGCTTTTAAGAATTATAAAAATGAAGTTGAAAATCAACTTGGCGGTAGGATTAAAATAATTCGGAGTGATAGAGGTGGCGAATATGTTGCACCATTTGAAGAACTATGTACCCGATCGGGCATAATTCATCAAACAACAAACACCATATTCACTACGATCAATGATGTTCTTTGAACATAAAAACCGGACTCTAAAAGAGATGATGAATGCAATGTTGATAAGTTAGGATTACCCCGAGAATATGTGGGGGAAGGCATTTAACGACCCAACCACATATTGAATAAAATACCACTTAAAGGGAAAGATAAGACACCTACGAGTTGTGGAAAAAATCGTAAGCCTTCTTATAAATACCTTAAAGTGTGGGGGTGTTTGGCTAAGGTAGCAATACGAACCAAAACAAGTTAAAATTGGACCAAAGACAGTTGATTGTGTCTTTGTGGGATATGCATACCAAAGTAGTGCATATAGGTTTATGATACATAAGTCAGAAAATCCGGAAATGACTGAAGGTACCATAATCGAATCAAGGAATGTTGTATTCTTTGAGGATGTCTACCCTTGTAGAGAAAAGTTAGAAGTGAGTACTAATAAAAGAACTCACGAAGCGCAAGTGGTTCAACACCAATTAGTGAAGAATCGGCGTAGTAAAGAGGTCTAAGACGGCTAAGTCTTTTGGGCCGATTACATAACATTTATGTTAGATGGTGAGCCAAACTCGATTAAAGAGGCTCTAAGTAGTCCGGATGCTCGCTCGGCAAGAAGCTATTAATAGTGAAATTGAGTATATTCTCGCAAAACCATACTTGGGAGTTGGTTGATCTCCTATTTGGTCATAAACCTTTAGGATGTAAATGGATCCTAAAGAAGAAGTATAAAGCAGATGGAACTATTGATAAGTATAAAGCACGGCTTGTAGCCAAAGGCTTTAAACAAAAAGAAGGATATGACTTCTTTGACACCTATTCTCCAGTAACGAGGATTGCGTCTATTTGGGTGCTTCTTGCGATTGCTGCTTTGCACAATCTAGAGATTCATCAGATGGACGTCAAGACGGCGTTTCTGAATGGAGAGATAGATGTTGAAATATACATGGAACAACCTGAAGGGTTTGTTGCACCCGGTCAAGAAAAGAAGGTGTGCAAGTTAATAAGATCCTTGTACGGACTGAAACAAGCTCCAAAACAATGGCATCTTAAGTTTGACAATACGATGTTGTCAAATGGATTCAAAATCAACGAGTGTGATAAATGCGTATATGTCAAAGGGACATCAGAAGCATTTGTCATAGTTTGTCTATACGTAGAGCGGTTTGTTAATCATGGGCGTAGTCATGATACTATCATGGAGACTAAAAGAATGTTAAAGAGGAACTTTGACATGAAGGATATGGGGACCGGCGATGTAATCCTTGGGATAAAAATCGTGAGAACTCTAATGGAATTATCTTGTCACAATCCCACTATGTGGAGAAAGTGCTCAAGAAATTCAATGCTTTTGTGATTCACCGTCAAAGACGCCCATTGATTTAAGTATAAACGGTTGCTAATAAAGCGAAACAGTGGCTCGGATGGAATACTCACGTATAATAGGCAGTTTGATGTACATCACAAATTGTACACGCCCAGACTTGGCCTATCCTCGTAAATATGTTGAGTAGGTTCACGAGCAATCCAAGCCATGAGCATTGGAAAGCGTTAACCAGGGTGTTAAAATACTTGAAGTATACCTTGGATTATGGGCTATACTACTCAAGATATCCAATTGTACTTGAAGGATATAGTGATGCTAGTTGGATTTGATTCGAAAGATTCTCATTCAACTAGTGGATACATATTCACCATTGGAGGTGGTGCGGTATCGTGGAAGTCCACGAAGCAAACGTGTATAGCTCGGTCCACCATGGAATCGAGTTTATAGCTTTGGATAAAGCTGGTGAAGAAGCGAGAATGGCTTCAAACGTTTTGGAAGATATTCCATGTTGGAGGAAGCTGTGCCTTACGTGATGATTCACTGTGATAGCCAAGCGGCTATAGGAAGCGGCACAGAGCAATATGCAATATGTATAACGGTAAGTCTAGACATATTCGTCGGAGACACAATCTTGTTACACAATTGATCTCAAATGGTGTGATGTCAATTGACTACGTAAAGTCAAAAGACAATTTGCGAGATCCTTTGACAAAAGGATCGAATCGAGATCAATTGGGTAAATTGCTAGAGGGAATGGGCTTGAAGTCCACAAAGTAAAAATAACTATCATAGTGGTAACCCAACCATGTTTTGGAGATCCCAAGAACTTGGTTCAATGGGAAAACTAAACTATGAAGGTTATGTTGTAACACTTGGAAACAATGTTATAACTCATCCCTAGAAAGCAAAACCAAGTGTCGAAAAACACCGCAAAGTTGTGGTGAGGCTAAGTCATTTGACTTTTAATGATTCCTACACCTCGTTGAGGTTGAGTATGGCAAAGTATACTCGGATAGGAGATCACCTATATAAGTGAGAAGTGCGGGCCGCTTCAAAGTAACACTTATGAATCCAAAGTGGTGTCCATGGCCGAAACGGACACAAAACGTGAGAACAGAAGGTGTTGAGACCTTATTGTGTTAATAATGTTGACTCGGTATACACCGTGGAGGAATAGTTCAAGGCATTGCGTCCACTAAGCCTCCAGTGTACCCGATGGTATTGACTACGGAAGGTTCAAAGCCATAAGCTACCTTTCCGAATGCAGTATTGTCTCTTGAGGACTGGTTTGCGTGTCTCCATTCATGCATACATTAATTTCCACTCATGTGGGGGATTGTTGGAAATTTTGGTTTTGATAAAGAGGGTATCGACCCGACTTTGACCAATTTTTCGGTGGCTAAATATTTAAATCTGGAGGAATTAAATTATATATTATTAATCTACATTCGAGTAGATGTTCGTAGTATTTTTATTTCTCAAACCGAATTTCGGTGAGTGAGAAATTAATACACGAAGGTAGCCACATAAATGGGCATTATGTAAAGATTATTTAAAGGGAGATGAAAGGCTTATGCCTTATCCCACATGGAATATAAATCATAGTTTATCCTAGTTTATTTACTAGAAGGTGTTATTTGTTGTATAAACTATAACACAAGTGGATGATCACAAGTGGGCCACACGCGCGCCCCGCGCCGGCCCGCCTCGGCCTCGGCCTGGGCACGGGCATGGGCATGGGCATGGGCATGGGCTGGGCCTGGGGACTTGGATTGGGCGGGGCGGCCCGGCCCTATTGGGCGAGGTCGAGTCACTAAATTTTGCCACTCGAAAATGGGCTTGCCGATTCGAGTGATGATGGCTGTTGGAGCCAATGAATGCGGACATTGTAGGTGTCAGTTCGTGTGATGTTGGAGTTGTAACTCTGCAGGTGGTGGTCACCTGAAGTTAGCCCATTACATGATTGTTATGTAGTAGTGGGGTGTAACACCTTGGTTGTTACAAATGTTTAATGCCCACTACCTAGTTTTTTTCTCCCGCAGTGGAATGGTTGGTTATTTATACATGTTTGTGGGGATAATTTCATTTTCATACCCAATCTATACCCTAATTTCACTTTTGATACCCCCTGTTTTCAACCTAATCAAGATTGGTACCTAATGTTCACAAAATTAATCAAATTTGGTACCTTTCCGTTAACTCTCCGTTAACTCTAACAAGTTTAACTTTGTTATAGCGGTTTCTTCTTAGAACAACCTTTCAATTTCGATTACCTAATGTTTTATGAATAATCTCTTCAAGTACCCATACTTTACTTACGCTACAATAATGGAAATAGTCCATTACGACCATATCGGCCCAACATGCTTCCGTAAAATTAATAGATCCCTTAAAATTCATACCTCCTTTGACCGAAACACTGCAGGGTTAAGTGGTTATAACGCCACCGATCGGAAAATTCGCCCCGGATCGTTTGACAAACGGCTCCTCACTGTTCAACCTCACCCTCGGGAAGATGATGCAAGTTATCCGGCCCCTTCAAAGACTCGGCCAAGACCTTGGTTCGTTTCCTACTCCGGGCGTAAAAGTATTTCTTCAAAGGGATAGATCAATAAAACACTATGAACACATGTTGAACAAAAGCCTTTATTTTATTAAGAACTTAAAGAAAAATTTATTACATTAGTAATCTCCTTTTGGGAGGAGAAAACTTGTTTAGCCTCTCATTATTGAGGCTTGCACTCGAAAATACATAAATTTAAAAACTAAACACTCAAACTTATTACAAATTTTCACTCAGATTTTATTGTAAGAAAACTAAGGGAAATGTTCGATGTCCTCGGCCTTCCTTCAAATCCGCATTTTATAGAGGTAAGTCCGGACTTCAAAGGCGGACTTCCAAATCTTGCGATACTTATGACGTCACTGCTTACGTCATATCCTGCATTATTGCCTCGCCAGCTGGTTTTCTTTTTCTTCCGCGTGACTCAGCCCATGTGAAAGTTGTCGGGGAATCTTCTAAAAAGTTGGTTTGCGTGGTCCCCGAGGAAAACGCGTCTTATGAGCTGGGCCCTTGTCCTTTCCGGCTGCATGATCTTGTCGGTCGGGTTTGGGTCGGAATCTTTTCCCAAACTCGGGTTCCTTTTGTTCGGGGCATGCTTGACAGATCCCGGTCGATCCAACGGCCAACATGCGCCATGTTACGCATTTTCGGTAAGTTTCTTTGCTTGCGAATCTTGTTTTCCCGGCAGGATTTTTCTTTTGGTCTCGAAGAGTTCTTCGCAAACCCCGTGGTTGATCCGGTCATCGAATTCAAAAGGAAAGATCCATTCGCCGATCGGAAGAACTTGAATGGATATTTGACTTTGTCCATTTGATTAGACAAACCCAAAGACCCCATGCTCGTAACAAATGGTAGAAGCCGTCTTGAGAAAATGCTCCTACTAACATTTGGTCCTTCTTCAGGTGAAGGCGCTTTAATATATTTTAAAGCATTTCCATCCGGTCTTCTTAGCTTGATGAAATGAAAAGCTTCATTAAAGCCTTTCTTCATTTGGTTCGAGAGCCGCACCGATAAAATACAGTTCCAAAATATCGCCTACGGCCAAGTGTGGATTATTGGCCCAGGTCTCGTAAACCGCTTCCCCAATCCATTTCGGTAATTTTGAAATTTACGGGAATCCTGGTGACACGGTATAGATTGAAGCTAAAGCTCCAAAAGTATACCATTCATGTACTTCATTTGGATGACTTCCTGGTTTCATCCAAACTCGGGATACTTTCCGAGATATCAACCATTGTTTTCTCTGGGTTAATCCCTTGTCTTGTAACTAGTTTCTCCCATTGCCTCGATATACCGCATAGGAGAAATCTTATTTCGTCAGTTTGAACCTTAGATTTGCTGTCTGTGGCCTAAGATTCAACTCTCCTCTTTACCCCAGGAGTCTTTGGGTTGACTTGAAGACTCGGGTTGTGACAGGAGCTTCAACATTCGTTACTGATTTGTACACCTCGGGGATGCATCACACCGCAACACTTGTGATTATGGTACTTGAATCCATAACCTCCGGGTTAGAGCCCCGTACTCTCTCGGCCCCTTTTTGCACCGTAGGAGATGCGGCTGGAAGAGAGGCCCTTGCGGTCTAAGAACAATTGTCCTTGAGCAACGGCATGCTCGTATTTGACTAGAAACGGATTTACGGTCACTGTTGAAGTCGTCCGGCAAACACGCATTGAGACATAATGTCCCAAAATCTCGTTCTAGACTCTCCGGGTTTTCCCGAGATGTCTTACTCGTTTAAGGACGGAAATCGAACGCGTCCTTCCATCTCGTGTCAAGAAATCTACAAGAATATTTTCATGAGATTTTATAATGACAATATCATAATCATAATATTGACATTGACTTGCCATCTAAGTAATCGAGCCTTTTCGGTTTTGATTCAATTTTGTTTTTCAGAAAAGCCTTGACACTTGAATTATCAATTTTTAAAGTAAACTTTTAGCCAGTAAAAATAGAGGCCATTTTTTAAAAGCACTACATTGCGAGAATTCTTTTCGTTAATATGCCACCGAGTTGATTCACTAGGGGTGAATAAACCACCGCTGCGATATCTGCATGGCACTTCCTCGTTTGGTGTGACTTTCGTAAGAATGCCGCCCACCAATCATCGGCATCCGTATGCAGAACCGTTCGTCCTCGTCTTGGGAATCGCTAGCTTTGGAAGCTTTTTACAAACTTCTTTTAGTTGCTTAATTCTACTTGATGTTCATCTTCCCATTTGAATATCGCATCTTTTTTTAAGTAATGGGCTAAACACCTTTCCTGTAATATGCCGGATTGTTAATGAACATCCCAAAGCCAAAATTAACAACTCCAAGAAAACTCTAAAAGTCGCTTCTTTGTCTTTCGGTGTATCACGGAAATCCTGTATCTTTTCCACAATATGATTCGTAGAATAATTCCGATTCATCGATTTCAATTCCGAGGAATTCAATCTGTCTTGTTGCGATTACGCCTTCTTTTAAGAAAGCACTAATCCTTCTTTTTGTGACAAACATCCGAAAATATATCCAAATGTTTGAGATGCTCCTTCATGTTCTTTGATGCGATTAGAATGTCGTCGATATACACGAACATGAAATCGAAATAATCTTTGAAAAGATTATCCATCTTTCTTTGATATATCTGGGGTGCGTTAGCTAATCCCATAGGCATCACGTTCCAAATATAGTGTCCCCTGTGGTGTAGAGAAAGTCGTAAACTTCTTACTTTCTTCCTCCATCTTAATCGGTAGAATCCGGACTTATGATCGAACTTTGAGAATATCTTGGCACCTTTGATACGATTAACCGGATGTTCTCTGCTTGGGATATAGTATCCGTCGAACTCCAAAATGTTATTAATCCTTTGTAATTAATAACAAGTCTTGGCTTTCCTCTTTTGATTTCTCCATGGTTTCGACTAAGAATCCTGGATTCTTTGTATGGAGAAACTCCTGGTGAAATTAACTTAAGGTCAAGATGTTCCTTAAGTATCTTTTGCATATCCTCACGATCTTTACGGTTCATAAGGATTGGTTTGAATCTTACGAACTCGTACTCCTTTCCAGGTTTAACCTTTAAGGAAGCTTTAAGCTCGTTCTTATCCCACCAAGCCAAAGGATCTTCATTGTAATTCCTTTGGATCTTCTTCTTGATATCCTCGAGTGATATTTGTTCCTCTATGGTTACATCACTCTGTGGATTCTCCATTAGACTCATCTATGATTCTCGCAATGGCTTCGGAGTGACTCGTTCTTCTCCTTGTACTACGAATGAATACAAGTTATTATCCCATATCTTGATCCTTCCGGATGGAACCAAATTGTCTATAGGATAATAAAGCTTCACCATATTTCCTTCGATCCGCCATTTTTGGATTGCGAAGTTTGGCTTCATCACCACGCTGCTGCTGCGAAAATTAATGGGCATTTTTACGTAAAATGCTTCCCCATGATCTACGGACAATAATCTTATGATCACATAAGGTTGTGAAAATAAGTCTTCTCGTCTCGTTCTCTTGTGTGAACCGCTTGAATGTTTGTAGGAAATTGTTTCCCGACAAAATATCGCACTTTGTATCATGGAAATAGATTGGTTGCGTCTTTACTTTGTACCATGGGGTACCGCTGCGCCTCCGATCATGATTTACGCTTGCTTAATTCCCTGTTAAGGATAAGAATCCTCTTAAAGAAATCTCTTCCTGCAATAGTGGTAAATCTTCTCCAATTTCTTTAGGAAAAACATCCGGCTTTGCGAGTACATATTCCGGCACTTTGAATCAATATAGGCGGCGAAATACTCGGCTTTGTATTCAAAAGCATATAACATTCCAATAGAAATGTATATGGAGAATGGACTAGTGGTCATACGATTACGTATCTTTTATTCGCCCTTTGTGAACTCCATTCCATCTTGTAATCTTTCCCAAGGTTTATGATCCTCAAGAAATTCAATTCCCGGTATTAATTGTTGCAGGATTTTCCCGCAACTCTGTGATAGTAAGCTCAATTTCTCCTATCTTGAGGCTTCCTTGATACCTTCCAACGATTGGTTGTTGGAGATAATATAGAACATCACAAGGAAAAATGTTATCCTTTTGAGTGATGTCGAATATTACTTCAACCTCTCGCCATCCTTCCGGACATTTCGGCTCTCCTGTTTGTTTTAAAAACATCGGGGATGCGTTGAACGTACTTGGTCTCCTTTCTTCCCAACGGCTGCTACTCACCATTAGGCTTCTTTGGAAAGACATCCTTCAGGCTCAACTCGAGACTCAGGCTTTTGTTGAAGACTGGTTGATCTTGAATTATCATATCAATCTCCTTAATAGTTGGAGATTCAATGATTTCTGGTAACACTACCCTGGAAAAGTCCTCAAAGATTCTTGGGACTTCAATAAATTCCTTTCTCAAGAATACTTCGGAATGATGGGTATTCAAGAGAGCATAGGATATTTTGTATGTGATCGAGTAAGGCTGTTTCCTTCTTTCATCAAATCGACTCTTTTGAAATCTTGATGAAGGGTTAGGACTCTCATCAAGTCTCGATCTCCCAAATTGTATGCAATTCTAGGATAGACATTAAATGCCAATTTCCCGCATACAAATTTCTGTAATCGCTCCAAGGCATGAATCCTTGAGATGCGAGATTCGCTTGTCAAAGACAAACAAGATTAAGAGGCGAATCTATTCCTTCTTTGAATGTTGCTTTAATAATTACTCTTATGGCTCGATATGAATCCATGAGAGTGTATTTGCAACTTCTCTTTTAACTCGCTTTTGATCTCTTGTATTTCTCTAATAGGGACCAACCGCATCTCGATCAGTTCTTGGTAAACTCCATCGGAATAGCAAATTCTCGGTTGTTACCCTGTGGATAATTTGGTGTTTTTGTTCTAAACCCAATTTTATCCAATGCTTTTCCATAGCTCCAATTGTAAATCCATCATAGACTTGAAGCTTTGGATCTTCCTTCATGATTCTCATACGAGTTTTATGAGAAACCGTCTTGTGAGAGAGGAATCGACATATCCTCCCCGACTGTCTGAAGAATTTCTTCTTCACTCGATTCGAGTGAGTCACTTCCATCATCGAATAGATTTCTTCTTCATAGATGCTTTCATCGAGGGAATATCCTCGAATTGATACACTGTATTAAATCCACGATTATGACATGCTTCTTCGATTTCGGTGTAGCCTCGAACTCGACTCCTCGTTTTTGATTTGCCGGGCAATCCGTTGAGATATGCCCTCTTGCTCGCATGTCCAAAGCAATTACAGTCTTTGAAACTTTCATTAGCTCTAGTGTGAGCACGCCCGAAAGTTCTTCTCCTGGATTTTTTGGTACTTGCTTGATTAGAACACGATGATGAGGCTCTACTCGCCAGTCTTTGGTCTTTGTCCCGATTTATAACCGGGCTTTTGTTTTGACGGAGAACCTTCTAGGTCTCCATGAAGACCCGCTTCTTTTGTTGTTGCTTCCTCGGCGGTATGGATGGCTTCTCTCCTTCTTCCTTTTGTGCGCCTTGGTTGACCTCCCACAATTGTTGGGATATCATTATCCACGCAACATAGAGGAACCGCTTTGTTAATTCCTCTTAATCTCTTATAATTATGCGTGCAGAGTCGCTTGATAGCACCATTCGGATAACTTGGCCTTTAGGAAAGACATTTTTCGCCACGGTTTCTACTTGACTCCACCCTTGTATTCCCGATAAGCATTTCTCTCCAGGGGACTCGGGATCTTGGCAAAGAATAGTCATGCAGCTTCTTTTCTTCAATCTTGGATTTCCACCAGGTATTCGGTGAACAACTTGATATATTCGTCAATATGACAAATATCCAAGAACTTCAAGAGCTATAGAGGGCTTGTTTATATTTCTTTCTTTTTTCATCCTCTAATCCCTCGAAATAACCCGTGCCGATGAATTGGATTTTGAATAGTTTTGTCATACCATCGACAATTCCTTTAAGTGATTCCCGATGTGACCGAACTTTTCGTACTAGCATCGGTCATATCCGAGCAATCTTCACCGATCCTTCAAGACTCATTTCAAGGAGTAAAATGAATGAATCCTTTGTAAGATCGAGGGTTCTATTTGAAATTCTCATAGTCAAGCCCATTCATCAATGAGAAACTTCTGCATTTTTAAAATGGGATGTCGATTTAACATCAACCCATACGGATGTATTGGGTCGAGTGCGATCTTCCATAAGGCGTCGATAAACATTCGGCCTTAGGTAGGTTGTGCAGTTCCCGCAAGAGGGTTTCGACCTCCTGTTTCGAAAGTGGATCACTCCCGGTCGTGAAATCCCCGCATGTGGCATCCTCTCGTCCCGAGCTCCATGATGTGAACCCGCACTTTCTTCGACGTTAGGATTTCTTGGTGGCGGTGGTGGAGGAATTGGTCTACCTTGTGGGTCATAGGTAACCAAAGTTGATTCTCACTGCGTTCATCTTTAAATCTACAATTCCTAATCCCGCGAAGGATTCTCGCCGGTCATGTAGATCTTTAAGATTCATCTTTTCAATATCCATCTTTTTTAATTTTTGATGGATTTTCCTTTGATTAGAGCAATGAGCTTTTCCTCATCCGTCATTTTTCGTATGATTTGGTTGGTTTCCCCTTTTGGTGTAAATAGGTACCGTCCCCAAAATCAATACGTTTCCTTCCTCCGGATGAAACTTGGCCCTCCTCCAGGTTCTTGACTCGTTTTCGAATATCATGAAGGAGTTCAAGAGTTTCCTTCGATATTTCACCATCGTTTCCATCCAGTTTGGATCCGATGAACTTGTCTTCGTAAATGAATATGGCGGTTGCCATAATTCGACCGCCGTCTTACGGATTTCTCTAAGACCTTCGGAGATCTTAGATTTATCTAGAAGTATCTCGTTCCACTCACGGTACTCCATCGGGAATCATTGTTCGATGGGAATTTTCATGAACCGTTTCTTGAAGGTTCATCAAGTGAACATATATGGTCCGGTTAAGCATCGAATCGCTTATAATATTCGCTCGCATTTTGCATTGCCTTAAGGTTTCCCGTCGGCTCTGCGCCGCTTCCTTTTCTTCATGTTGGTATTCCCAATATGAAACCTGGTCAAGTGTTCTTGTGCATACATCGTCAATATTTGATGATATGTCTGTAAGGGTACATCTCGGACATCGGTCCGGATCCATAATCTCGGAGTAATTTCTCCTCACCAATTATTAATTACATAAATAAAATAAATTTAACTAAAAGTTCTTAATAAACCTAGGCTCGATACCATTTTCGCGGCCCAAAGTAAAAGAGTTGAGATCTTGAAGAGATCGGTCCTTTGCATAAAAATTGAAATATCTAGGGACCAATTTTGATAAATCAAGTAAACATAGGTACCAAAAATGATATATTCGAAAGTTTGGAAAACCTTCTACAACAGATCAACCGGGTCGGTTTTCCAGATTTATCTAACTACAGTATATCCGAATTGATTAAAACTCAAAACGTTGGGTACTAAAAGCGATTAAAGCGAAATCTTGGGATCAAAAGCTGAAAACTAGGTATAATTGAGGTACTAAAACCGAAAATAACCCCATGTTTGTGCATTGGAGTTTAAGACACGTAATTCATACTCCATCAAAAAGCATACAATCATTTTTCGATTCTCGCACTAAGTCCAAAGAACGGTCTTGAGTCTTGAGATATTTCTAGTTGAAAGTGTACGTGTTAGTGGTGCTCTACGTAAGACGTAAGTCGTTTCATCTTTGGAAGCAATATGTCAAACCGTGAGCACTAGCGGGACGTAATTGCTTTGCGGAAAGAGATTCGTCTCGACTCGCTTCCGAAAGTTCTATCTTTTGTAATAGCTAGTTGGTTTCTTGTAATCTTCATTTTTACGTAATTTGCCATTTGAAGAGATTCCCGATCATGTAACCTAGTATTCAACATCCTACACCTTGTTGAGGTTGAGTATGGCGGGATACTCGGATAGGAGATCACCCATGTAAGTGAGAAGTGGGGTCGCTTCAAAGTAACACTTATGAATCCAAAGTGGTGTCCATGGCCGTAAACGTGAGAACATGAGGTGTTGAGACCTTATTGTGTTAATGATATTGTCTCGGTATACATCGTGGAGGAATAGTTCAAGGCATTCGTCACTAGCCGCCGATGATGTACCCGATGGTATTAACTACGGAAGGTTCAAAGCCACAAACTACCTTCCGGATGCAAAGATTGTCTCTTGAGGATGGTTGCGTTTCTGCATTCATGCATGCATTAATTTCCACTCATGTGGGAAATTGTTGAAAATTTAGTTTTGAGAAAGCGGGCGCCAGGCCGACTTTGACCAAATTTTCTTTGGCTAAGAATTTAATTTGGAGGAATTGAATTATAAATTATTAATCTACTTTTCGAGTAGATGTTTGTAGTATTTTATATTTCTCAAAACCGAATTTTGGTGATGAGTGGGAAATTAATACACGATGTTGGCCACGCGAATGAGCATAGTTTATCCTAAGTATAAATACTAGAAGGTGTTATTGGTTGATATACTTTAACACAAGTGTATGATCACAAATGGGCCTTGGACCGAACCGATCCTTTAGGCTCAGGTTCAGGTTTAGTTAGTTTTGTAACTTAAAAATGGGCTTGGCCCAAATTCAAGTAACTGTTGGGCCTGGTGAATCTAAACATTGGAGGTGTCCAGGGTTCGTGTGTGGATGAATCAGGCATTGGAGGTGTTTCAGGTTCATGTGGCTTTGGAGTTTGTAACTCCTCAAGTAATGGTCATATAAGGGGTTTGTAACTCGTGGGAGTTACATGTGGTTTAATGCCCACTCTCTTAATCTTTAATTCTCTACAATTGTTGGAAATTATGGCCTATATAAGTCTTAGACATTTTGCTGCTTTGAGGGAGTTAGAAGGAAGAGATGAAGTCAGTATACACAGAAAAATCGTATATCTCTGCATATTTTTCAAGTGTCGGTAAAAGTGTCGTAACTTTTCGAAGATCATTTTCAAGAATACTTCCTCGCACTCGTGTCCAAAGAATTCTCGTATCTTCGAGTTTGAAAGGTGCCTTTGTGTCAGTGGTGCTACCGTACACAAAGGAGGTTAAGCCGTTTTATCTTTGGGGACATTACGTCAAACCGTGAGCACTAAGGGACGTATTTGTCTTGGCGATAGAGTTCTACTCGACTCGGCTTTTGTTTTTAAAATTGCACGATTCATGCTTCTGAGTTAGATTCCATTCAAGACTTGTAATAGTTAGGTTTACATTTCTTGTAATTTTATGTTTATGTTTTGTAAGCCATCTTGAAGGTTTTTAAGATTTTGTAACTAATTCGTAATTATTTCCAACAAATATATAATAATATGGGGTCTTTGGTCAATTTATATTTCCAGTCATTAGTCCACTCTTTTAAAATTATCATGTCTTAATTAATATACAATCAAATCCATCACCTAGCAATCCCATTCCCCAATAAATTAAGATTAAACCTCACAAATATACCATAGAATATACCATAGAATAGAAACTTTCAAAAACAAGATTTCATATGCAGTACAACCTAATTGATAGTTTTGACAAAACGTAAATGCAATGTAGTAATCTAAATTCCAGGTTTTCTAAGAGATTTACATGTTAACAGACATTTTACCCAATTTCAATTTCATTAATTTCAAATGAATTTCACATTTTATTAAAGTATAAACAAACCCATTTATATAAAAGATAGGACTTTTATCACTCATTAGAAGAAACGAATTTACAATTTTTCACCCACTCAATTAACCTTCAAATAAAAATTTTACCCATTTTTAAATTTGATTCCATGAATGGTAAAACTCCATGAGTAGCTTCTCGAAATTCTTTTCCGGTAGGTGGCCGGCGGTAGTGGCCGTTAGCGGTGGTGGTGGCAGTGGAGCTTGAAAGGGGGAAGAAAGGACAGTCGCCGGACAACAAAAAAATAAGGCGGAGTGGTGGTGGTTAGCGGGGGGATTTCCGGCGGTGGTTGGTGGCAACGGCGGTGGTTGTCGGAAACATAAAGAGAAGAGAAGAGGGAGGGAGAGAGAAAGGAGAAACGAGAGGACAGAAAAGAAAAAAAGAACAAGAGAGGGAGGAGTGGCCGACCGGTGGTGGCAGTTGCAGCGGTGGTGGGTGACGGCAGCGGGGAAGGGAAGGAAGGAAGGAGAAAAGGAGAAAGAAGAGAAAAAAAGAAGAAGAAGAAAGCAAGAAAAAAAAAGAAAAAAATATATATTTTCTGCAGTGCCGCTGGAGCCTGGAAAGAGGGAGGAGGGAAAGGGAGAGGCCACACCTTTTAGTGTGTGAAAGTTTGTGAAAAATCTGAAAATGAATTAGAGTTTGGGTTTGGGGTGTTAAATAGGTGGGCTTTGTTTAGGGTTGGGCTTGAGTTAAAATTGCTGACAATAAACTTGTGCTATATAAAATGCTGAAAATTAAAGATTGAATTTTTGGGCTTTGTTAAAAAAATATTGGAATGTATTAAACACCAAGCTACAATATTTTTAAAATCCAAACTAAAATAGAATCTATAAAATTAACAATTATAGTACTAAAATCTTAAATCAAAAAAATATTAATATGATAGATAATTAATCTAATAGTAAAATAATAAAAAATCTAATTTGAATCTCAATAAATTAAGTCTCAAAAGTAATTGTGAAGCCAAATAGATATTGAAAATTATTCAAACTCCACAACTGTTATTCAATTAAATGACATAAATTATTAGAAATATAATATAATAATTATTTCAAATAAAATTCTAGGTTTAGCGAACATGGGGAATCACAATTTGGAATTATATTTAAATCTATTAAATTCAATTAAAAGATTTAACTAAATAAAATATCTCAAAATATGTGTGTGTGTGTGTAAGAAGAAAATTAATATTTATTTAGTATGAAATTATACTCATAGTGTTATTTTATATATAGAAAATTACATTTTATATATTAACATACTTTTCATGTTGATTGAAATTATTTTTTATATTTATGAACGTATTTTGATACTCAAGTTTTCAAGCTGTACATTTGAAATTAGATATGAGCTTGTATGGTTTATAATGTTTTAATATATGTGTATATATATAAATAAAATAGTTTTTGTTTTTTTGAAATATCTTGTTTTCCCTTGAAATTGTGTTGCTAAATATAGAGCATGATTTTTGTTTAATTCCTTCAATAATTTTGATAATTTATCGGTTTCTTAAACCCCCAAAAATATTATAATTTTATTGAAAATGTAATTTATTAAATATTCAGGATTATGGTAGTAAATAAGATTCAACATTGGGCAGTTAAGATGTTTTTCAAACTTTTACTTTCTCATAGATAAATATGTTCCATAAATAGATACAATTTATGTTCACACAACAAAATATTTCATATTTCAAGAGATTTGCTTATAGTCTATAATAATTTATTTTTATTGTTTAATCGTCTAATTTATAATCAAATTGGTTATATTTATATTTTAATTATTTTTATAATGTAGCGCTTCTTATCTGGAAATCCATTCACACTTCAATCTTAAACTAATAAAGAAATAGCTGAAAGCTTTCCTTTCATCCGCTCCGGTCTCTGCGTGTTACAGGGAATTTCGTTTGCGATCATAATATAATAATGGGTATGTTTTTCTTCTTGGTGAAAACTCGGCAGAAAGAGTCTATTGAAGGTTAGGTTAGCCAATCTCGCTCATCTGGTCTGCCCGGTCAAATCAGCTCTTCTGCCTGCTAAACTTTTTACAGTAACTATTTTTTTAAAACATATATAACATAAATCCAGAATTTTTGAAATAAAGAATAAAAACAAGTAAAAATAAAAATATTCTTAGGTTGAATTTTTAGGATTAATAAAATAATAATTTATAAATATATTTAATATTATTAATATATATATATATGGGGAGGATCCATTGAGACTAGGGGTGTTCATCGAATCGAATTCCGAATTGTTCGACTTCCTCGAATCGAATTTAATCGAATGAAAATTTTAAACCTCAATTCGAAATTCGATCCTAATTCGATTAATTCGAATCGAATTTAAACGAATTAGATTTCTCGATTTCCGAATCGAATTCGAGTCAATCCAAAAATCCAAATTTTGCGATAAAGTGAATAAGGTTTGGATTCATAACATAATATTTTTGGGCTATACCCAATAAAATTCCAGATTTTATTTTTTCAAAATTACAAATTATCGACTAACCGTTTTTCATTATTTAATTTAACTAAAGACTATCATAAATTCATAACGAACTCCCTTATATAAATTTAATAAATTATTTTGTGCCAATTTTATACCAGCACTAGTTACTTGATAAAAAACTTTTATACTCAAGTATGAGATATCAAATTGACAAAGTGTATGTGTGTAGATAAAGATATATAGTGTGTGTTATCATATAATTTATTGTTTTAATATGATCTAAAGATAAATATATGTAATATAGTGTACAAATGTATAATATATAATGCATATTGTAATAAGAATTTAAAACAAAGGAAAAAAGTCAAAGACTATATTGTATAAATGTATAATGTATGTTGTATAGTGTATGTACACAAGTTTTGTACTTTTCCATACAATGTACATAGCTGGTGGAATATTCTTATAGATTATTTCACCATATGCCCTCCACGTGAGATTGTAAGAGCGAAATAGATTTTACCTAAAAATATATTTTTAGCACAAAAAATGATTATTTGAATATGGTCTAAAGATAAAATTTTGAATTAAAATGTAAAATATATTTCATATACTATTAAGTATAACTATTTTTAACAAAAACTAAAAAAACAAGAAGGAAAGAGCATATATTTATAATTTTACATTTTCATTTAAAATATTATTATTTTATTCATTTATATATATTAGAAATGCATGTGTATAATTTACATATATACAATAAATAATTATGTATAGTGTGAAATATATACATATAAATTTTGAATTGAAATACGAATTGAATTAAAATAAGAATTGAATTGTAATACTAATTGAATCGAAATACGAATTGAATTTAGTCAATTTCACCTCGAACTAGGATTTTCGAATAGAATTCGAAAAAAAAAACCCCAATTCGTTATTGGATTCAAATATTCATATTCAAAATTCGAGTTGATTCGAAATTCGATTCGAAATTCAAAAATCCTAATTCGAAACTAAAATTCGAATTCGAACCGAATCGAATTTCGGATCCATTCGAAAAATGAACACCCCTAATTGAGACCGCATTTTATGGTGAGACAGTGTGGACTAATCTTAATCCTCCCCCATTTACATCAAAAGTTAGGAATAATTTGGGATAATAATACATTAACCATTTAATTAAATCCCAGAAAGGGTAAAATTGTCAAAATAAATATATGGGGGCCGTCCAAAAATGGAATCAGTTATTGGGAGAGAGAAAATCACGTGGAGAGAGAGAAAATCGCTACCTGGGAAAAGAAAATCACGCATATGCTCTGCCATGTAGTATGATGTATATTTATCATATTTTTGTTGTATACATAACACTATTTTACTGTATGTTTAACTTAATTTTATTGCATATTAAAATGGTCAAACAAAAACATGTGGAAACCGTGAATTAAGGAATCAGTTATATATATATAGAAGATCCAATGAGACCACATTTTATGGTGAGACAATGTGGACTAATAATCTCAACCCTCCCCCATTTACATCAAAGGCTAGAAATAATTTGGGATAATAATACATTAACTATTTAATTAAATTGCAGAAAAGGTAAAATTGTCAAAACAAACATGTGGAGGACCATCCAAATACGGAATCAGTTATTAGGAGAGAGAAAATCGCGAGAAATCGCGCTGGAGAGAGAAAATCACGCATGTGCTCAGCCATGCAGTATGGTGTACACTTATAATATATTTGTTTTATACTTAACACTATTTTACTACATATTAAAATGGTCAAACAAAAACATGTGGGGACCGTGAATCAAGGAATCAGTTATAGAGAGAGAAAATCACGCTCATTAACATGTAGGGACCGTGAATTAAGTAAATCAGTTATAAAGAGAGAGAGAGAAAATCACGCTCATTATTGTACTGTATATTTAACATATATTTACTATATATTTAACACTATTATGTTGTATATTTAACATATTTGTATTGTATATTACAATTGTCAAACAAAAATATAAGGGCAAAATTGCAAAATTAGTCATGTAACTATAGGGCGCTAGCAAAAATGTCCTGTAAAAATCACGTTTTGCAAAAAGGTCCGTAACTATGTAAACGTCTCGATTTTGGTCTTGCAAAATGCACGTTTTGCAAAATAGTCCTGTAACTATATGAAAATCTCAATTTTGGTCCTAATATCACTTGTAAATGGGAATTACATATGCTGCTCACGTGACTGAAATTCGGTGAAATTAGTACCAAAATTAAGATTTCCATATAGTTACAGGACTATTTTGCAAAACGTGCATTTTGCAGGACCAAAACATATAGTTTTCTATAGTTACAGGACTTATTTGCAAAATGTAATTTTTCTGAGGACCTTTTTGCTACCGTCTTATAATTACAGGACAAATTTTGCAATTTTGCCAGATATAAATAAGTATACAACAAAACACATATAAGTATACAACAACATAAATACATACATCAAAAAATAACTACTTATACAACAAAACGCATATAAGTATACATCAAAAAACATATACAAGTATACAGTAATCCATCCACGTCAGAATCGTCGTCTTCACCAATCCTCCATCTATAACAACAGCTACACCACTCCATCTCTAAGCCACAGTGTAAATACCACTCACAATATCTCCTTTTTCACCATTAATCGCACCAATTAAACTGTCATTGAGATCAATTTATCTGATTATAAACAAAAAAATTCATTATAAAAAAAAATTCAGGTTTCAATTTTCATCATCGTCAATGGATGTGAGGGTCGTCCTTAACGGAAATTCCCTATCGGAAATTTTTTATCCTTTCGCGCAAAGCATTTGTTCAAGCGGAACCCAGGATCGTCTTTGGCTCCGGCCCGGCGCCTGACCCGACGGACCTTACCACCACTTCGACGGCGAGAAACAAGTCAAGAATACATTTAATCTTCTCTTATTTGATTTTGTGGGAGGGATGAACGGGATGAATGGGAGTTTTACTTAGAATATTCTTATTTGTATTTCCAATGAATTGAGCTTGATAGTTCTGCAACTTTTAATTACAGTTCTCTAGGACAAGCAGCTCCTCCCATGGCAGCATTTTCCGTCGGCCAAGCTGCTGCATTCAAAATGTTTGAGACTATAAATAGGAAACCAACCATAGATGCATATGATACCAAAGGAAATATATTAAATGAAACACTAATAAGAAAATGACCAATCTGCCCTTATTTGATTTAAAATATATTAAAAAGGCCATTAAATTTGGTAAATCTCAACCATCTAATATTACAGATTTGTGGACAAGATTAGTCTACACTGTCTCACTCTAATTATGTGGTCTCATTTGATCCAATCCATATATATATATATAGAGAGAGAGAGAGAGACACACTCATTAACATGTGGGGACCGTGAATTAAGTAAATCAGTTATAGAGAGAGAGAGAGAGAGAGAGAGAAAATCACGCTCATTATTGTACTGTATATTTTATATATATTTATTGTATATTTAACACTATTATATCGTATATTTAACATATTTGTCTTTGCATATTACAATTGTCAAACAAAAACATGTGGGGACCATGAATTAAGGAATCAATTAACAAGATTATTCTAGGCGAGGCCAATAATTACGGTATACCAAATAACAATAATTAAAAGATCAACAACTAATAGACACAAATCAATTAACTAAATTATTATATAATAAACTATGTCTAACTATACAATAAAATCGGCTATGTATACATTAAACTATGTCTAATTTGTACAACAAAATCGGACTACCTATCTTGAAAAAACTATGACTAACTATATAACAAAATCGGACTACCTATACGATAGAAACTATGTCTAACTATACAATAAAATCAGACTATGTATACAGTCGCCTTCGACGCGCTGTTCACTTTTTCTTTCTCTTTCAGCCATGATTAACAAAACACCAGTCCTAGTACAAAAAAATCAAAAAAAAATGTCAGTGCAGAATATATAAAAAAACATACGGTAAAAATTAACTAAATAAGCATTAAAACACATATAAGTATACAGCGAAATCTCCTAAATAAGCATCGAAACACATATAAATACATACATCAAATACTAATTAATTACACAGTAAAACACATCTAAGTATACATAAAAAAACCATATAAGTATACATTTACCCAATGACGAAGGCATGTTAGGGGCAAAGGGGCACTGGGCCCCCCCTCAAATTTTGGAAAATAAAAGTAGGGGTATTTTGGTCCTTTCACTTTTAATCTTAAAATAAATAAAAAATAGAAAAATAGAAAAAAAAAGTCTTCAATTATCTTACATTCTTCTTTCCTGCTTTCATTTGTGAATCTTGAAAAATATAAGTCTTGATCATTTTGCTCATTTTTTAAAAATTTTGTGCATTTTCTAAGCTCCGTCATAAACTTTAACTTGAATTTTTGCATTATTCGCTTATGTCTATATTTGTCCCTTTTGGTATATTGATGTAATTGTATTTTTTTATTGATTTTTTAATATTAAGATGTGATTGAATTAATACAATGACTTAATCAAAATTTCTACTTATTTTAAAATTGATGTATTATTTTAATTTTTACATGTGGTAATGGACAAATTATCCGCTTATGTTTTGTAAAAATGAAAAATAGTCACATTTTTTAGTCATTTTGACACGATCATATCCTTCTTGTAATTACCTGATGATATACTTGGTTATATTTCAGAAAATTGATGCGGTATATTTTTCAGTATCGGGTCATTGACCGGTCCCTATAAAGGAAAAAAAAGACAAAGTGAAAATCTAAACTCAAAAATGGCTAAAAAAACACGGTTAAAACTATTATTATTAGGGAGAAGTGGCCAAAAATCCGACGGACTATTTTTGTATTAATATTAGTTGGGCACCCCTAGCCGAGATTTCTACGTCGTCACTACATTTACCTATACAAAAATATAGGTATACATCAAACCTACAAAACATTACTTCGTCTTCTTCAACTAGAAAAAACCTAGAACCTCCATTAACAAAAAATTAACCACCATCACGTAAAACACAAACTAAACTCTATATAACAATTTCAATTCGCAAATGACAATCTCCTTAGAACACAATAACACGCACTAAAAACAAACATTAAAAAACCCTAGAGATTCACATTTACAGTCAAAAAAACACGAACTAAAAGAAATTAAAAAAACCCTAGAATTTCACATTTACAGTCGAAAAAGAAATTACATGTTTTAGAAATGAAAAATCTTGGTCTCGTTCAAGAAACAATAATCCGCACGCAATTTATAATCTCGATTTCTCACTCTTCGACGAACAACTCCAACCGCCTGCAACCTCTATCCCATGACCGCAAAAAATACAGAAATTCAAAATGGAAACCGTCGGGCGGTTTTGGGAGAGACGAATCGCCATATTCAGTTACCATGCAAAATTAAATGATATTACGTAATTACACAATTACAATGCTGCCCTTTTCAAATTTAAAATAAATCAAAAATATTTATAAATTGGGTAAATCTCGACCATCTAAAATTACTGATTTGTAGTGGATTAGTCCACACCGCTCCACTCTAATTATGTGGTATCATTTGATCATATTCCTATATATATATATATATATATATAGCGCCATATAGGGATTGGTTCAAATGAGACCAACCCTAGGTTAGTCCATAGGAACACTTATGGACTCTTGATTTAAAATTTTATATAATTTCATTCTAGTTATTTTTATTTAATGTATATTTCATACTTTCTATATCATCAATTTATTAAATAGGTGGGTTAATATCTTTAATTGCTATTTTTAAGGCAAATACAATCTTACCTTTTCAGTTGGCCGATTTTTAGGGAGAAAATACGCATCACTTTTATACCTGATTTTGTTTTATCATATATTTAGTTTAGTGGAATTGTATACTTAGTTCAATAGACTTGTATACATAATCATGTTTTATTGTATATTTAGTTCGATGAATTTTATACTTAGCCGATTGGAATCGTATTCTTAGTTATATAAGTAGTTTAGTAAGTAGTTTAGTGAATTTGTATACTTAATTCGTGGATTTGTATACTTAGTTAAATGGAAGTGTATACTTAGTTATATAAGTAATTCAGTGGAATTGTGTATTTAGTTCAGTATAATTGTATACTTAGTTAAATGTTTTTGTATACTTAGCAATATTTTAATGTATAGTTAGTTCGATGTAAGTGTATACTTAGTTAAATATTTACGTATACTTAGTAATATTTTAATGTACATGTAGTTTAGTGTAATTGTATACTTAGTTAATTGTTTAAACTTAAATGTTTTAATTAATGTATAGTTATTTTAGTGGAATTGTATACTTTTCATTAATTGTTGTATGATTTTGTTGCCAAATTTGAATATTTGCGAGGTTCTTGTGAAGAATGAGAGAAAGGAAAGGTGAATTGCGTGATTTGGGGACGTGATCAATAATGAGATCACGTCCCCTAATTTGTAGGAGGTGGTTACCATATTTGTTTATTGGATTCCTATTTTACCATTTTCTAATGTATAGTTTCATATGAATTGTTGTATATATTTGTTCATATCTTGGCCATTCATTTATTTTTTTGATGGTGTAGATCCGGTCCTATGGTCTTTAGGAGGGTGGTATCACAAGATCCCCTCCATATATATATATATATATATATATGGATTGGTTCAAATGAGACCAACCCCTTTAGGTTAGTCCATAGGAACACTTATGGACTCTTGATTTAAAATTTTATATAATGTAGATCATTCTAGTTATTTTAGGCTAATAAGGGTATATTTGTACTTTCTATATCATCAATTTATTAAATAGGTGGGTTAATATCTTTAATTGCTATTTTTAAGGCAAATACAATCTTACCTTTTCGGTTGGCGATTTTTAGGGAGAAAATACGCATCACTTTTATACCGGTTTTGTTTTATCATATATTTAGTTTAGTGGAATTGTATACTTAGTTCAATAGACATGTATACTTAATCATTTTTTATTTTATATTTAGTTCGAGTGGATTTGTATACTTGGTTCAAATGGAATCGTATTCTTAGTTATATAAATAGTTTAATAAGTAGTTTAGTGAATTTGTATACTTAGTTCTACGTTAAATGGATTTGTATACTTAGTTATATAAGTAATGGAATTGTATATTTAGTTATATAATTGTATTCTTGGTTAAATGTTTCTGTATACTTAGTAATATTTTAATGTATAGTTAGTTCAATGTAATTGTACACTTAGTTAAATGTTTCTATATACTTAGTAATGTTTTAATGTATAGGTAGTTTAGTGTAATTGTATACTTAGTTAATTGTTTATGTATACTTAGTAATGTTTTAATGTATAGTTAGTTTAGTGGAATTGTATAGTTTTTATTAACTGTTGCATGATTTTGTTGCCAAATTTGAATAATTTGCAGGTTCTTGTGAAGAAGGGAGAGAAAGGAAAGGTGAATCGCGTGATTATGGGGACATGGTCAATAACAAATCACGTCCCTAATTTGTAGGATGGTTACCATATAATATACATATTTGGGGAATAGTAATGAGAACAAAGAACTCCCGTTTTATTTTCGGAATAGGAAGGGGACGGACATATAAATAATGTCTATGTTCCATTCGATTTGTTGTAAGAGATTTTGTACCACATGAATTAAGGGATTATCCAACCCATTCTATATTTCTATTCGGTTACCAATGGGATGGTTCCTCATGAGATGATGCAAGAGATATAATTCATTGAACTATTAGAAAATATATATGTAACAATACAAAATAGAGGCCGTGATCATATATACATCGCACGGCAAAAAACTAGTGCATATTCATTTTTGATGAGTCTTGCTTAATCCATTTATATCTCTTTGCCAATGTTAAAATGAATGAATCAAGGATGGTCTCTTGAGGATCTTAACACAAAAATAATTTGGATTCCCTCACTACTAATAACATATTTCTTGAATACTAATTTAAGTCCATGAGATACCATTACACAAATTTAGGTATACATATTGCATCCTATTCAAAATATTTTTCTATATAAATGCATGTAACTCCGAAAGAAAAATAACAAGAAAGTGGTCAATGTGGTAAATTTCTACACGTTGACAAAAAAGAAAAGTAGCAAGCATGGGGAGGATAACATTGTTGGTGGTGAGCTTGGCAGCGTTGCTCATTTTAAGCACTTTTCCATCATCGAAGCGAATAAGGTGATTGGCTATCCATCTATCAATGACGGTCCCGACAATGGACCGCCCGACCCCCGCAAACCCCTATAATAGGGGTTAAGGCCGATAAGTGCCGGGCGGGGCTCGGGCCGTCGGCCGATGTTGACGTCGAACCTCTGCCAAAGGTTTCTTCTCATGGGGTGCAACATCATATTGACAATAGATATTAATTAGCAAACATGCACAAAATTGATTTATGGTTTTCCAAATGATGGATTTATTGTGTTGTCCACACTACATCGATCTAAATCTATATAATTATAAAAACAAGACAATTCTTTATGGGAAAGTTCCGCAAAAATCTTTTTGCCAAATTGTACTATTCATTAATATCATCAATTTGAAAATATAAATAGGTCAAATTGTATTTTATTTCAAATTTATGAATAGACTATTACAATCTTATTTTTGATGCATTTTAGGGCATAATTAAATGAAAACTCAACTGTTTCATGCATGGGAAATAGTTACAATTAAATATATATTCATTGGGCATCTGAAAAACAATTAATCTTTGATCATGCTTCATTAAAAATATTCATAAAATATATTGGAATTCATGCAGATAAATATTTACAAGTTGGCCATTGTGAAATGGTGAAATTTGCCTTTAACATCTGTATAAACTTACAGTCCCTCTCCCAAAACCAAACCATTTTTTTGGCAATACAATAGAACCAAGACAATAGACTTTTTATCAATATAAATAAACAAAAGATCCTTGCCAAGAGTCTTCCTTACTCCAGTTTAATCAAGCATAATCCAACAAAACTTCAGCAGGCTTTAGGGTTTATAGTATTTGTACTACTCAAATATTTCCAGTTTACAATACAATTTTCATTGTATGAACACCTTTTTTTAGTTCTGCAATATAATGAATTTAATTTGCGTGTCTGAAAAAACACTTATTTCTTTTAATTAGAGATCAAGATTCATGCTAATTGCTACACCAGCAAATCACTTAGTTAAATCCAATTATTTACTTCATAAATAAGAATTTTACTCATTTTTATTAGTTTGTTCCATTTATTTCCTAAGAGATGTAATCTGAAATTGTTGGCTACTAGTTGAACAAAAAAAATAGGAGTTTCAATGATGACAAACATTGTTTGCCAAAATATTCACTAAATAATTTTACATCTTACTTTTATTATAGTTTATGTCTATGTTTTCAATACTGTTTATATCTCTCCTTTTATTGATAGTATACTTATCACAACATTAGGATGGTGTTCACTATGGGTTATTATGTTAACTACCTGATGAAATAATCTTCAAGTCTTGGTGATGCGTCTATTATAACAACAGAGTTTAATTCTAATAAATGATAACAGGATTCCTAATAAAGCCAAAAGTTTTTTCCAAAAAAATAAAAAAATAAAAAAACAATGCCTAAGTTTAAATTGCAAACATGAAAAATTATATACAAACGAAAAAAATACGAGGATTTGCATTAATAGCTTTAAACCAGAAATGTAATTTTTTAATGCACTAAATCACATCACAGTTGATTTGCTACTTTAGACCCTAGAAACAAGTTTGAGATAAAATTTACAGGTAGATAGAAGTGTCATAATTTAATCTAATATTTAATATTAGAATGAATATTCAATGAGAAGGGTATGTTTACTTAAGTTTTTACTTTTCATTCATTTTTAATTCGAAATCGTGACAGGAAAGTCATTATATGCTGTCAAAACTTTGTAGGAGCTTAAAACAGCATGAATATAAAACAAGATATAAAAATATTTTTTTTTGGGAAGAAATAAATGAAAATAGCCTCACAAGATAATTTTTACACAAAAGAAATCTAACCAAGATATATAACATAATAAAGCAATTAGCAATCCCTATGCTTTAAATCTGAAAATACTAAAACTACAAAAACAATCATAATAAATCGGGTTTCCCGTTTCTCATTGATATGTATCAATGCAATGCATAAATATTTTTATTTTGCATTTAACATTAGGCACGCATTTTTTAATGCCTACCATAGATATTTGTTCTTTGCATTTATCTGATCAAATCACATTACACAAATATTTTAGATATTCTGGAAAATATTTTAGATATTCTGAAAAAACTATGTTTTCATAAAAATTTCACATTTCAAAAGTCTTTAAAAATGGGATTAGATCTGAAAACTTATTTTTGCTAATTATAAATGGTGTTTATATAATCCAAAACTAATCTTTTATTTAGTTTATCTTAAACTATTAAAAGAATCTGTTTTTTAAAAAAATAGTTAGGGTTTAGGCATGAACAAAATCAAATCTTCTAATTGTATAATAGCTTTAAAAAAAAAAAGACAAAAAAATTCGCCATACAATCCAAACGAATCTTATACAAAATAAGATAAAAAGAAGATACAACAAATAAGGTTCCTGTTCTTATTATTTTTTTAAATAATATACTAAAAATCGAGGCATATAAAAAAAGAATAACGTTCATATTAGAGATATGTTTTTCATCATTCTTAAAATATCCATAAAACAAAAAAGAAATATAATTTAATTAGCACAATGTTAAAATGAATCTTAATAAATAGAGATCTAAAAATTTGTGATTTAACACAAAAATAATTTGAATCATGTCAATAAAAAAAACTCAAAAAAATAAAATCCACAAAATAAATTTTTGAATACCTGAAATTTAAGATGTAAAAAATATATTCCTAATTTTTTTTTTGAATATTACATACAAATTTAGGAAATACATAAAAACCAAAAAAAAAAAATTGAACCATTTTCATTCAAAATATTTTTTCTATATAAATGCATGTAACTAAGAAGAAAAATAAAAGATACCTCTTTGAGTGGTCAATCATCCCTCGCATGCTTTTATTTGTAAATTTTTCTAATTCACGTCGTTCTGAAATATATATCTAAAGAAAAAAATAAATAAACGAACACATTACCTATTATAGCTGAAAAATTTTGGTTTGCTTCCTCAAATCCGAATCAAATAGTTTATAAATGGAGAAATTCACATATTTTTGAAAATTTTCGAAAATAACATTTTTTTTTTTTTGGAAATGGTGGTTTGTGCGTTATCCTCAAGAATTTGTGTGATTTTTTTGTTTTTTTATATTATTATTTCGGAAGCGAATAAGGTGATTTTTATTTTTATTTTTGGATAATAGTTAACTTGGGCCAATACAGTTGGTCACAAATACGAATTGGTTCCTTTATAGATTGGGCTTTATAAGCTTCCTCAAAAAAAAAAAGATTGGGCTTTATAAGGGGAATCAAGATTTGCAGTTCTAATGTTTTTAGTGATATGATAAGACATATATGTGGCGGGGCGAATATGAAATTGTTGTATTGTTTCAAAAATTGAAAAATACACATTTCATGTCCATCCTCAAAACCTAAGTATTTTTAGAAAATTACATGACATTAATATGTGGTGGTGATCGCTGAAAGTTAATGCATGATATCATTGTTGAATAAATATAAATAATGTTTAACGATATAGCAAATTACTTTGATAACAATTGTTCCATAAATTTTGTTTGATTTATGGTTTTACATAAAGTCTATGAGGGATATTTTGTCTAATTTATAATTTGATTATTTGTTTAATTATTGACATCACAACATTTGTTTTTTGTGTTTAGACATCGATCTAAATTAATTCAATAACAATTGTTCAATAACAATCCATCTGGGAATTCACATGTGTTTTTGGTTTATTTAATTAAGAATTTATCCAATATATCATTATATTTTAGACTTTATTGCAAGGGAAGAACACTAACTATACTATATATATTGACAAATTAGGACATTAAGTTTGTGAGTTTTTAATTTAGAACAATAATTTTAAAATTTTAGCGAATTGAGGACAAATTGAGCTTGAATTGCCCAAATTCGGGTTAATTGCCTTGTGGACCTCAATATTAAGCATGAGTTGCCCAAATTTAGGTTAACTGCTTATGTGCCAAAAATATATGCTTCAACTCAACTTTAGTATTCTCCTATTATCTCAATAATAGGGGTTACTAATATTTTTCCCCCAAAACTACGTTGCGTTTCTATTTTACCCACTTAATTTTGAATTATTCTACTTTAGCCTTGAACTTTGTAAATTTTTGCACTTAGCCTATATATAATTTCTAAATTTACCCTCACTATTAGTGGATTGTCCGTAGCTACTACATCTCAAACAATTATTCGGATCAATTTTCTCCCAGAATCTCCTCATCTTTAGTCAATGTACAAATAGTATTAAATAATAATTTCATTAATAAACCTAGGTTGTGGTACTATTTTCAGATATCACAAAGTAAAATAATCATAAAGTTTAAGGGAAAAATTTGGAAATTTAGGCTGAGTGCAACAATTTGCAAAGTTCAGCGGGTAAAGTAGAACAATTCAAATTTGTATGGGCAAGGTTGGAAAACTCTCATAGTTAGGGGGCGCAAGTTAAAATTACCTCTATTTTGTTTGTAACTATAACTATCTATTCATTGTATTAAATGCACAAAATCCAAAAATAATACCCAATGCTTATTCATGTACAGCGAGTCTTGCTTAATCCATTTATATCTCTTTGCCAATTTTAAATGAATGAATCAAGGATGGTCTCTTGAGGATTTTAACAACAAAAATACTAATTTAAGTCCATCAGATACCATTACACAAATTTAGGTATCCTATTGCATCCTATTCGAAATATTTTTCTATATAAATGCATGTAACTCCGAAAGAAAAACAACAAGAAAGTGGACAATTGTGGTAGATTTCCATACATTGACAAAAAAAAAAAAGGTAGCAAGCATGGCGAGAATAATATTGTTGGTGGTGAGCTTGGCAGCGCTGCTCATTTTAAGCACTTTTCCATCATCAGAAGCGAATAACGTGATTGGCTATCCATCTATCATAAACAGTCCCCCTGTCAATGCACCCCCGACTCCTGCAAACCCCTACGATAGGGGTTGCGAGAAGGCCGAACAGTGCCGGGACGGGGCCCGGGCCGACGGATGTTGGCCGTCGAACCAGCTCTGCCAAAGGTTTCTTCTCATGGGGTGCAACATCACATTGGCAATAGATATTAGCAAACATGCACAAAATTGATTTATGGTTTTTCACAGTATGATGGATTTATTGTGTTGTCCACAGTACATCGATCTAAATTGTTCAATAACAATCCATCTGGGAATTCACATGTGTTTTTTTGGTTTATTTAATTAAGAATTTATCCAATATATCATTATATTTTAGACTTTATTGCAAGGTAAGAATACTAACTATACTATATATATTGACAAATTAGGACATTAATTAAGTTTGCGGGCTTTCAATTTATAACAATAATTTTAAAATTTTAGCGAATTGGGAACAAATTGAGCTTGAATTGCCCAAATTCGGGTTAATTGCTTAATTTGTGGACCTTAACATTGAGCCTGAATTGCCCAAATTTAGGTTAACTGCTTATGTGCCAAAAATATATGCTTATGTCATGTAAAATAAGTTTAAAAATTACTTTAAAATTTTTCAAATAAATCTGAAAATCTTGAAACCAATTTAAAAAATTTACAAATTACCAAGTAGAATATAAATATATGAAAATAAATCTGACAATTATTTTAAGAATTTAAAAATTCACTTGTTTTTTTAGCTATAAGAATTTATCCTAATATCATAATTACGTGTTATGGTTTGAGTCCTCGTATACACACATAAAAAGATGTTAATTATCGGAAAGATTAATTGCGGATATAGGTTTGGAGATATTCTAGCTCATACCGTGTCCCTGGGGTATTCATTGTGCAGATGAGCCTTGCTCTTATTGATCGATCGGATGGGATTATTGGTGGCCAAAACCGGGTTACAAATCAGAACTGTGGTCAACGGTTCCAAAACCAGAACTGGAACCGTGTAGGCAAGGGCGGAGCCAGGAAATTTTTCGGGATGGGCCGATACGCAAAAGTGGGGTGGGCCGAATAAGAAAATCATATAAAATATACTTAAAATATTTTTTTTTTATTTTATAGTTTAAAAAAATTTTAAAAATGGGGGGGGCGGGGCCCGGTTGCCCCCTCCTCTGCCCTTGCGTGTAGGTCGGTTCCAGTTCCGATTTCTTAGTCTCAAAAACCGTGAAACCGGCGGTTTTAAGGTTAAACCACAAAGATTTTTATTTTTATTTGGTAAAATATGCTAGAAGAAATGTTAAATGTTATTATAATGTTTTATATTCATAATCATGTGAGACACGTTTTAAACCAAATGTTGTAAAGAAACTACCTAAACTTTGATTCCTCTATACTCTAATAGTATATATAGACAATTTATTATTATTATTAATATTAAGTACAAAACTCAATTGAATATTAAGTCCAATTCTTTTTCTTCATTTTCTCATTTTTTTGTAACTGAAATTGATAAACCATTTTTAAAAAAAATTCAAAAATTATCAAAAGATAAACAAATGGTTTCGGTTTAAATCAGAACCAGGAACCCTAGAGGAACTCGGGTTTCAAGCGGACCGAAGGCCGTCGGTTAGATTTTGAAACAAGAATCGTGAGGCAACGGTTAGGTTCCTTCAAAATGAGGAAGCTCGGGCGGCGGTTCAAACCGTGGTAGCCCCCTAAATGGGATACATATTCGGTACCATTGCAAAATTAGTCTTGTAATGCGTTGGCAAAAAGGTCGCGTCCTGCAAAATTCATTTTGCAAAATAGTTCTGTAACTATATAAACACTCAATTTTGGTCCTGCAAAACATATGGTTCGCAAAATAGTCATGTAACTATATAAAAATTTCAATTTTTGGTTCTAATTTCACCAGGAATTGGGAAATGCACGCTCACATGATTGAAATCTGATAAAAATAGGACCAAAATCAAGTTCTTTTTATAGCTACATGACTATTTTACAAAACGTGCATTTTCTGAGGACCAAAATTGAGATGTTTATATTAGAGTGACAATTTTAATTGAGCCCGCACTTTGGGGTGGGTTGGGCCCGATATTTGCCATGGCCAAGCGGCTGTGGGGCGGGTTTGGCGACCCAATGATTTTATGTACAAAATTTTTTGGGTTGGGTTGGGCCATGTATTTCCGCGGCTTTGACCAAAATCGACGGCGTGACTGACCCAAATTTTTCGAAAAGCCCAATGGGCTTGCCCGACCCGACCCATATATTGTCAGCAATTATAAGACTATTTGGCAAATCGTGTATTTTGCGGGACTTTTTGCGACCGCCTTTTAATTACAAAGTCTGTTTTGCAATTTTTTCTACATATTCCCAACAAATAAATGGGGATCAAATTTTATGTTCCACTTCTTATTTGACTCTATTGGATGATTGACACGTACATACGTCTAAAAAATCAACAATGTATGCTTACCATGTAAAAACTTATCAATTATCAAATGGAGTAACAATGTATGCTTATCATGTAAAAACGTATCAATTATCAAATGGAGTGGAATACACAAAGTGCCCAAACAAATGTGCCCCGTTTTACAATTTGATGGATTTAATTAGAGTTAGTAACATCATTTTAGAAAATAAAGATTTATATTGAGAGGTCGTAATTATTTAAAAAACATGAGCGATAAATTTGGTACAGACAAATGTAATTTAATTGAAATTTTATTATCTATCACACCAAAACGTACGTACAAAATATAGCTGCACCTAAATATTCTCTTCAATAAACCATTTGGTTTTTTTTGTCAATATTTTCCGAATCCCCTCACGACCTACATTTTCGGAGTCCGCTAAACTCAGGTGATGGGACTTAGCAATTTTAGGAAGACACTTATTACATTGGATGGTTTTCCAGAAACAACTGAAGTAAACTTACTAAATTTCCAGATATCAATGGACAAACTTATATGTAACTTTTGCATCCCAACTGAATTCTTTTGCCATATAAATGTACACGAAAAAATAATAAATTAAGATTTGAAAAAATTGTAGTGGAGTATTTCTATTGATCCGAGAAATTAGGAGGTGGCAAGCATGGCGAGGTTGCTGGTGGTGAACATGGCGGCGATGTTGGTGGTGGCCGCCTTTCTTTCATCATCAGTGGAAGGCAATAAAGTTATTGGATATCCAGCTATTGGGCATGATGGTGGTCCGAAACTAACGACACCACCGGCCCCTGCAAACCCCTATGGAAGGGGTTGCTAGCCGTCGGAGCAGTGTCGGGGCCGAAGACTGTTGACCATCAAACGTCTTCCTAACGTTTCCATGCATGGACTGCAAAATGATATTCAGGAACGGATCTAGAAAATGAAGAATTTTTTTAATTGTTTTCCCAAAGAAAATGGTTTTTTTTTCTACGTAATGTTATCATGTTAATGAATAGTACATTAGTAGTCGGTTTTGTATGAGAATGTAAAAGTTATTATACTCGTTATAATTTTAAAAATTCATATTCCTTTGAATCATAATTTTCCCAAATGTAATTATTCTTTTTTCATTTTGGATATTTCAGCTAGCTTCGGCAGTTTTTTTAACAACCCTCATGAACATAGACGGAGCTACTAAGCCCATTGAGGGGGCACGTGCCCCCGTAGGCCATGCCATTTTTTTTTTATCCTTTTGTTGCTTTATTTTGAATTTATTTACCATTAATTGTCATGTATACTTAAAGATTAATCAAGTTAGTAAAACAAAGTTCATGTATGGTTATGATTCCATAATCCATTTTTAATTTCTTGTGTTAGAATTGGTTTTTGAGAATTGAAATTGTGTTTGCATGAATAAATGAAAATTAAATTTTACATAGGTTTAGAAATAAAAATATGTTTGATTGAGTAGTTTTAAGAGAGTTTTGAATATTAAAGTATGTGATAAAAATGAAATTATATTTGTTTGTATGTTTTTTTAGTATCATTTTCAAAATTTTATGTATATAATAATTTGAACAATCCACTTTTTTAATATTTAATTGCACATATATATGGTATTTTATTTATAAAATTTATAGGTATCGGTGGTGGGTTTCATTAAATTGATAGAGTTTGAAAATAGTGATATAAAGTAGATTATAGATATAAGTGGTAGTAGTGAGTCCAATTAGTGTAATAGTGAGTCCAATTATTAGTGTCATATGAATGAAATGTGAATAATGATTGAACTATAGGCTTGAGATTTTATTTTATGTGAAAAAATAAAAGAACAAATGGTGATTTTCAATGGAAAAATTTCAAACACATATGATTCGATTTTTATGAATAATATACAAATGAAATACAAACTTGAAAAAAAAAAGGCTAAAGTGTGCCCCCATTGCAAAGAGTTTCTGGATCCGTCCATGCTCATGAAAGGTATTAATTTTTTCCCTTTAATATTTCCCTTAAACCGTATTAATAATCTTATTGAGAAGTATTATGTTTTTCGATTAAAGGTATTTTAGTATATCTCCTGGAAAAAAATTAGTAGTCCTCCCAAAAAGTATTGGTATTCCTCCTAAAAAAGGTATTAATAGCAGTCAGCTGAGATGTTGTTGTTGTGGTGTTAGTAGTTATGCGGGTCAATAGGCGGATTGACCGTATTGACCGCGGGCCGGATATTTGAGTCTAACGAATTAGATCCGTTAGATGGTCTGACAGGAGTGTAATCCAACTGCGGCTAGTCCTGCTATAGCCCAAACAGTTCCATGTTGAGTTTGTCAATCCTTTGGCTTAGGATTAGTCAGGTTCTATTTTTCGATGGGGGCGGCGGGGAAGGAATATAACTCCGTAGTAGAGTATCACTTTCACTCAAAAAGTTATGAATGCATTCTAATATTTTAGTATAATATTGGGAATACTTCTAGTTATATCATTAGGGCTTCAAAGCTAGTGATCATGTAACAATAAGGTTATTCGAATTAAATTCATGTTGTGCAATCTTATTATGCATGTAATAAGGTCAATAACGAGAGAAACAATTAATTAGGAGAAAATGATCAGCTATGATTAACACATTTAATTTCAAAATAAACAAATTGTGAACCAATTTTATATCTGATTTTGGAGTATCGGGTGATATAAAATGCTTCAACTCAACTTTAGTATTCTCCTATTATCTCAATAATAGGGGTTACTAATATTTTTCAAGGGAAAAACTAATACTTTTGAGGGTTGCCTAATATTACGTCACTGTCTAATACTTTTCAATGAGACAATTAATACATTTTATGTGGATTACTAATATTTTTGAGGTAAAAAATCAATACTTTTCATGAGGGCTTCTAAAAATATTATTCAAGGAAATTACTAATATTTTTCATATGTAACTAATATACATTTCGAGAAGAAAACTAATTCTAATATTACAAAAATGCCTTTGGTCCAAAGAAATGAGACTAAATATAAAATTTTTCATATGTGAAATTACAAAACAACCGGATTAATTAATACCCATTAGAAAACAAATTTTTGCACCGCATTTTATAACAAATTTGAGTTTAAAGTAGTGGATATATACTTGGGATAAATAACATATACAACAATTAAATACTCTTGGATTTTCTTAATTGAATTCCAATTGAATTAATATCTTTTATAAAAATAGTTGAATATAAAGATTCTATAGCATGAGGTAGATCATGTGAAAATAAATATGCAAAACAACCGAATACGGATAGGATTGTATATAAGAAGGGGACATATGTGCCCCAATATTATATATAGCGATCCCTCCATCACCCCCTAATTTATAAATTGTATTAATACATTAGAAAATGAAAATTATGATAGAATAT
Organism: Rehmannia glutinosa; assembly: GCA_016081115.2. NCBI lineage: Eukaryota > Viridiplantae > Streptophyta > Magnoliopsida > Lamiales > Orobanchaceae > Rehmannia > Rehmannia glutinosa. Next base: position 6,674,714 of record CM071937.1, on the reverse strand, counting down.
TCAATAATATGTTTTTCTAAACTGAAGCATAACTTGTTTAATGGTATTGTGATAAGGGTGCTATATATGTGTGCCTTAAACAATTCAAGAAAACGCAAATGAATAATATGAAATCCACATTATTTCACCCACAAACCATCTAATGACGGCATATATAGCATCTAAGGAAGCAATACACACCTAGCACTATAAGGAAAATTGAACTGATAAAAACAACACTCAAACGAGTATCAATAACTAATTCGCAACCACAACATTTCTTTCTCTATAAATGTGATTGATCTGCATGTTAATTAAGAGCCTTCAACAATTGGTTAATATACAACACCAATATCCTGATGAATTTCCCATTGGTAAGGAGACGTCTTCCTATATACTACCAAAGAATCTATTTCCACCCATATATATGTTGTCTAATTTGAGAGACTGACAACCCAATCTTTATGGCATTTAACTTAGTAAAAATATTAGTAGTGGTCCCAAAAAATGAAGAAAATCCAACAATAACAATTCCAACGGGGATAGTTTCCCGTGGAATTTTGTCGATCTTTATGACGCGCCACCACAACTCACTCATCCCCGATTACCCCTAGTCCATAAGCACCATCAATAAATCTTTGAACATAATGTTTATTTTTATTTTGGAGGAGGATACGGATTCTACCATAATTCTTAATAGTGTAATTGGATTTGGCCCATTTGGGTCAACTCTTAAGTTAATTTTTTTTTCTTTTTGGACACAATACAGACCCGGCCAATATTTTTCTTTTAAAAATAACATTATATAAATAACATTATATACTTTCATATACTTATATTATTTTTAAAAGAAGAGAAAAATATACTAGTATTATATTTAAAATACATAGTTTAATGAATTTACCTGAATTTGCCCATGGAATCTAGATAAATTTGACTCCATGTTGCGATCCAGACTTGACCAGTATCCTTTCCCTTGTGACGTTTACAATTTTTTTTTATGGTCTTAAATATTTATTTTTTTTGATTTTCTAGATTTTTCTCAGCGTATCCTTTCCCACGTTTACAATTTTTTATTCCCATGGTCAACAGTTTTTGGATTCTAGATTTTTCTCATGATCTAATAGGCGCCAACCGCTTACATTAGCCGCCGCCTCCGTGATCATACTAACGTACGCTTCCCTCCTTGATTATATATATCTCGTTTTTCATTTTTTTCCCCTCCTGACAACCTGAAAAATAGCTGTCTTGAGAGAAGAAATCATAAAAAATCCTCGAAATTAAGGTAAAATCTCCAGTTATTTTTGTTGAAATGATTCAGTTTTTTTCTGTTAATTTTCTCGTAAGTAAAAGAATAAGGTGTCAAAAGTTTAATCTTGAATTCTTCGTTGTATTACGCGACGGTGAAATTTTGATTGTGAGAAACGTCGGATTGTTTTACCCTTTCAGCTGAATAAATTTGGCATTTTTCTATGTTTCGGAGTTGAGAAGGTTCCTTGTCAATCTCGAATGTCAATTTTTGATATAATTTTTCTTTTTAATAGTTGTGAATCAAAAAAAATTATGAGTTGTGATTCTCGTCTTATTTTTATTGATTGAATTTGTTAACGATGGGGATAACTATATGTTTATGAAATACTAAGAAGTTGAAACCTGTTAAGAGTAATTGACTATATAATTGATAGTTTTGAATTGATGATTCTTAAATCCTGACTGTTGTGGTTGTAAATGATACTTACCTTTTTCCATTTTTCCATTTTTATGGTGGGGATGGGGGTGCTTGTATTTGTTGTATTATTATGCAAAGAGAAGTTCAAATATTTATTGGTAATATAAGTCTTTTTGTTTTTGCTAAGCCAGTTGATTTAGCCAGACCATGGAGCAGCGCCAGGAGCATAGTTGCTTAGTTGTATGGAGGGGACATAAGTTCGTTGTTGAAATGAATCGAAGTGCCACTTTTAAGGAGTTGGGAGAGAAGTTGCAAGAACTTACGAATGTCAAGGCTGATACGCTACGGCTATTGGTTCCTATGGAGAAAAGTTCAAAATTGCTGTATCCTTTTTCTGATGAACACTCCTGTTTAAGCTTGGATTCAACATTAGTTCTTAAGGTGCCAAAACGTATCCCTTCTCCGCATGGCATGTATAATATTGCCTAATGTGCTATTGAATTTTCAATATGCATTGAAATTGGTTTTTATATTTCCGAGATGGAATATTATGATTCAGGAATTGATGATTGATTAAAGAGTGTGAGCACAATGCTCGGAGAGGAGTGTTATGATGGCACTTCTCTATTTTAAAGGTGAAGTGCTCGAAAGAAGCAGACAGAAATGTGGGAAAAGTGGAGCGTGAATTATGGACTTGTTGAGCCATTGATATAATAAATGGTTAATTATGTGGGTTTCACATATTGGCCACTGAAATTAAATTTGATCTTGAAAGCCAAAGAAAGACATGTGAATAAATAGTTAAGTTCAGACTAATTTTTGTTCCTAGATATAAGTTTTGATTATTTTTGCTGAAATTGAAATTGCAATTTCAGAATTTTCCACAGCAAGTATAATGCTTGTATGGAATTTTCACTTAAAATATTTGATTTCCTTCAGTGTGATGCATCTGGTCATGTGGTAGCTGTGACCTTGATCTCAGTTCTTGACTCACTAAAACTTGTTTGGATGGGTCTCAGTTTATATTAAGTCAACTTAGGATTGATAGTTGCTGACCAATAAGAGGCTCTTCCATTTCATGTGATAGTTGAATTAATATTTACGTTCTGACTAATTTTCTGGGAGAAGCGTTCTACTTATTCTTAGTCATTCAATCTGACGAACAAGAACAATTTTTCGTAACTTTTACCTGAGAATCAAAGATATCTATATACGGGGTCCAGAAATGTGCATGTGTCCACTATGGTATCAGGAAACTGATCTTCCCTTTCTCGGTCATTTTCGGTCTCTTACTTTGTTAGACGCCAGAGTCGAACAATGAATCAGAGAGGAACACATCATCAACCAGCAGTTATTGGTATTTGAGTGTGTATCATTCTAGTATATGATCTAGTAAGAATCTTTTAGATGGGCAACCATTATAGGGTAGTAATAGCAGCTTAAAAACATTGATCGGGTGACTTGGATCCTGGAGGTCATACGTTCATTAGTTAACTTCTTGGTTTTTGATGGTAAGACTAATTATGTCTTACTATTTCCACGCTCTAATAACAAGAGCCTTGTGGAATGATTATGCTCTTAGAGTGAACTTAACCACAAAAGGTGAAAAGGTGAAATTGCATCCATCCAGAATGGATCTTGCATTTGTGTTGCAGTCTCTTTGAGCTGATCATAAGTTTCACTTCAAATTCTGTTTATTTTTCAAATTATTTAGAGTGAATTATTAGCATGAAAAATGGAAGGCTGAAATTGCATGTATCCAGAATGGATCTTGTGTATGTTTTGCAGTCTTGTTGAGCTGATCATATGTTTCATGTTATTCCGTGTTTTTCAAATTATTTGACCAAATATTGGACTTCTCTGTTGTGACATAATTAAATACTTGAATACTTGGTTTCGTCCGAAACAACATTTTATTTGATGATTAGTTCTCTGATTATGTTTCAGGAAAATCTATTAGAATGATGGGAGTGCCCAAAGATGAGGTTGATGAACTCCTACAAAATGTTAAGGCGGACCTCAGGATAGCTGGATTTGATGAAGAAGAAAAGAGATTGAAGCAGAGGAATGTACATAGATCCTATACCTCGCCCAAACTTCCTCAAGGAACTTATATTTTTTGTGATTTTCAAACACTTAGTCTTCCTGGAATTGAGGTAAAGTCCATAATTCCCTGTTTTCATGCCTGCTATCTGTTCATAATAGATTTTCAGTAATTCAGATATGCAATTATGGCGATTGGATATCTCATTTAAATTGGCGTGAAGCTGGGCTTTCTGTCTAAACTTTTCTCCAAGTTGTGCGCAACTCTTTGTTCATATCTTAATTATTGTTTGCACATGTAACAGGTAGGTTATTATCTAGATAAGTGCTGGCCTGTGTCCTTCTGTAGTATTGAGAAAAAACAAATTAAAGAAAAAAAAAAAAAAAGCATTAAGGGAATGTTCGGCTTTGTTTGGGTGTTTTGCGGAACGTGTTTTGCTTAAGGAATTTGGACATGTTCTCTTGGAACAAAACCAAACATATCGTTGCTTTCTCAAAGTTGCAAGCCCTAATTAAATAGCTGAGCTTAATCCAGTATAATCAACTGAATGAAGACTATATCAAGCAAAGCTGTGTTTTAATCCCTCCTATGTTTTCGTCAGGGCTTTTCAGTCTTGAAAATTATAAGCATTGTAATTCTTTTGGGAAGACTAATGCTCAGTATATACTTCGGTTCAAAGGATGTAAGTGGTTGAATAATGGATGTAAGAAATTATTGAGCCTTCACAAAACTGAAGCTGCTGGTCTCTTTAATTAGTGCAGTACAAGAGTAATGACAACAGAGACGATAAGATTGTGTCTCATCTAACAGTAATCTTAAAAACTAAGTTTCTCACATCATCATCATAATACAGGGTGATTTACGGTTGAATTTATGCTTCTTTCGTTTTCATCCAAAATTATAAACCTGGAAACATGGTTTAAGCTTTAGGACTTTTGTGAAATTAATTTGAAGTGTCCTCTGGGTGTCCATGCATGATAAGGAATGTGAGTTCTTTTGAGCCGAGACAATAATGACAAGAAATTAGGTGGTGATACATGCACCTTTCCCTCTATGCTGGTGGCCGCATCATTGTGCTAATTGATTTATATTTTCTCTTTAGCATCCAAAACATTATAGAATCATTGTCGAGTTGTAATGTCCATCCATTTTATGATTGAGAACATCAATATTAACTAATTGACCTTTCCTGGTGATGGCAGTTAAACCCTCCTGCATCGAAGGCTCTAGAATTGCTGCATAAGCTGGCTTCGGATCCAGGGATTGTTGCAATTATGAATAAGGTACAAGGAAATGTGGTTTTATGGTTTGTTTATTATTCATATGGTCAAACTCTTCTTTTATTTTTTTCTCAGTTGTGATAAGCTCTGTTTTGATTGGCTTTTTAAAGCATCATTGGCGGGTGGGAATTTTGACTGAGATGGCGCCAGTCGGTTATGTTGGAGTCAGTCCAAAGTGCATCCTTGGTTTTAACAAGGTGACGATCATTATGACAAATGTTTCATTCCTTTGCGAGTACTCATAACTTTGTCCTCTTGAGCTGTCCTTGGATCTCCTGTATCTCTTGCAATCACCATGAATTGGTTGGTCTATCTCTTTCTGAAGCTTTTCGTGTGGATTATTTGTAGAATCAAGGGGAAGAGATATCACTGAGACTTGAACCGATGATCTCAAGGGTTTCAGGAAATATGAAAGCATTAAGAAGACTCTTTTGCATGAGCTAGTATGTTATCATCTTTTACTTAAATCTTCTCCATCGAAAAGAATAAGGGACTTGTCTTCGTGTTCCTCTGTCTTCTACAGCTACTTATTTCAAAACAGCTGAATTGTGTTACTATTTTCTCCTTTTCTTAGGCACACATGGTGTTCTCCGAGCATGATTCGAATTTCTACGCTCTGGATAGCCAGGTAATGGAGAACATCCTTTTCCGTATCCCATCTTTGTGCATGTGTGTGTGTGTGTGTATACTCTTATGACTTATCATTTGTGTGTCTGTGTGCATGCATAGGCGTTGATAAGTTGTGTTTGGCCATACATTTCTTTTGGAGATATTCTATCATGAAGTTGAAGTATGTACTCAGCCTGGTTCTATTGCTGCTTATTTTAATATAACAGCTTAACAAAAAGCTGCTACTCTTGATTGGACTAAATCAAGAGGCCACACTTTGAGTGGAGGCTCCCGTTCACGATATTACGAAGAGGAGTCTGACATTAGTAGTAATGTAATTTCATCACAAAAGCTTGGAGGGCAAGCTCCTGTTCTTCTTAATGCCCGTGCTGCTTCAGTGAATGCTGCTTTTGAACGTATAGCCAACACACCAAACACATTTTCAAGATCATCCGAGGTACATGAAAACTCAAACCCTGATAATCATGGCTTCGGTGTTTGCCTAAAAATTGTTTGTAGGAAAAAGAATGGAATTTCACATAACAGGTGTTTTTCAGGAGCATGGCAATCAGAATGTGTCTGAACCTGATCCTGATGACTGTGAGGATGATGATATCGAAATGGATCCTCATCATATAAATGGCCATTTGCATGCTTCAGAAACTGAGAGATGTGAACAATTTAATCCCAATCAATCAGGGGTTAGTCCCATTGAACGAAACTTAAATGGAGGAATTCAGGAATCTGACCTTGATAATTATGGAGAGAACCCAAATCATCTTGGATTTCAAAGTACAGTCAAGTCCGATCAAATGGACTTTCTTATGCCCACAAGTTTAGAACCTCAGCCAAATGACTCTCATGTAGAAGAAATGCAGACAGAGTCTGATTCTGGTGAATCATTTCCGAGGAGCCAAACTGCTGAGCCTGATCCAGATGATTCTGAGTTGCAGATAATCCAAGACCCTGTTACCATGGTTTGTGGTCGTCTGCAAAGTGCAATTCAGTCACTGAAATATGAAGTTACGCCCTCAGAGACTGGAAGGGTCCTACAAACTTTAATTAAGATAATACGGTACGGTTTAGCTTGGGTTTGAGTTATTTTTAAGGTAAATTACAAAAACCACCCTTGAGATTTAGCCTAATTACAAAAAAGTCAATAGGGTGCAATTTGTAAAACAGAAATGGATATATCAAGGGGTATTTGTAAATTTGAAGACAGGCGCCTTTTTTTTTTTTTGGTAATTAGACTGAACCTCAAGGGTATTTTTTTTTAATTAACCTTAATTGTTATTCTAATTATTTCGTACTACATCATTTGACTTTTTGTGTGTACTTATGCATTGAAACATTGATGCGAGTTGCTTGTTTTAATGGCCTGCAGTAATGTGATTGAACACCCAGATGACATTAAGTTCAAAAAACTCAGAAAGGTATATTACCTGCAATTTTCTAATTCTCTCAATCAGAAGATTGTGTTTCTAACTTTGCTCTTGGTTGTTTTCTTCAGGCTAATCCAATGATACAAAGGAATATCATTACCTACAAAGGTATGGGTTTCAATTGGAATTGGGATTAACTTTCATTCTCGTAGAGCTTATATCTACTTTGTTGTTAGATAACTGTAATATGTTGGTGGGACGAGTTTTCTGCATGTTCCTCATCAAAGAAAAGGAATGAAATAGGTTAGGTTATCAACCAAACTGTTACCACTTGAACCTGGGCGAACTCGACTAGAGCAAATATTTTGATCTGCACAAACCTTACCTTATCATACTCATACTTTTATGTCATTATGATTCTGCAAATTGCGATTGCCCACATCTTTAATTTCTCTATCATAAATCGTGCACTATGCATGTTTCGATTTAAGTAAACTGTGAAAAGAGTTCTACTATTGGAATTGAAAGTACAAAACTAAAACATGACGGGAATTGGAAAGTTATTCTTTTTTTTTTTTAGCAAGCAAGGAAAAATTAAGTTATTAAGAATACATGAAGGAAGTAGGAAAGCAAATGAAGGAAATTGGAAACCTTTTTTTCTTTACCAGCAAAAAAAAGTTCATCGTATTAAGAACAGAAGGAAAGCCAATCAAGGGCTTACAAATCTTGAAGTTTTCTTGTGTTAATCTCACAAGTTTTTAAAGTTTAGGTGAGCATGCTGATATTGATGGTTATTGTTTATTTTTAAAATTGATGTTATCAAAAGAAGTTCTAACAAAAGAAACTAATACTCCAATATAAGTATCGAACTATATCATAAGATTAGATTCTTTTCGAAATGCATGCATTGCTTACAGAATATTATTGACGATACATGTGATTGTTGTTACTGTTGAAAGAAGTTTTTCAAAATTAAAATTGCTTAAGCCTTAAATGAGATCAGGTATGTTACAAGATAGATCGAATGGTCTAGTTATATTATCTATTGAGAGTGAAATGTCAAAATTATTTGATAACAAAACTTTAACAAGTGACATTAATTGCAGCTCAAAAAATTAGAAAATTAAATGAGGATTACTGATACATTAAACTAGACCTCTCCTAAAGCTTTGTCTAAGACCTCGACATCTTCCAGACATGGCTCTGCCTCTGGTCAGAACATGTGCATTATGCATGTTTCGATTTGTCAACAATGGATACAGTTTCTAGTTCTTATATGTGAAGCTCTGCCTTTTGCTTTCATGGAGTTGCATGTTAGAGTTTTCCGTTTTTCTAGTTGAGTATCTGTGGATATGGAGAGGTTTTTTTTATTGTAATACATACTTTCCTCAAACTGCCATTTACTAAATAGCAAATTCAATATCCTGCAGCTGCTATGGACATTCTCACACTGATTGGATTTTGTGAAGATGTTATTACTGATGAATGGGGGAAGGCTGAAGCCTTTTTGATGCTAAAGCGAAACGATCCGGGTTTATTGTGGCTTGCAAAATCATCCCTGGAGACGTACATTGCATAGCAGATGAGATTTCGATGTACACTTGAAAGAGAAATGGGAATTTTCAATGTTAATACGCATAGCAGAAGCAAATAAGGAGATTGGGTTTGGTGCACAGAATGAATTGTAATATATGCGCATTTGTCTGTAAATTGACATTGTGTTGTAATAGTAGTGTATGAACATTTGTCTGTAAGTAAACATTATTTGTAAGCTTCTCAAAAAAAAAAAAAACATTATTTGTAAGAGTACATTGTAAAAATTATTCCCATGACTTAATCTAATTAAATTCAGTTAAATCCAAAATTACAAATATTTTCTCGAGGTTTGTATTTGTTTTTTACGAATACTCTCCCTCAATAGGTGCGAATATTTGTTCAAGAGTATTTGAAATTGATCTTTATTTGTAATAGAAACAGCACATTGCATTGGTTGTTAATGTGGAGTCATCAGTAAAATAACTTTATCTAATTATTTTTCGGTGATAGCAATGGATTCTATTCCTAATTAAGTTCAAGTGAAAACCACACATAGGAGACAGAAGCAAACGCACGAAAGAAAACAAATGATTTTTAATGTCCAAAATAACACTTTTAGGTAAAAATCTAAAAGTAAAAATTTCCTGGACATAGAACTTGCTAGGGAAAAAAAAAAAGAAATAAGCGAATTTTTTGTCTCACCAAGCCTACGGAGTAAGTGAGGGTGCGAATAGATTAGTTGCTAGGGTGTATCTGGGTCAATACCAATTCGATCCGAGCTCTTGGAATTAGAATAAGTTCGGAGCAGATAACGAAATCTTGGTGACCATCTCTATCTAATGAACAAAGAGGAGTCCACTCAAAAAAAAAAAAAATGAACAAAAGGAGTCTGTTTTAAAATCATCGCCCTGCACTCACCCGAGAGGCTGAATATTTTTTTTTTTACTTTTTCTTAATCAAAAAGAGGTTGAATTCAAAAGCACCCAAGATCCACAAGGATCGTACGAACATCTATGGAACGTAGCAAGGATTTTTAAAAGTCAGCTCTCGTCGCCTCACTCAATCATACAATAGTAGGTTAATCTCCATAGAAACATTATTTACTTAATGGTTATCTTGGTATTGATGGGCATTGTTTGTCGTTCTTAGGCAAGCTTCAATATTGAAAAGTATTATCCAATATTAACCGATCAAAAAAAAGTATTATCAATATTATTTATTAAAAAAATCCCAAAGCATTATCTTTGAGGGGGAAAAGTTTCTAAATATATTTGAAGTTTCTAGTAATGTAAAAGAAAACAAGAATAAGATTTACTTATGTAAATGGTTTTGGACACGATTAAAATTTTTGTGTGTTTTTCTTTTTCTTTTTTTGGATAGTGTATAAATACCCCAAGCTAATTATAATCTCATTTTCAATACACATCTCAATTAGATAAACTTTGAGTACATGCCAAGTAGCAAAATATGTTTCCCAACAAGTTTGGTACGGAACTATATTCAAAAACCCGATCCAATGCCTACTAGGATATTTTGTTTATGTAGATAATACTTTTTGGTTGTAATATATTTTTGTTTGCAAGATTTAAAAACCAAATATTATGCTTTTAATTGTTGAGTTATTTTTAGTAGTTTTCATGAGATGGTCTAATGAGCCAAATTCGGTTAGACGGATCTCGATTCGATGTCATTTTTTTATTAAAAAGATATTAATCGATCATTCAAAAAGTATTAAGTTCTTGTGAAAAATATTATTAGTAGTTTACTTGAAAGTTTTTAGTTTTTGTTATAAAGGATAAAGATATAGTATCACAAATAAAAAATATTAGGTTTTCATCGAAAGTATTAATAGTCGTTTTGAAAATAAATTAAATTTTCTTGAAAATATTTAATAGCTCCTCTAAAAGTATTAGTTTTTTCCGTTAAAAGTATTAGTAGATTCTTCAGAAATGTATTATTAGTTCCCTTAAAGATTTTTAGTATTTCTCATGAAAAGTATTAATTCTCTTAAATCTTTTAGGAATTCAAAAAATATTAGTGTTTTCCCTTTAGTAGTCTCACTAAAAAGTATTAGTAGTCCCCTGAAATAATTTAATTTTTCTCTGAAAATTATTTAAAAATCCTGTAACATATTAGTTTTCCCTAAAAGTATTGGTAGTTCTTTTGAAAAGTATTAAGTTTTTTTCCTAAAATGTATTGATATAGATATAACATAGTTAATTTGTTACTTATTTTACAAATTCAAAAATTTTATCAAATCTTTACTCGATTTTTGGGATGTTGAAAATATTGTCTCACCGTTTTTCTCATGGAAAGCTTGTTGGTCCACAATAAAAAATGGTGTTTTGCTATCGGAATGACATATACTTCATTACTTGGAAGAAACAACATTAATTTGCAAAAATAAATTGAACATAGAATGTAAGTATTCAATAAATCAAACGGAATTTATAAAGTTGAATGAAAAAAAAGAGTAGTGACTTGTTACCGAAAGAACATACAATCACGTTTGGAATCGACTACGGTGATGTCTTTGTCAACAATTGATCCATTCGAAGAGGGTCTCGGGAGGTGAATGCATTACTTAGGCGGCGACATGTTAATTTAATTCATATTTGTAGTGTGTTGGAGATGAGGAATCTTTTAGAAATACATGATCTTTGTGAATAAGTGTTTTCTTTTGGGGAGTTGGAGCGGAGGCGTTAGTCGGGGCGGTCGATGGATTGACTAGAAGGCTGCCTAGCGGGACTAGCTTAAATAATATACAATTTTATGAATAATTCCCATACTACATGGTTTTGGTAAAGTCTATAAATGTTCTTTTTGGGGGATATTTAAATTGTTTTTGAACATATCTAATATTTGTGTTTTTTTAAAGTTTAAAGTAATTAAATACCAATAATCTAATAAAACTATAAATCATCTAAAATACAATACATTAACAAATATTGCATTGATTTATATAATATCAAATTATCAATGGAAAGATTTCCCAAAAATTTTGTTTCATTTTTTTATTAAGAAAATTAATATATTCAATTTCACTAAAGGATATTTTGTTTATGTAGATAATACTTTTTGGTTTTACTAGTTGAGTTGTTTTGCAAGCATTTAAAAAAAAATATTATGCTTTTAATTGTTGAGTTATTTTTGTAATTAGGCAAAAACTCTATCGGATGGACCGCCAAATTCGGTTCGACGGATCTCAAAAATCCGATTCGATGTCATTTTTTTTAGCGCGACCGAAGGCCACTGAAAAGCGGCCGTCATTGTGAAGGGGATTTTTAGAACAACAAAAAGCAATATGGCGAATGGGATGGAGAGAGAGAGAGAGAGAGAGAGAGAGAGAGTTAGAGAGAAAGAGAGAGGAGAAGAGCAAACACAAAGAAAAATATTGTGCAATTTAACCCATAAACCCAAAACGAATAGAGTTTTAGGATCAAATAAAAATCGACAAATTAAGTCTATCAATTCGTTTTGAAAATATTAAGACATGCTCTTTGTAAACAATATTTTAACGTATTAGTTTTTAACCATTTCTAAAAGTTAATAACTATATATTATACATTGTCGGTTGATTAATTTACTTTAATGCATAACATTCTCAACAACTAACATTCTCAACAACTAAGAATTCATGAAAAAAAATATATATGTTTTTATAATAACTATTTTTTTAATTTACTTGATAGTAATATATTTAACTTATTTTTATTTTGTATTTTTTTTACTGTATTCTAGCTTTATTCATTTAATTATTTCTTTTCACATTCCCCAAGTATTGGTAGTCCACCACTATACCAATATATAGGGATTGGTGGGTTCAAAAGAACTTGTCCCATTCGGTGCGAGTCCAAACATGGTCAAGCGGGTCTTGCGTAGATATCGGACCTACATTTTTAAAATCCGTCGGGTTTGGGAGACAAGAACATGTCTGTTTTTCTCCCCAAACTTGTTGTCTCACGTAATATCACGTCTTATGTTGTTCCTATAATGACGTATATGCTTTGATGGTTGGAAATACTTGAAACTTGTGAATTATTCAACAAATGGGGAAATTGAGAAATAAACTATGGAATGTGTAGTGGAGGATTGGTTGGAGTTTCATAGAGTGAAAACTTTTGCGTCTTTTCTAATCTTTTCTGTTCACGCTATTGATTGTTAGGATTTTCAGTTTCAACTTTTCTATAGAGTTTGGATTGAGCGGGTTTTCTTTTGTTGGTTTGGGTGATCTTGGTCTAATGTTGTTTTACTAGTAGACTCTGTTGTTTGTTTGTTTTTTTGGCGGTTGTCTTGTATTTTTTTGCACATCATTATAGCCAACCTAACGAATGGGTGGAGAGGAAGAGAGTTAGTTGAGGGTTGCATTGCAACCGGGGAGAGCAGGTAGAAGAGGCTATTGAGTTCAACCCGTAAACTAACGCGGAGTTTTGGGGTTGGGTTGCCCCAAATTCCTCTATCAGATTAGGACCATCTGATATAAGACGGATGTCCCATAAACAATAGTGTGGGGTTTAACGTATTAGTGTGGGGAACCATTTCGAAAAAAAAAAAATTAAGCCAACCTAATCATATAGTCAACCTAATCAGTTTGTTGCTTATCTTTGGGCTTGTGTTTTTCTAGACGTCCATTTTTTTGAAAGGTGCTTTTGTTGAAAACTTGGAAATCCTTGTTGTTTCTAAGAGGAGTTTGGTTATTCACCACCTTATTGTAATTGCATTTGAATCTTAATATGTCTCTGATGTTAACTTATATAATATATTATGTAAAATGTTTATATTTTTAATATATTATATTGTTATTCAACAACATATTTTATTTCACATGTCGCAACTTGTTCCCTAATAAGATTTGTTATCTCTATAATTTTAAGAATAAATTATATTTTACCTCCATATACTCTTGTTGAATACCACTTACTCTTTGCTACTTTAATATCCCACTTAATCCCATTGTACTCTTATTTTTTCACTTAACCCTATATACTTTCATTGTTGTGAGTTTACTTATACTCATGTTATGCCACTTTACCTATTGTATTCTCATCCTAAAATAAGTATACTTATTTTTAAATATTCTCAACTATCAATCAATACTTAGTATTAAAATCATTTCTTTATTTTGATTCAAAATTGAATGACTATTTTCTTTATTAACATTAACTCTATTAAAATTTACATCTTATGATATTTATTATTATTGTATAATATAATACTATACTTATAATTTTTTACTCAACTTAAATATCAAGTATTAAATATATATTTAAATTAATAGTTTTTTAATGCATAAAATACAAGTAACTTGTTTTTCAATATTGAAGAATTATAAATGTATCCTGAAAATAATTTTTAATGTTACATAATTTATACGAGCTCATGATAATTATATTAATAAGTAATGAATATTTACTAAAAAACTAGTAATGAATAGATACTAAAAACCAAATGGTATGAAATTTTTAAGTAAAAATAATTTAAAACTTTTGGTTTTGTAATTTGAAATAATTGATAAAAATAATAATTAGTTGTTGAATATAGATTTATTTTTAGTAAATGTTATGTAAGATCCAAGTAATTTTTTTAAGTTATTGATGGAATTATCACGTTGTTTAAATATATTATGTTAAATTAAAAAATTATTTGCACGATATTTTGGTAATTCATTTATTAACAAAAAATAAAAAATACCAATATTTTATGTATTTAACAAAATATTAATGAGAAATATAATTGAATACTTGGTACTTAAGCTAAGATGCTAAGGTAGAAAATTTAAAAGTAAAATATATTATCTATAGTAAATATATTAAAAATATAATTTTATATGAACTATGTTACTTAAAAAATAGTCATTCAACTTGAAGTACAATAAATAAGAAATGATTTTAGTATTAAGTATTAATTAATTTAGTTCAAAAATATAAAAGATAAGTATACTTATTTTAGAGTAAGAATATAAGGGGTGAAATGGAATAGAATGAGAGTATAAGTGGGTAAAATGAGATAATTGAAAATACATGAGGGCAACGTCTTTATCCAACAAGCGTATATGAGGGTAAATTGAAATTACCCTAATTTTAGAAGGCACATGTAATTTTTTCAAGTCATGAGAACAAAATTGATAAATTCGTGGGATGTTTTTTCCTTTTTTTTTTTGAGAATAATTCGAGGGACAATTTTGAATTAAAAGTTTGAAACTATATATTGACCCTTTTAGGATCAAATTGGTATAAATCCTCGAATCTTGGGGCAATTGATAAAACATATATAATACAAGGGCTGAAGGGCAGTTCTATAACTCTATTACAGTAACCTAAGATAAAAAAATAAAAAAAGAAAAATTAAAAAGTTAATTGCCGTCGTCAACTATACCCAGAAATTAACAAAATACCAATCACCTAAACAAGCCCTTTTCTTCTCCAAATCATCGTTCTACACCGTGACCTTCTTACGACGCCGTTAAAGCTCAGGCGCCGCCATTAGCTCACGTCTCGGCTCGTACGGATTTCTATTGTTTGCCGATATCTATTTCCGTTCAGTTTGGCTCATATTCCTCGCGCTTTCAGTGTTTGGTGGCCCTTTTGGTTTTTTTGTGGGTCAGTGAATTCTTCTAGTTTTTTTTGGGGACTCAATTGTTAATTGTAATCAATAATAGCCCCAATAGAAAATTCAGAATGTATTTGATGCCCTAATTTGATTTCCCCCAATTTGATGAAACCCTAGCATGCCCCAGTTTTCTGGATATTAGCTTGATCGGTATGTGCAATTGAATTCGGCCTGCCCAATTTTTGTGCGTGCGTGCGTGCGTGCGTGATAGCACTCTCTGTATTTTGTTATGCACGTGATCAAGATACTGTGCGATTCAATGCTACGGGAAATTTAGTTTAGCATTGTTTAGATGTTGGGCTAGTTGAAATTTGGGTTCCGGTCGATAAAGTCAGTCTCTTTTGTATCCGTGTGTTTGGATCAAATGCTCGTTTGTTTGCTCAGTAATAGATGGACAATCTGACCTGCTTAATGAAGCAAAAGACTTTCGGAATTTGTAGTTCTTTTGTTGATCGTTTAATGGTGTATCCCTTAGTTAAGAGTTGAGCTGTCAGGATGTACATTTATTTAAATTGGAGTAGAAGTTCGTTGGGAACTAGTAAGAAAAAGCTACTTTTCCCTTAATGGTCATAAAAAATAGGTGCTACTTGTTGGACACTTCTTATGGGGAATTATGATGAAACCTTGTCTTGTGGATATGTTTTAGCATTCTTATTTTAGCTTTTATTTAGTTAGACTATGACCTCCTGATTTGGGATTTTTTTAAAAATTCTTTCTGCTGATTGAAAATTTGAAAAGTCATGGGTCATTGCTATGTGAGTGAACTGCATGTGATTTTTGGGGCACAGTTTTCTTTAAGTCAGGCTTCATTTATCCTTTTGGGAAATCATTTGACTTTTGTATACTACTTTTGGCCGTTTGAATTCTTTGGTGAGTTTCTTTTTGTGTCTGGTTACAGATTATGCTGTAGCTGATGGTGTAATTTTTGGGACTCTTAGCACTTATTTAAGATATATTAACGAGGATTCTCATTCTTTTTTTTTTCCATGGCTATAATTTTAGTTTTGTCACGGTGATGCTCTCTGTTTCATTCTGGAACATGTGAACTATAGTGGGTTTTACCTAGTGAAAAGAGAGATTCTCAGATTAAAATTTACACTAATTAGAAACTCTTCTTGGAAGTCGGACTTCTCACATCGACATCCTCACGATTCATGGTATTTTCCTATAAATTCGATTTCACGACTTCGATTGAGTTTAAGGTGAGAAATTTCTATAAATGATGGGTGACATTGCCATCTTACAGAAATATGCTAGGCTTTGAAATAGTTTGAGATATGAGACTAGTAGCTAAAATAAGAATAGTGCTCATTGACTGTAGGAGTATGCGGTTATATATAAATTTGCAATGTAGAATCAATATCACTTTCCCTTTTAAACATATATAAGATGTCTGTCTGTTCTGAATGTTTTTCTGCTGCCTCTTTTGTTGAGAGGAGGATTGCATGCAAAATGAACTTCACATATTTTCAGATTTTCTGTTGAGCTGGTTTCGAATTTCAATTCTCTCTGAAATTCATGGGGCTCTTTACTTTGCAGGTACTCTGACTAAGTTTATATATTGTTCCTGCTGGACTTGACTCGATAGAGCTACACTGGTTCAACTAGTTTGTTATGGTCTCTCGTCTACATGGTGGAAGTCTGATTTTGTGTTATGAAGGACATGTTTGTTAGCCCAAATTAAAAATGAATTTGCAAACGCACCATTTAGGGCAGATATCTGGACAGGTACCAAACCAAGCTGGTACCATGTTGCCTGGGCTGCCACAGCAAAATGGAATTCCTGTACCTGGACAGATTCAAAATCCTATTATCAATCGTGGTATTCGAACACAGACAGTGAATATGTGAAAACACGTAAATATATGCAAGAAAAGATGTAAGACATTCTATTTTTACATGAACTGGTTTTTAGCATTCTTATAATGTAATTACCATACTCAATTTCCTGTCAATTCGGTTAAAGATATAGTGGTTACGTGCATCGATCTCTTTGAAATGTTATATCTTTATTTTAAAGTGGAAGAAATGACATTCTTTCTATTTCTTTTATTACATCATTCTGTTCTCTTTTATGTTTTAATATTATTTAACTTCCCTTTTCTCGATTTTTCGTTGGTAAAGCCTTCATTGTTACACGGGTCAAGTGTTAACAACCATCTCAGAAAATACTGCTTTTACTGTTGGGATTGCCTTCACGATGAGAACTGCTAAAATTTTTGCCTCTTTTGCAGCTGGGAATTTCTTATGAAGCGGCGTCATCAATCTCATGAGGTGCCTAATAGGAAAATGATTGATTTAGTGAAACGTTTAGAAGAGGCTTTGTTCAAGAGTGCCACAACTACGGTATGTTATATTTTTATTCTTACCTTTACGGTATTGCTTTTCTGAATAATACATGCTTCTTTTTGTGTATGACATGAGTTCTAAGCTGTATTGTCTGTTGAGTTGTTTACGAAGTGTTTATAAGAAACTCATTTCGTACTTTTTGTCAAGCCTTTTACATAGTTTGATCTTTCTTTTGTCAGGAGGAGTATCTAAACCTGGCAACTTTGGAAAATCGTTTGCATGTTCTGATAAAACGTATACCTATGAGCAATCACAACCAGCAGTTTTCACATGCTAATTCTTCTCCTTCTATTGGTACGATGATTCCAACCCCTGGTTTGCAACAAACTGGAAATTCTAGCACTGCTGGGACTCAATCTGTGGATAGCTCTGTTGTTGCTAACAATAGCTCCAACACAATTGCATCCTCCACTGCCAATTCTGGGAATTTCTTGACAACTGGAAGTGGGTCTTCAGGCAACATGCATGGTGGTTCTTTCGTTTCATCTGATGGTACTTTATGTCTTGTGATCTATAGAATTGATATTGACCTGCCCTTCACTCAATATCTCACAGAATATTTCTTTTCAGGAGCTTTCACAAATGGATATCAACAGTCTTCCGCTTTCTCAGTCAATTCTGGGGGAAATAACATGGTGACATCTCTGGGTGTACAGAGAATGACAAGTCAAATGATCCCTACTCCTGGATTTAATAATTCTAATAATAATGAAGTAAATAACAATGCTAATAATCAGTCATTCATGAATATGGAGTCATCTAATAACAATAGAGCATATCCAGTTGCTGAACCTTCAATTGTATCACAGCCTATGCAGCAAAAGCAGCGTGTTGGTGGTCAAAACAGTCGTATATTACATAATATTGGCGGGCATATGGGTGGTGGAGTTAGATCTACAATGCAGCAGAAGTCCTATGGATTATCAAATGGGCCCCTAAATGGAGGTTTGGGGATGATGGGAAACAATATGTCTATGATGAATGGCCCAGGAACCACCGAGGGCTATTTATCCGGAACAATATATGGAAACTCCACCAAACCTTTGCATCAACATTTTGACCAACATCAGCGGCCAGTAATGCAGGGTACTGTTGTTTTATCTTCAATAGCACTAGCTGTTTTCTGTGTGTGTGTGTGTGTGATGCGATGCAATTGTATGGAATTTAATAGCAATGGTGTTCTTAAGTTTTATTCTCACTGTAAAGTATTCTATTTGATAGGTGATGGATATGGAATTGGTGGTGCTGATGCTTCAGGGTCTGGAAACTTGTACGTTCCTGTATCATCTGTTGGGTCAATGATGAACAATCAGAGCCTGAATGCCCTACCCATGCAATCCATGGCAAAAACAAACTCTCAGTTGATGATTAATAATCAGTCAAATCTACACTCTACTCAGCAGGTGACAACTATGAAGCCTCAATTAATTGATCAATCCGAAAAAATGAATTTTCAGCCGCAGTATTCAGTTAGAGAAAATCTCGTACAACCTCATCAACAATTTCAACAGTCATCTCACCAGTTTCAGCGCCAGCAACTTGTCCAGCATCAGGTCCATTATGGACAGCAAACTCAAAACCAGCAACTTGTCCAGCATCAGGTCCAACATGGGCAGCAAACTCAAAACCAGCTTTTGCTAAAGAATGATACTCTTGGTCAATCTCAGCTTTCATCCAATATGGTTTCTGAGGCAAAGTCCGGGCATGGGACTGAGCATCATGATGAACGTCTGCAGTCGCAAGTCTCTGACCCCTTCCAGTTCTCTGATATGCAGAGTCAGTTTCAACAGAACTCTATGGAAGACTGTTCAAGAGCTTCTCAGTTGCTGTCACATCCATCTGGGCCACAGGATGTCAGTTCGTCACTAACTCAAACTTCAGATCAGATGCAACAGTTGTTGCATCCACAACAATTTGTTGGTAACTGTCAAAGTGATTTTGGCGGTCTTTCTGGTGGCATTCAACCAGAAGTCGCATTGCGTGGTCAATGGTATTCCAAGCCTCAAGACGTATCTCATGTTTCAGGGAGACTCCCACATGAACCAAATGTCCAAGATGAATTTCATCACAGATTAAATGGGCATGATGTAGCTCAACTAAATAATTTATCATCTGAAGAATCAATGATTGGTCAATCAGATGCTTCCAGACCAGCAGAACCTAAAAATGCGAGCAATGCTGTATGTCGAGCTAACAACCTTAATCGTGAGCGGCAGTTCAAGAACCAGCAGAGATGGCTGTTGTTTTTGAGGCATGCTCGTCGATGTCCTGCTCCAGAAAGGAAATGCCAAGAGCCTAACTGTTTTACGGTGCAGAAGCTATTGAAACATATGGAACATTGCAATGTAGTTCAGTGTTCATATCCTCGTTGCTGTGCTACCAGAGTTTTAGTCAATCATCATAGACGCTGTTGTGATACAAGCTGCCCAGTGTGTATTCCCGTTAAGAATTACGTGCAACAGGCACAATTAAAGGCAATTGGGCGTTCTGATTTCAAGTCTGGGTTGCCTAGTTCTGTCAATGGTTCTTGTAAATTATATGAAACTGCTGAAGTCGCTGGCAGGTCAAATCCTAAAACGAGCCCAATGATAGCTGAAACTCCCGAAGATCTTCAACCTTCTATTAAACGCATGAAGATTGAACAAGGCTCTCAGTCAGTTGTCTCTGAAAGTGAAACTTCTGTTTTACTGGCTTCTGCTGCAAATGAATCTCCTCTCCAGGATGCACAACATTTTGAACAGTACCATGATTCACATATTCCAATGAAATCTGAAATTGCGGAAGTGAAAATGGAAGCTCCTGGAAGTGTTGGACAACTAAGTTCCAAGATGATTGAAATGAAAAAGGATAATTTGGAAGATGCTTACAACCAAAGGCCAGAAGTGGATCCTACTGCTTCGAACAACCCTGCCGGCTTTGGTATACAGGAGGTCCTTAAGAGCGAGAAGGCAATTGGACAGACTAAGGTGGAAAATCCGCCATTACCTTCTGAAAATACATCCAAGTCTGGGAAGCCAAAAATAAAGGGAGTATCAATGACAGAGTTGTTCACCCCTGAACAAGTTCGACAGCATATTACAGGTCTTAGACAGTGGGTTGGCCAGGTCAGTCTTGCACTCTTGTATGTTGTTTATTTTACCACGCCAATAGTTACATTTTTATTCTGGTAACTTAATATTTCAGCAGGCACGCTGCATATATGCATTTCATGGCCACTAGAAGGGCCTGATTGTTACTATTTGCATGTGGAAGCCTATTTTCACATATTTTTATCATCATCATAGAATATGTATTTAGAATGCAGCTATCCAAGGAGAAAGTTGGTGGCTGGAAGTATTTGTTCCTAGAAAGTTGACAATTTATCAATTGTCACATCCAATTAAATCAAGTATCATGTGGCTTTTAGATACTGAAGTGGGTAGATGCAGAAGAGAGCAAGCAATTTCCCTTTCTATTTCCTGATAGTTGTATAAGCATATTATGTTATAATCTGAGTAATGTGGTTATTTCATTATTTCGCCTTGTGCTTCCTAGGGGAGTCTAAGACTTCACTTTTTGAATCAAAACTGTCTCATTTCAATTTTATGCTGTTATGTTAACTGTTAAATCATACAATGAAATAGATGGTTATCACCATCAATTCTTTCCTCCTTTGCTTCAAGGCGCTTTTGGTTTCTTTCATTGTTCTTTGGCGTATTTCACTGCCTAGGAGAAGAAACAGTTCAATTAGTGGCATTTCTTAGTATTGATCACAAATTTTCCCTTCACAATCTCCTGAAGCTTGATGTACCATCAAGTCTCTTATGTATGATTCACCATTCTGCTGAAACTTACAATTCATGTTTTTTTACGCAGAGCAAGGCAAAAGCTGAAAAAAATCAAGCGATGGAGCGTTCAATGAGTGAAAATTCTTGCCAGTTGTGTGCCGTTGAGAAACTTACCTTTGAACCACCTCCTACATATTGTACACCTTGTGGTGCTCGCATTAAGAGGAATGCTATGTATTATACCATTGGAGCTGGTGAAACTCGTCATTACTTCTGCATTCCATGCTATAACGAGGCTCGGGGAGACACCATTGTAGTTGATGGAACTGCTATTCCAAAGGCAAGGATGGAGAAGAAGAAAAATGATGAGGAAACTGAAGAATGGGTATGTCAGATGTACTTATCCGAATGTTGTCTTACCCATGAGAATTTATTGAGATACTGAATATTTGTTTTGTGCAGTGGGTTCAATGTGACAAGTGTGAAGCTTGGCAACATCAAATATGTGCATTATTTAATGGTAGAAGAAATGATGGTGGACAAGCTGAGTACACTTGTCCAAATTGTTATATAGAAGAAGTTGAAAGAGGAGAACGTGTGCCATTACCACAAAGTGCTGTTCTAGGAGCGAAGGATCTGCCTAGAACAATTTTGAGTGATCACATGGAGCAGCGATTATTTGCAAAGTTGAAGCAAGAAAGGCAGGATAGAGCAAGGCTTCAAGGGAAAAGTTATGACGAGGTGATCTCATGTACTTACGTATTTTCTTTTTCCAAATTTCTGGAATGATAGTTCACATGAGATGTGTTTCTTTTCAATGTTGAGATTTATTATAAGTGGGTCGGAGAGATGCTTAAGGAAACATATCTAGATAATATTTTTATGGGGAATTTGCAAGATGATGTACTTTGCAACCTCACCTATTAAAATTTTAATGGTCTAATATTTGTCACGTCTTAAGGTATTTAAGAAGCCTGATACTTTTGAGTCCTTCTAGATTAACTTCACAAACTATTGAAATTTGGTTCTCTTTTGTTTCCATTTCTTGAATACGATGATAGTGGATTTTACATTTGAGTTTGTAGATTAAACGAACAATTATTGCTTAACTTTGTTATTTGAATTTTTGAATCTGGAACTATTAGCAACAGCTTCCACAAATCAGCAGGGAAATATTGTTGAAGGCCTTGTTTGGAGTCATTTCAATTATTATTTATAGGAATATTTCCTGAAACTGTTTTGTGAAGATTTTCTTGGGAAGTTGTGGAAATAAAATATTGATCATTGAGTTACAAAGTTTGACCAGTTGATTTGACATGTCATATGAGATAATGAGACAGCATATTTAGTTTACTTGTTTCTATATGTAAAATAAAGATTTTTTCCTGAAGTTGGAGTACATGCTTTTAAAACTGGGTGTAGGGTTTGAAAAGGGTATTCTTCCGAAAATGTCCCTGAAATTTTTCCCTAAAAATATACCAAACCAATCAGGTTTCATTTGGGGAAAGGAAAATATTTTGGCAAAACGAATCCGTATACAGCCATTTTTCCTTTGCAGGTGTATTTGTGTACTGAAGTCTGAATTGAACAGATTTTGATTTTTTTTCAAAAAAAAAAAATAATATTTTTTTTATTATGGTAACCAAATATTTTGTGTGTTGCTTAGTGTAATTAGTAGTATTATTTCATTCATATTATTCTAGTTTATATAATTATTATGATTATGCCAACTTTGCCAGGTTCCGGGAGCAGAATCGCTTGTTGTAAGAGTGGTGTCATCAGTGGACAAGAAGTTGGAAGTTAAACCACGGTTTCTTGAAATTTTCCAGGAGGAAAATTATCCTGTAGAGTACCCATACAAGTCCAAGGTGTGTCTTATGCACATGAACGATTGACAGACTACCAACTATAAAATTATGATACCTGGTTTAGTTGATTTAGTTTATTAAATAGATGCCGTGTGAAAGAATTTACAAGAGTTTTATGCTGATTAAGTTAATCTTTTACTGTTGTTTTCTGGAAAAACATATGAACCATGCACTTTGAAAGTTGTATGAATGGAATAACTGTTAATTTGTGATTCTGTGAAAGAATTTAAGATCTAGACAAGATCAGTTGAGCTTTAGCAGGTTTTTAACTTTGGTTTCTATATAGGTGGTACTATTATTTCAAAAAATCGAAGGTGTTGAAGTATGCTTGTTTGGCATGTACGTTCAAGAATTTGGATCTGAATGTCAGCAGCCAAATCATCGCCGAGTCTACCTGTCTTACTTGGACTCAGTTAAGTATTTCAGGCCAGAGGTCAGAGCAGTGACGGAGAGGCTCTTCGCACATTTGTGTACCATGAAATTTTGGCAAGTTTCAGAACCCATTGCTCTTTGACTCTTTTGACTAGAAATTGTTGTTGCCGTTTGTGGTAAAAGAAATCTTAACATTCTTCTTTTTCAGATTGGATACCTAGAATACTGCAAAAGCGTGGTTTCACAAGCTGCTATATATGGGCTTGCCCTCCATTGAAGGGGAAGACTACATTTTATATTGCCACCCAGAAATTCAGAAGACTCCAAAATCTGATAAACTTCGGGAGTGGTAGGTTTGATGGCTGTCGGATTATGACTGCTGATTAAAAGTAATGTGTAATAAATCCACTTTTCTTAAAATTGAATTATATCATTGGTTTCAGGTATTTGGCCATGTTGAGGAAAGCTGCAAAGGAAAATATTGTAGTTGAACTTACCAATCTATATGATCATTTCTTTGTTTCTACCGGTGAATGTAAAGCAAAGGTTACTGCAGCTAGGTTGCCATACTTTGATGGAGATTATTGGCCTGGTGCTGCAGAGGACATGATCTTTCAACTACAACAAGAAGAGGATGGGAGAAAACAGCATAAGAAGGAACTATGAAAAAAACCATTACGAAAAGAGCTTTGAAGGCATCTGGCCAAACTGATCTTTCTGGCAATGCATCAAAGGATCTGCTGTTGATGCATAAAGTAATTTGCTGTCGAATCTTCTTTGTTTTTGTTTTGTTCTTTTGAAGTGCTATTCATCTATCTATTATAGTATTGTTATTTATGTTGTTCTACAATAACACAACTTTAAGCGGACAACCTACATATGCTATTTTGAGTAATTATTATGTGTTTCTCTACACACTTGTTTCATTGTTTGTGGTTCCCTTTTGTTAACACTTAGTATAGTAGTGTTGCTGCTGCTCCCATTTGCTTCTTTCTTAAACTTATTTTGTTTATGTAGCTTGGTGAGACAATTTCTCCGATGAAGGAAGACTTTATCATGGTTCACTTGCAGCCTGCATGCACACACTGCTGCATTCTAATGGTGTCTGGAAATCGTTGGGTTTGCAAACAGTGCAAAAATTTTCAGCTCTGTGACAGGTTAGAATTCAGCTGACTTTTGTCTAATCATAGTAAAAACTTCTTGTCCATTTAACTTTCCCAGGCAACATTCTATTTCATGTGTGGTGATTTAGTAGAGGTATCCTGTATGTTATTGTAATAGATATAATGGATATCAGAAGAGAAGAAAGAAAAGAAGAGAAAGGTGGTGGGTTGTTTTGTTGTTAGACCTTTTCTTCTTTTTTCTGACCTCGTCCATCTTCATGATTGGAGAAAGTGGTGCTCTGAAGAAATGGTGGTGCTTATTAAGTGTGACTGACAAATCTGATTGGTAGAAGTGACAGAAAATGGAATAAGTTGGACCGAAGTGCGTTTTGTAATTATATTTTGTTTATCCTTGAGAAATTATTTTTATCTTGCATTGTTTTGGTCGGTCTGTATCAGGAACGCCGCCTTCAATTCCAGCGTTTGAGTAATTGAAAAAATTGCTAGTTGAACATTTGATTTAGCTGCTGTATAATGAATATAGGGCACAAAATGGATCTGCTTTCATAAATGTGGAAAAACAAGACCCAGATTAATTATGAACCATCCTGGTTTACTGGGCTGGATTTCTCCTTCAAAAGTTATGTTTCACAAAATCAGATCTGATTTCTGTTTATGTAGATTCCCTTCTCTGCTCCTAGACATCTGTGAATGCTTCTGGTACTTCTGACAATCAAAGTGCTAAATAGTGCCTTTGACTATTTACATGTTGACTTATGAGCTCATTAATGTAGAGTATGATTAATGCTCGCGGTAATTTTGTGCTCCTGTATTTTCTGTTGTCTTGTTATGTTAATTATTGTTTTCTGGTTACTTGTGATATTATTTAATATAATTTCTTGCTTGCTAGATGCATTTATATATTTCTTCCGAGTTAGCCTATCCGCTGATGGATATACCATCTTCCATTCTTTGGAGCGAATAGATCAACTAGGCTCATCAATCATGTCGGGAAAAATTAACAAGTTTCAAATCCTGCCATTAGACAAATCATACCATTCTTTCGGTTTCAGGTGCTATGATGCTGAAAGAAAACGCGAGGACAGAGAAAGACATCCAATCAACCAGAAGGACAAACACGCACTTTATCCTGTAAGTCCATAGGATCACAATTTTGATTGACTTAATTTTATGCACGTCTGCTCTTTTTTGGATATTCGCGTTGGTTGATATTTTCAAGTAAGCAATTTATGAACCTGCAGATTGTCAATGAAGTCACTGAGGATACCAAAGATAAAGATGAAATTCTTGAGAGTGAATTCTTTGACACCAGACAGGCGTTTCTTAGCCTTTGTCAAGGAAACCATTATCAGTATGATACCCTTCGCCGAGCTAAACATTCCTCAATGATGGTCCTCTATCATCTCCACAATCCTACTGCCCCAGCTTTTGTGACAACATGCAATGTATGTCACCTTGATATAGAAACTGGGCAAGGTTGGCGGTGTGAGACATGCCCAGACTACGATGTTTGCAATGCATGCTTTTCAAAGGATGGAGGAATTGATCATCCTCATAAATTGACAAATCATCCTCGAATGATCGCGATGCACAGAACAAAGAAGCCAGACAATTACGAGTTATGCAGGTAAGTAGTATTTTTCTTTGTTTTCAGGTATTTCTTATTATCAGCATCTTTTTTTTTTAATAAAAAAAACCGTTTCAGTCTGCACTCAAGATTAAGGATCTCCCTCTTCCTTATTAACCAAAAAGAGGCGTGTATAATAGGTTGAAAATCTAATTGCTAAGATGGCTTATCCATTATTCTGATGAGGTGCATCTTGCATGAAGTGCTCCCTTCATAATTATCTAATAAAGATATAAATTGGATTTCAATTCTCGGACTCATCTAGTGTGACTATGAAAATAATCGATTAAATATAGTATAATTGGGTGACTGTTAATTTTTAAGGCTTCATTTGAATTGTTTGATTTGACGTTAAGGATTTCAGATCCATAATAACATATTCATTCATTATACGGTGGGTTTCAAATCCTGAATTATTTTCAGCTATTTTTTGAGTCATTTGAAACCATTCCCTCAATTCATCCCTTCTATTCAAATCCTTTTATCCAAATGCAATCTTAATCTAATATGATGTATCTTGATCAGTCATCACAGTTTTAAGTGGAAATGCTTGATTTCTCTACATGGTTGTTTACGTGTTGTTTGGTCTTTGCAGCTGAGGAAAATGCTCGATCTCCTGGTGCATGCCTCTCAGTGTCGTTCTCCACACTGCCAATATCCAAATTGTCGCAAGGTGAAGGGACTTTTCCGCCATGGTATGTTGTGCAAAGTACGTGCTTCTGGAGGTTGTGTTCTTTGTAAGAAAATGTGGTATCTCCTTCAGCTTCACGCTCGAGCATGCAAAGAATCCGAATGCAATGTCCCAAGATGCAGGTCAGATATTACCTCATTTGACTCTAGTAACAAAACCACCTCATCAGTCAACATATTTTTCATGCTCATAGATAGGGATAGTTACAAAAACTACCCTTGGAGCTCAACTTGATTACAAAAAAAATTCAATATATATTTTTTAAAATTACAAACACCTTCGTGAGGTTTGTATTTATTTTATATATTACCCGCTTAACAGGGCCCAATTTGTAGAATAGAAGCATATGTCAAAGGGGTATTTGTAAGTTTGAAAGATAACTGGTTTTTTTTTTTTTTTTTTTTGAAATTAGGCTAAATCTAAAGGGGGAGTATTTGTAATTATCCCTCATAGATATCATATTCATGAATTTCACTCATTTTTTGGTGCAGAGATTTGAAGGAGCATATGAGAAGGCTACAACAGCAATCTGATTCTCGACGAAGAGCTGCTGTTATGGAAATGATGAGACAACGTGCTGCTGAGGTTGCTGGCAATTCTTGATGGCCCCCCCAGTATTGTACATATATTAGTGGCAGCTTTTGAGAAATTTGTTTAAAGGCGAGCCAAATAATTTGGTGTTCGAAAACTGGGTTGTCTGAATTTGGGACCTCCAGAGCAAATTCGATTTCACCATCAGTTGGCGCGCAATTTTTTTGTTCATACATCTCCAGATAAGCTTTTTAGACGGATAAGTTAATTCTTTGATTTTCTTTCTTTCTTTCATGTATTTCATCGTTTGCCATCAACGATTTGATGGTAACTGTACAATAGCTGGCTTTTGATCTGTCTGCATTTTTTTTACTTGCAAAAAGTAACACGAGAAACTTAGTGTTTTTTGAAGAAATTCTTTTATTTATTTCTTGAGGTTTTCGATTTTTTAGTTGCTCGTTTAACGTTGTTGTATTGGACTGTTTGTTTAAATTATTGGGTCGTGATCGGCTTGTTAAAAGGCTCTTTAATATTTTCCCCATGTTTGAACAAACATGTTCGGTTTGATATGCATTGGCAGAGCAAAATTGTGGCTAATTTTTGTTTCCTTGGGTTTTGTTGGCCCTTTTTGTATGATTATTGACGGTGTATACTACAAGATTCTCATACAATTTGCAGATGGGATGATATTCTATACTATTAGTCATCGTGGGGAAAATTCATTCCAATGCTTAGTTTAATTAGGAGTAGATATTTAATTAATTAAATTTATTAAAATTTAATGTTCGGTTATTTTACAAAAGGTAATCATCAATGCAGGAGCAAAAATATATATTGATTATTGCATAAAATAAGATAAATAATAAATCTTAATTAATATATATTAAATTTCGACACTTAAATCATGAATAACTTCAGTTAACACAATGCAAAAGTAAATTGAGTTTAACTAATTGAACATCAATTGAGGAGCTTTTAATCATCAATCATTAAGGAGTAAGAACTTGACATCAATTAATTTAAAATAAATTAGAAATAATAGAGGATATTTGTTTATAATTCTTCATTAGTTTTTTTTTTTTTTTGCAAAATAACACCCCGGGGGTGGGGGATTGAGGCGTGATCCTACCGTATATCAAACAATCGAATGTCATACTGATGTCATGCCAAGTCAAGGCGGAGAAAAAAAAAAACAAATAACCTATCACTACGATATCTAGAAAGACTATCATAATGAGATATCTAAAAATAAAAGGAGAACCAATGATCTATGAAAATCAAGCTCGGATATCCCACGGGTGGTCCATCCGAATGAGCGCTAGGAGGTGGTGAGAAGTCGTGCCCTCACCAACAATGTGATCGCAAGAGGAAAGTGACTCCCAACTCGCAAGGTGATCATTTGGTCGATTCCCCTCTATGTATGTGGGAAATTGAATCTCGAAGGTCCCTCAAAGATGTTCCGAATGCGAATCGGGGTGTCTTTGAACCCGCCAAGAGCCAAGGCCAGGAAGTGATCGTGGTGACCACCGCCATTGCCCAACTCGATCCAAATCAAGAGAAAAAAAAGACGGCCCGCTGCAGTCCCATCTCCGCTAGAAGCTCGGCATGAAAGCTAGACACCGCCCCGGAGAGAACAATGAAAAGCCAACATAAGTCTGCGCGTAATTCTTCATTAGTTTATCATACTTTTCTGACACTTGATAAATAACAATATTAATTGATACCATTCAACCGTAAATATATTTTTAACCAGTTAACTAATTCATGATCAATTAGAACATAGTAAAAAGAAAAAAAAACATCAGTCCCAATTAAGGTGGAGTTGAGATAATCTATTCCATTTAGTATTTTCATCTTCTATTTTAATGATATCAATATATGCAGGGGCGTAGCCAGCTCGACTGGTTACCCCTAGCCCAAATATTTTTTCCCCCATTTTCCCCTAGCTCAATTATTTTTTCCCCTTAAAAAAAACATATAATTTTTTTTTATTTTTTTTCCACATAAAAAACGGGACAAAAAAAAATTTGGGGTGTGCCGGGGGCCGGGGTGGCACCCCCCTAGCTACGTCCCTGAATATATGTCACGTGTACATGATGAGGACATATTTGTACACGTGGCATTTACACAGTTTACATGTACATATATTAATTTTTACTTTTTAGTTTTAGTTATTAAACTGACTGTTATATAAATAGTTTCAGGTTAATATGATCATTTAATTTTTTGTAGTGCATCTAGAAGTTCGGATGGAAACTTGTATTGCAAATGCAAAATGATGTTTCATGTTCTATTCCACCACACGAATAATTGACATGTGTACATAAGTTACCATATTGAAAACCCACTATTTAGGCTTGATTTATAATTCAAATTTAATCTGATTACTTTTGTACACGTGTGCTAAAAGTCTAGTTAGGCTGGGAGATCTAGTAATTAATGTGAAAACAGAACATTAAATATCCACACAATCCATTCCATATCAAAAAACTTTCCATTCAGAAAACCTAAACGCGTTAGGATACATCTACGGTTATCTATATATATACATATCCTCACCATAATTAATTCCTTCACAAAACCATCACAAGTACATTTACGATATTTCGCCATGGCTGATCAATTTTGGAACCAGCATCATCCTGCTACACACAATGTTTATTTCGATTTCTTCGCCAGATTCACACCGCAATATTCTGATCATCTGTATCATCATCATCTAATTTCAAGATTTGGATATTTTCATGGAGGAAACCCGATTTATTCTTATCAAGTTCATCATATTGATGATTCTCACGGCATCTCTTACCATGGCCCCGCTCCGCATACTCAGTATCAACCACAACCGTTTTCGCCTTACAACCGAAACGAAGAAGAAGACAATCAGATGGCGGCTCTGAACGATGAGGAATATTTATTGTTATGGAATATTTTGCCTGATCATCGGAATAATAATATCGCCTCGACTACTAATGATCAACAAGGCCTGTCTGAAGAGACCATTACTAAACATCTGAAAACGAGAGATAATAATCCTGATGATGCTGAAAAAGATGAATTATGTGCCGTTTGCTTGGATTGTTTGTTTCAAAAAGACGATGATAAAATAGCGAGGCTGGAGTCATGTGGGCATGAGTACCATGTGGGATGCATTAAGAAGTGGTTGTTGCGCAAGAACTTTTGCCCTCTTTGTAAATCTATTGGGATCCGTCCTGTAAATAATTAGTTGAAGGATTAATTTGTATAGTTTGTGGTAGGGCTAGATTAGTCTGGTTCTTTAAGTTTTTTTTTTACTTTTGTTTGTTTTGGGATTTAAGTAGTATATAGTTATGCCCAACTTTATTCAATCAGTTTATAGTTCAATTTTCTTTTCTTCTTTTTTCCAATTTGGTATTGTTTTTTTTACGGGGAATAGATGGTGGCTTGTTCATAATTCAAAATTTATTGTCAAAGCAGTATGATCAATGCAATTGAGATCTCCTATTGTTATAGTGTGTGGGTCTATTGAAACACAAGAGAAATAGGATTTATAATATATTATATAAGGTTTTGCGTTTAAAGGTTTAGGTATGTGATATGTCCTAATCTATTGAAGCAATATCACATGGATACAAGATTACGTCATATATTGAAATTTGGTAACGGAAATTCGTCATATTTTACAATGCTTGTACTATCCCAAAACTCATTTGTCATTTTTGTAGTACATGTGTGATATTTTAGTTATGATGTCACGTATCCACTCGTACGATGACAAAACACCCTAATAAATAGTTCGATATTTTACGATTTTAATGGGTATATTTTTATGTATATTTTACGCACTAACTTTGAACTTAAAGAACTACGTATATTATATTTCTGCGGTAGGAGATTTAGTCAATAAATTGGTCTATTTTGAGAATTGGTCCGCCATGTTGTCAAAATTTAGTCTTAGTTTAATATGTTTCTAATTTATGCACGACAAATCAAATTTTAACTGCAATTACTGACGTGGCATATGAACAAGTGGGAATCGCTGACATATACAAATAAGTTGGGGATTTTTTGCCATTTGGCTACTGAATTAGCCATGTGGATGATGATGTGTAAATTAATTAGAAAAAATGCCATCTAGACCAAACACACAAGAAAATTCCACTTACAACAATTTACCGACAAAAATGATTTTGTCACTAAATTTTATAATTACCTAGAGAATAAAAAATATCATTTTCCCCAAAATTATATCGACAGATTACTGACATTTTTTCAATTACCGATAGATTTTTTGTAGGTATTTACCAATAATTTTAGATTCTGTAGGTAAATA
This sequence comes from Rehmannia glutinosa, assembly GCA_016081115.2. Lineage (NCBI taxonomy): Eukaryota > Viridiplantae > Streptophyta > Magnoliopsida > Lamiales > Orobanchaceae > Rehmannia > Rehmannia glutinosa. Next base: position 6,642,965 of record CM071937.1, on the reverse strand, counting down.
TTTTACCTACAATGATTTTACCTACACTTTACAATTTTCTTAATACTTACCTACATATTTTTATGTAGGTAAACTGAGTTTTTTCTTGTAGTGAAATTGATTAGAAGGGAATTTTAATTACATAAAATTACACTACCTATGGTCTCTGAAATTCGTGAAATCACAGATCTTATATCATGAAATTCAGTTGTGTGTAAATTTCGATGTAAATTTTGCTTACAATCAAAAGTTTGATTCGTAATAAATTTTTCATTTGCATTTCGTAATATGTTTTAGATGTATAATATATATCAAATTAACCATCTCTCCGAAATCTATAATTTGAGACCAATATTGTATGTATAAAAACAAAAGTACACATTCATAAAATCATATGGAAACATTTTGGGAGAAATGACCAAAGACAAGTTAAGGGCAAGTAAAAATGAGTGTACTATGTAGTTTCATAAAAAAGAGTAGTTTGCGCTATCCAAAACAGGTAGATGAGGACATTTGCAAATTATTAATATATTCACACAATCCATTCGATTTCAAATTAACGCGTTAGGATATCGATATAGATGATTATATATATATATCATATATTCAAAAAATCATCAATTGTTTCAGTAAACTATCACGCACAGAGACAACAAGAGCTAGAAAGAGAGATATCGAGAGAGAGAGAGAGAGAGATGGCTGAATTTTGGAACCATAATCATCCTATTGCTCTACATAATGCTTATTACAATTACTATGGCTTATTTACACCCCAATATTTTCATGGAGGAAATTACCCGATTTATTCTTTTCAAGTTCATCAAATTGATAATTCTCATCAGAGTATTTCTTATTACGGGCCCGCTCCCTATACTCAATATCAACAACAACAACAACGGCCGTATAATTATTATCATCAGTTTTCGACTTATGACGTCGGTTCTTGGAATAATAATTTTGATCAGAATGCACAACAACAACAAGAAGAAGAACAAGACGATGATGAGGAATTATTGATATGGAATGATATAGACTTGTTCGTGTCCTCGACTGACGATGACGACGGCCTGTCCGAAGAGACGATTACTAAACATCTGAAAACAAGAGATAATATTCGTGTTGCTGAAAAAGATGATGATGAAATATTATTATGTGTGGTCTGTCAAGATTGTTTGTTTCAAGAAGACGATAAAATTGGGAGACTTGAGTGTGGGCATGAATTCCATGTGGGATGCATTAAGAAGTGGTTGATGCGAAAGAATTGTTGCCCCCTTTGTAAAGCTATTGGGATTCATGTAAATTGAAGGGGAAAGAAGAATATTATGTTTGTAATTTTGTGGTAGCTAGGGCTGGAGTTTGATTTAGGGTTCTTTAGAATTTTACTTGTAGATTGTTTTTTGGGGATTTTTAAGTTTGTACATTACTATTATTTTATAATTGGATCATTTTTTATTTTCTTGAGGGTATTGTGGAGAATGGTTGGTGGCTCGTTCATAATTCAAAGTTTAATTATTATAAAGTCATCAATTGATTTTGTCTTTAAGGTTAGGGTGGGGCTATTTACACCCATTTTTTCTCTTTATACATCCATCCATTTAGTTTTAATATACTTTATTCCCATTATACCCTTTTGTGAAAATATCAAGAAAGAAAACTAACCCATCACCACGCTGCCTCCACCACCATCCACCATCCTTCACCACCACCGTCCACACAAACAACACACAAACAATTTGAGATTATAAAATATTTCTATGGAAATTATACTTGACATAAATTATTCTGGTAATTAAGTTTGACCATTAGAGGATCTTCTTCAATCCAATTACTAGTCTGTTAATTATGAATTTCGATTCTTTACTATTTCCTGAGATCACCAATTGGTGATAAACAATCGATAAAATTTGCATCAAGACCCAACAACGCATCGCGCATACATCACGCAGCGGCTAATCCAGAATTCGCGAAATCGCAGATCGTAAATTTTCGGATGAAACAGGTAATTATTCCTTGGCTTCAGGCATCCCAATCGATAATTTCGATCCAGTTTTAGGGTACTCTAGTCGTACCCATGCGCCTAGGATGGAGGAGGGTTTTGTTTAAAATCCTAGTTTAAACCCTAATCCCATATACACAAGTAACGTGCATGGGAGTAACACTCAAACTTTCGCTCAAATGCTATCCCCAGGGGAGATTTCAAATCCTGTGAAAAAGGGAGAGTATTTCTCAGTCACTATGGGTGATGAAATTTACCAACAACGGGCGGCGGAATTACGGAACACATTGATTGGTAGATTAATGTTACCTAAAGGATCCAAACCTTTAGGTTTAGAGGATCTTAAACGAAGACTTTCAGAGGTTTGGCATATTGACGGTTCATGGCGTCTTATACCCCTGGGAAAGGGTTATTACAACATACAATTTCCGAACGTGAATGACAGACATAAAGTATTTGGGAGGCCTATCTGGAATCTAAAACCGGGCTTAATTCGTCTAAGTAATTAGGTTCCGGACTTCAATCCATACCACATAAATTCGTCAAAATCTCAGGTATGGGTTCGTATATACAAGTTGAGTATGGAATATTGGCATCCTGCGTTAATTATGAAGCTCACAAGTGCTATTGGCACGCCCATGCAGATATACGGTCGTTCTCTTGCGGGAGAAGTGAGACATTTCGTAAGAGTTCTTGTAGAATTGGATTTTAATTCTCCATTGCAGGAATTTATTATGGTAGAACGAATAGGCCATTGTTCGTTCGTGTCGCTCAATTACAAAAATTTGCCAGAGTTCTGCTCTCATTGTCGAATTTATTGGACATTCGGGCGCTAATTGCAGGCATGCGAACAATCAAGCGTTGAAGCATAATGCAGAATCCAAAACTGTGGATGGTGCTAATCCAGGCTATAGTCCTGTGCGTGGTCGAGCTCCAGTCCGAGACCATGCTACTACCACTAAGGGTAAAGTTGTGGATTCAAAACAGTGGGTGCAAGTCAAGAAACGGACAGCCCGAGCGGGTCGTTCTCCGGAAGGGGGTACATCTAATTTACATGTTCAAATTAATAATCCTTTTGAGGTTCTCGGGAATGAGGATGAACAAATTCCTCATGAAAAGATTAATTCGGAGCAAGTTCAAACTCGCAGGGAGAGGTCAAGTCATAACAGGAGTAATGGTGATTGCATGAGAGATACTAATCATGCAAGGGCAATAAATATTGATCGAATGATGGTTCTTTATCAACCATTGAAGCAAAATTCAGTCATAGCTTCAGACAATATGATTATGGCTTCAAGTTTAGATGATAAAGATAAAGAGAGATTGCAACGAGCTATGGACGCAGTCTCACGTAGTATGCCTATTAATGACTATGAGTTTAACACTGCTACTCCGTCAGAGAGTTTCCAAGCGATGGCGGCAGACGCACGAAAATGGTGGTCAGATATGGCGGATGAGGAGGAACAAGAAGACGAGGAACAAGAAAAAGCTTTAAAGACAAAGTTAGGTGACCCCTCCACCACTCCGCTTGTCTTTCCCTCATGTGATTCTTCAGAAGCTTTGAAGTCTATGACAATTGTTGCTCGTGGATCATGGCCCGACATTCCACATGCTACATTAGACCATCAAGAAGATACTCGAGCATGTGCTAAAAAAACAACTAACTATACCATTCGAAGATCTTCTAGAAATAGACGTCCTTCGTTTAAATTGCATTTTTTCTTTCTTTTATATATTTCTATTTAATTAAAAAAAGTTTGACCATTAGAGTGCACTTTTTTGTCACCGTCGGTGCACTGCACCGCCACTGCTGCATCATGGTAGTTTTAGGATGGGAAAGATATAAATGTGGGTTGAGAAAATTAGGATTTTATTTTGGGAAAAGGGTAAAACAGGGATTAAAGAAAAGGTGGGTGTATTAATAAAAAATATGGGTATAAATAGCCACATCCTTAAGGTTAAGGTAAGTCCCCATTCTTAACTTTCTCCAGCAGTGTCGTTCTCCAGCACTGCACTACATTTTGCGTCAAATTGACATTTTGCTACGGTACCGCACCACTATTGGTGCGGTACTGTAACAACGCTGCTTTTTTATTTTTATTTTTTTTATTTTTTATTTAATTTATTATGTTTTTATTTTAATTTTTTGCATTAATTTCATTAAATTTTCTATTTTTTTCAATTTGATTGATTTTTAAGATAAAAAAATTAATAAATTTTATATTAAAAAAATTACTTATAAAAATTAAAATAAAAGAAAAAATCTTATGGAATATTCTTTTTTAGTGCAGAAAATAGTGCAAACTGCTGGAGATGAAGTATAGATTTTTGCGCTAAAGTAGAGCAGATTTTACACCAAAGTAGTGCAGAGTGCTGGAGAATTTTACCAAAGTACGTCTTCATAATGTCTCTATCACCTAATTCTATTAAAAAATATTTAATTTGAAGTTGATATTTGTAGCCAAATGATGCCTCGCATTTCCATTGACAATTGAGTGATTGTTACAAGCCAGATTTTCATATTCAGCTATGGCTTTGCCTTATGTGGAGACGAGAATCCAAATCTAAAGTCATTTGATTCCTTAAATTCTGAATGCTAATTTTTAGTTTTAGTTATTAAACTTACTGTTATATAAATAGTTTTAGCCTAGCCTTCAGGTTAATATGATCATTTAATTTGTTGTAGTTGCAGCTAGAAGTCTGGACGGGATCTTCTATTGTAAAATGATGCTTCATATCATATATATTCCACCGCACATATGATTAAGAGGCGGTTTTTTTTTAGCCTTTCCCAACAAACCAAGATGTTTTTTAGCCATCTTTTTCAAATACATCTTTTTTAGCCATTTTGGGGTGTAAAATGACATCCATACCCTTCTAGCATATTTGTTTGATATTTGAGTTATTTCTCTCAATGTGTGATATATAACTGGGTATGCTGTGACTCGAATTCGAGTCAATGTGACTCGAATTCGAGTCACAGTAACTCGAACATGACTCGAAAGAAATAATTTTTTTTTAAAAAAAATCGAGTTACACATGACTCGAATTCGAGTTACTGTGAACAATAACTCGAATTCGAGTCATGTGTGACTCAAAAACAAAAAAAAATTAAATTTTTTTTTCTTTTTAAAAAATCGAGTCATAGTGACTCGAATTCGAGTCACTATAAGGTTATTAAATTTTTTTTTATAACCAAAAGGTTTGTGTGACATAGTGGTTTGTCCAATGTTTCCTCACTATTAGGTCATGGTGTCAATACTCACTGACCACAATTTTTTTTTTAGACCAGTACGAACTTTATGTTATATATCACACATTGAGCGACTCGAAATCGAGTCATGTTGTAACTCGAATTCGAGTCAGTGTAACTCGAATTCGAGTTACATCATACCTAGTTATTTATTTTTTTCAAAAAACTTTGAATTCACATTAACTTTTTCGTTTAAATCCGTTTTGCATGTATAATATATCAAATTAATCCTCTTTTCGATATTTATAATTCAACACCCATATTGCATATTTAAAAATGAAAATTACAGGTTCGATTTCTCAATAAAAGAGTAAGAAGATACATAGAGAAATAACCCAAATATCAAACTAACTTGCTAGAAGGGTATGGATGTCATTTTACACCCCAAAATGGCTAAAAAATATGTGTCTACAAAACATGGCTATTTTTAATCTTTACATTTTCTAAATGGCTATTTTGTACCATTACCACTATGATTAATATGTGTACAAAAGTTACCATATACAAAACACACAATATTTTAGGCTTGATTTAAGATTCAAAATTAATATGGTAACTTTTGTAAACATGTCAATAATGTGCTAAAAATCTTGTTAGGCTGGGAGATCTAGTAATTAATGCGAAAACACATTAAATATCCACACAGTCCATTCCATATCAAAAAAAACTTTCCAATTCAGACGCATACAAATATCTATAAATACTCATGACAATTAATTCCTTCACAAAAACTATCACGTACATAAACGATATTTCGCCATGGATCAACAACAACCGCCATATAATAATTATGACCAATTTTCGCCTTACAACCGAGAAGATGAAGAAGAAGAAGAACAAGAACAACCAGATGATTGGCTTGATATGTTGGCGGCTCAGAACGAGGAGGACTTTGTTAGATAAATGTTTTTGTCATGATTTTGATGATTTTGTTCAAATGAGTTTTTAAACCAAAACAATGTCCCTAAATGTTGTCTAAATACTTCCGATCGATTTAAAATGTTTTTACTATTTTTCGGAGTATTTTTTGAAGTTTATTTTCGATAAAAAATTGGACAACACATTTGTTTCAGGCTCGACCGGTCGCCCTATAGGGCAACCCGTACCTGAGTTGAGTTTTGAAACAGGAAAAGGGACATAAAAAAAATGATGGAGGGCGACCGGTCGACCAGGTGGTCGACCGGTGAGGGGGCCGGTCGACCACCAGGCGCCGTGCACGGGAGTGCCCTCTTGAAGCCTGTCTTCTCTGTTTCGTATTTTAAACACCCCCAACCGATCATGGTCTAGGGCGACCGGTCGCACCCCCCTCCGACTGGTCCCCCTGTGTAAAAATCGCAGAAATTCAATTTCAATCTTATCTCTGCACGACCGGTCGCACCCCTGCATTTTATCAAAGAAACTATCCGTTGCATTTTAGAATGACTTTTCCTATTTTGAGGGATTGATTTCTAATGACTATATTGATGATTTTAAATGGTTTCTTTTGCAGCAAATCACTCCCCAAGGAGGAGCCTATGTCTAGAAATCAAAGCCAAGACCTCTCCTATAAATAGAGGCTTCATTCAAGCAACAAGATACAACACTCTACACAAGCAAAGAGCAAACAAGCAAACACTTTCATATATCTTGTTGTATTAGCCTAAGCACTTTCACTTGCACAAATTTGAGGTCTAGGCTTTCAATTCTTGATTACACTTGTACTCATATTGTATCATTCATCATTGAGTTGTAATCTTGATTTTTGGTCATCATTCAACACAAGACATCCTTGTGAGTATTCTTGTGGTAAGAATACACTTGGGTGATCTAGGTGGTGGTGTTTGAAGGTTGTGGTAATCTTCAAAGGTGTTGTAAGAGGGTTGTGGTAATCCTCAAGGTGCTGCAAGAGGGTTGTGGTAATCCTCAAGGTGTTGTATTATTAATTTTGGTAATTAATAAAATCCTTTTTTCTTTTTGAAATCCATCCCGGATATACTGGGGTGGTAGAGGATTAGGCCCTAGGTGGGTTGAACCTCTATAAATCGAAGTGTGCTATTTATTTTCCGCACTTAGCATTTTGTCTTTGCTTGAATTTTCGAAAAAGAGGGCAAAATCTGAAAAACCGAGATAATCTATTCACCCCCTCTAGATTATCGTAGCCACTTGGACTAACAAGTGGTATCAAAGCCAAACTTTTTGGCTAGCTCGTTCCAAGTAAAGAGGAAAGATCCATGGCTACAAATGATGCTTATCTCACCACCGGCGCCTCCACCAACAAGCCACCACTTTTCGACGCCAACAACTACGCATTTTGGAAAGACCGTATGGAGTGCTTCCTACAAGGGTGCGGGATCGACATTTGGAATGTGGTTATTGAATGAGTTGATCAACCAACCAAGAAATCGGAGGATGGCACCTCGGCTCCTAAACCTTTCAAGGTGTTCGATGAAAACGACAAAAAGGCTTTTTCTCTAAATGGTAAGGCCTTAAATATTTTGCATTGTTCTCTTACCGCCACCGAGTATAATCGCATAAGAGGCATAAGGTCGGCACATGAGGTTTGGGAAAAATTGGAGACAATTTATGAAGGGACTAAGAAGGTCAAGCAAGCAAGAAAGACCATGCTTGTTAAAGACTTTGAAAACTTTAACATGCATGATGGTGAAAGCATCTCCAAGATGGTGGAAAGGCTTGACAATATTGTCAATCCTCTTGTGGCCCTCGGTAAAGGCATCTCCGAAGAAGACAAAGTGACTAAGGTATTGAATGCTCTTCCTGGCTCATGGTCCGAAAAGGTGACGGCAATCACGGAGGCACAAAATCTTGAAACACTCAAATTTAACGAGCTCATCGGGAACCTCCTCATATATGAAGTCTATCTCAAGGGGAGGAAAAATTCCAAACCAACCATCAATCAATCGGGTATGCAACATATTCCTAAAGGTCTTGTTTCTTCTTCTAATAATGCATACTATGATAATGATGATGATGAAGAGACGGCCGCACTTGTTCGAAAATTTGCAAAATTTGTGAATAAAAATAAAGCAAGAAAACTAAGAGATAATGCTTGCTTTAAATGCGGAAAACCCGGACACTTCATTGCCGATTGCCCAAAACTCGATGAAGAAGAACAAAAGAAAAAGAAGCCTTTCACGAAATAGAAGGCTCTAAATGTGGAGGTCAAAACGTGGGATGAACTACTCGAAACAACCGACGAGGAATGAGAGACCGAACATGGTCTCAGGGCCATAGACGATGAAAATAATGAGGTACGCTCTAATTCTTCTACTTCCTCCATAGTTGATGATTTGCAATGTGATTTTGATGAATTGCAAATTGAGTTTCAAAATTTAATTGTTAAATACAAAAATTTGAAAAAGGAGCATAAAGAGCTTAAGGTTGAAAAAGAAAAATTATTTACCTCTTATGAATCTCTAGACAAAGCTCATACACTTACTCTTACTAGAGTTCACTCTCTTGAAACCGAAAATAAATTGCTCACAAAAGATATTGAATGTTTGAAAAATGATGTGCATCATTTTAACATAAGCACGGATAAAGTCACAAAAATTTTAGATGCACAAAGAGGTGAGCATTCCAAATTGGGACTTGGTTATAAGTCATTTCAAAGTGTTTTTAAGAAAAATAACCAAGGTCCGACTTTTGTACGTGCTAGTAGTTCTAATACTCCTACTTGTTTTTATTGTGGCAAAGTTGGACATTATGCTAATAATTGCAAATTGAGAAATAGCTCTAGACATGTTTGGAGACCCAAAGGTCTCAAGACTAACCCCCATGGACCCCAAAATTATAGGGTACCTAAAAGAAATTCTTTTGTAGGTAATAGGGGCTATAACAACAATGGAAGATTCAAAATGGCTCGTGGACAGTGGATGTTCACGCCATATGACCGGGAGGAGAGAACTTTTTACCAACATCAAGCTCCAAGAAGAGGGTATGGTCATGTTCGGCAATGGCAAATGAAGAATTCTTGGAAATGGAGAAATTGGTAACTCTTATTTCTCTCTTAGTAATGTTCTTTTAGTAGAAGGGCTTAAGTTTAATTTGATAAGTGTTAGCCAACTTTGTGACTCAAATTATGATGTTTCCTTCAATAAAGATAAATGTCTTATACTTAAAAATGGTAAAATTATTTGTGAAGCAAATAGAAAAGGCAATCTTTACAAAATTTGTACAAATGATTTGGTTAGTCAAAATATTTCTTGTTTAGTCGCTAATAATGATTTAACTAGTTTATGGCATAGGCGACTTGGACATGTTGGATATAAGAATTTGAAAAATATTTACAAAAACCAACATGTGAAAAGACTACCCAAATTGAATTTTTAAAATCTTGGCTTATGTGACACTTGTCAAAAGAACAAATTAGTTAAGAGTAGTTATAAGCCCAAAAATGAAATTTCCACAACCAAACCCCTACAATTACTTCACCTTGATTTGTATGGGGATATTGGTACGGCTAGTCTAAGTGGCAAACATTACATTTTCGTTATTGTCGATGATTTTTCTAGATATACTTGGGCTCTTTTTCTTACTAATAAAAGCGATGCCGTTAATGAGTTTGTTAAGTTGTGTAGACTTATTGAGAATGAAAAAGAAGATACTATTAAGTCTATTCGAAGTGATCGAGGTGGAGAATTTGATGGTGAGTTTAGAGTCTTTTGTGAAACCAAAGGATATGCTCATAATTTTTCGGCTCCAAGGACACCTCAACAAAATGGAGTGGCCGAAAGGAAAAATCGGACATTACAAGAGATGAGTCGGTCCATGCTCAATGAATTTTCACTTCCAAAATATTTTTGGGCCGAAGCCGTTGTACCACTTACTATGTCATTAATCGAGTTTATATTCGTCCTAAAATGAATAAAACTCCATATGAGCTTTGGAAAGGTAGAACTCCAAATATTAGTTATTTCAAGATATTTGGTTGTAAATGCTTTATTTTGAATACCAAGGATCAATTGGACAAACTTGATCCTAAGGCCGATGAAGGGATATTTATGGGATATTCAACAAAAAGCAAAGCATATCGGGTTTACAATAAAACTAGTGAGGTTGTTGAAGAATCCATCCATGTCAAATTCAATTAAGCTTCGGGTGTTGAATGAATACCCAATGATGAAAGTGATGAAGAGGATATTATTGAACCAATTGTTCAAGTTGATGATCAACCATCTACATCAAATGATCAACCGTCCACTTCAAATGGTCCTCAAGAAGATAGAGGTGATACTTCGGATCTTCCCGTTGCATTACAATTTAAAGGAGAATCACCCAAAAGATCTTATTATTGGTGATCCCTTTGACAAAGTAATAACCCGAAGAAAATTTGCCAAGAACGCTCTTATTTCTCAAAAAGAGCCTAAAAATGCTAAGGAGGCTATTGAGGATGAGAATTGGTTCTTAGAGATGCAAGAGGAGTTGAATCAATTTGAAAGAAATGATGTATGGGAATTGGTACCTTGTCCTCCATCTCAAACTATTATTGGTACAAAATGGGTATTCCGGAACAAACTTGATGATCAAGGCAACATTGTTCGAAATAAGGCAAGGTTAGTAGCTGAAGGGTATTGTCAAGAAGAAGGTATTGACTATGATGAAACTTTTGCACCCGTAGCACGTTTAGAAGCTATTCGTATTTTACTTGCCTATTCTTGTTATAAATATTTCAAACTTTACCAAATGGATGTTAAATCCGCTTTCTTAAATGGTATTATTCAAGAAGAAGTCTATGTAAAACAACCTCCGGGGTTTGAAATTTTTTCTAGGCCTAATGATGTTTATAAACTTAAAAGGCCTTGTATGGTTTAAAGCAACCACCCGTGCATGGTATGATAGACTTAGCTCTTTTCTTTTGCAAAATGGTTTTATAAGAGGTAAAGTTGATACAACTCTCTTTGTTTTTGAAAAAGGGAAAGATTGCTTACTTGTGCAAATTTATGTTGATGATATTATTTTTGGTGCTACTAATGAATCTTTGTGCAAGAAATTTTCTAAGTTAATGCAAGGAGAATTCGAGATGAGTATGATGGGGGAGCTCAACTTCTTTCTTGGACTCCAAATTAAGCAATGCCAAGAAAGCATATACATTTCGTAATCAAAATATACAAAAGAACTTTTGAAAAAGTTCGGCATTGAAGAAGGAAGAACCGTTTCTACTCCCATGGCAACAAATGTCAAAATTGACAAAAATGAAAAAGGCAAGTCCGTGGATGAATCAAAGTATCGAGGTATGATTGGTAGTTTACTTTATTTAACCGCTAGTAGACCGGACATTCTTCATGTCGTATGCCTATGGGCTCGTTTTCAAAGCAATCCCAAAGAATCTCATATGAGTGCCGTTAAAAGGATTTTTCGATATTTGAAAGGCACTATTCAATATGGTTTATTCTATCCAAAGAATGAAAATTTTTCTCTTAAAGGATATAGTGATTCGGATTATGCGGGAAATATCGATGATCGGAAAAGTACTTCCGGATCATGTCAATTTTTAGGCGATTGCCTAGTTTCTTGGTTTTCAAAGAAGCAAAACTGTGTTTCTCTTACAACGGCTGAAGCCGAATATATTTTCGCCGCCTTTTGTTGTACTCAACTTCTTTGGATGAAACAAACCTTAGCGGATTACAAATACTCTTTTGAAAACGTACCTATCTTTTGTGATAATATATCCGCTATAAATATTGCTCAAAATCCGGTTCATCATAACCGTACTAAACATATTGAAATTCGACATCATTTTCTAAGGGATTGTGTTTCAAAACGAAAAATTGAGATATCTTTTGTACCATCTCAAGATCAATTAGCGGACATTTTTACAAAACCGCTATCTTCCGAGACCTTTGAATCGATACGAGCTCGGTTAAGCATAATGCATATTGAATGAAGTTTACGTTTGCATTTTGCACGTTTTTAAAACTTAGGGGCGAAAAATCGGATTTTTGATTGAAAATTCGGATTTTGAAAAACTTGGCAAAACAGTGGGTTGAAGGGGTTAAGGGCAACCGGTCGCCCTCAACCATGACCGGTCGCCCTAAGCCAAATTTTGGATTAAAACCGTTCTGTCTTGAAGATTCGTTATTTTAACTTTTTGCCATTTTTCGACCTTTGGCGACAGCAGTACTGGAGTGCCCTCTTGAAGCCTGTCTTCTCTCGTTTCGTATTTTAAACACCCCAACCGGTCATGGTCTAGGCGACGTCGTACCCCCTCCGACCTGTCCCCCGTGTAAAAATCGCAGAAATTCAATTTCAATCTTATCTCTGTGACCGACCGTCGCACATTTTATCAAAGAAACTATCCGTTGTATTTTGACATGACTTTTCCCTATTTTGAGGGATTGATTTCTAATGACTATATTGATGATTTTAAATGGTTTCTTTTGCAAAGCAAATCACTCCCCAAGGAGGAGCCTATGTCCGGAAATCAAAGCCAAGACCTCTCCTATAAATAGAGGCTTCATTCAAGCAACAAGATACAACACTCTACATAAGCAAAGAGCAAACAAGCAAACACTTTCATATATCTTGTTGTATTAGCCTAAGCACTTTCACTTGCACAAATTTGAGGTCTAGGCTTTCAATTCTTGATTACACTTGTACTCATATTGTATCATTCATCATTGAGTTGTAATCTTGATTTTTGGTCATCATTCAACACAAGACATCCTTGTGAGTATTCTTGTGGTAAGAATACACTTGGGTGATCTAGGTGATAGGTGTTTGAAGGTTGTGGTAATCTTCAAAGGTGTTGTAAGAGGGTTGTGGTAATCCTCAAGGTGTTGCAAGAGGGTTGTGGTAATCCTCAAGGTGTTGTATTATTAATTTTGGTAATTAATAAAATCCTTTTTTCTTTTTGAAATCCATCCCGGATATACTGGGGTGGTAGAGGATTAGGCCCTAGGTGGGTTGAACCTCTATAAATCGAAGTGTGCTATTTATTTTCCGCACTTAGCATTTCATCTTTGCTTGAATTTTTGAAAAAGATGGCAAAATCTGAAAAACCGAGATAATCTATTCACCCCCCCTCTAGATTATCGTAGCCACTTTGACTAACAGACTTATTGTCATGGAATATTTTGCCTGATCATCGGAATAATATCGCCTCGACTACTAATAATCAACAAGGCCTGTCTGAAGAGACCATTACTAAACATCTGAAAACGAGAGAGATTAATATTCCTGATGATGCTGAAAAAGATGACAATTACGGACATGAAGTATGTTCCGTTTGCTTGGATTGTTTGTTTCAATACGATGATGATAAAATAGCGAGGCTGGAGTCATGTGGGCATGAGTACCATGTGGGATGTATTAAGAAATGGTTGTTGCGCAAGAATTTTTGCCCACTTTACAAAGCTATAAGGATCTGTCTTGTAAATTAATTGTTCAAGGATTAATTGTTTTGGGATTAAAGTAGTATAGTTATGCCCAACTTTATTAAATTAGCTTATAATTCAATTTTCTTTTTTTGTTTTCCAATTGGGTATTGTTTTGTGGAGAATAGTTGGTGGCTCGCGTTCATAATTCAGAATTTATTGCCAAAGCAGGAAGATCAATGCAATTGAGATCTCCTATTGTTAGAGTGTCTGGGTGTATTGAAACACACCAGAAAACACGTTTTATAATATATTATATAAGGTTTGCGTTTAAAGGTTGAGCCGTTGAGGTATGTCCTAATCTATGAAACAATGATACGACACACGGATACAATAAGACACGGGTATATAAAATCTGGTGTCCCTCTTACGTTTTCTCTCTAGGGGAAAAACCTAATTAGGGTAGACATACTACCTACGTGTAGGATACTTCCACTGAGGCTTCGACGGCGTCTCTGGTGGAAATCAACATACGATAATCACAATCTTGGCAACATGGAACACGAGGAGATCTTATGGCGGATACAGGAAATTAAACTTTTGCACAAGGGAGAGTCTTAAACCATAACCCTAGATAGGGAGATGCGCCGTAGAGGGGAAGATCGGATTGCGAAGTGCCTTGTGGTGAAAGTTTTCTCGGTTAAACGAGTGAATCAGACACGTTCAAACAGTATATACCACGAATCCTCCAGGCTACAAAATCAATCGACATAGATGTGGTAGGGAAAAACCTATTCGTGCTTGAATTCCAAAACTTAACGGATAGAAAACGAGCGATCACCGGGGGGCCGTGGCATTTTTTCAGAAACCTGGTTATCTTCAAGGAGATGAATGGGATACTAAATCCAGAATTAATAGCATTTGATCATATGGAAATCTGGGTACAATGCCATAATTTACCCATAGCTTTCATGCAAGAAGATGTGGTGCACAGAATTAAGGGAGATACAGGAAGCCTCCTTGGAAGGTATGTACGAGTCAGAATTAAGAGAGAGATTGCTGAACCTCTTCAAAGCCATATAATGATTAAAGATGAGAAGGATGATGAAGAGATTATGGTGATGTAGACGTACGAAAAATTACTGGACTTCTGCTACTCGTGCGGGAAAGTGGGGCATACGTGGAGAGAGTGCACGGATGAGACTACGGAGGGGTCGGGGAAGCAATATGGAGAATGGTTACGGGCACCATTACCTCTGGGAGGAGCGAGGATGAGGACGGGTTACAAGGAGAACACAAAAGATCAAGAGCTCAAACAAAAAACCCTAGTCCAAAAGCCGACTGAACATGAAAGGTGGAGCTCAAGCGAATCGGATGGGTAAACAAGGGAGGAACATGCAGGAATCAGTGAACATACCCAGGAGAGACGTGGTACTATGACACTGCAATATCAGATGGGGGCTAAGGAGGGTGCGAGAGTGGGGGGAATGGAACGACACGGTAATGATAGGCCTGAAAATCCAACAGTAGAAGGGAAAGAGATTGAAAGATATGAATTGGCTGAGAATTCACTCATAATAAATTCTACGGCTACTCTACCCCAATATCAGAGATATTGACAGGAAGAAGCCCTAAAAAGTGGAAAAAAAAGACCGAGGAATGTGGGAAAGCAAGTTAAAATTCCATCTCAGCGGGACAAGGGTACCAAAAGAATGTTACTAGATGAGGTGGAGGAGGAAATGGAGGATGAGAGAGGTGATAAGAAGCGGCAACATATAGGGGTCGAGACTGCGGGGAGCATGGCGGATCTCACAGATACGGATACCATAGAACAGGCGGGGCTTGCGATGCAACCCCGCCTAGAACAATGAGTTGTATAGTGTGGAATGCTCGGGGTCTTGGGAACCAACGAGCATTCCGTGAACTTAAGCGTTTAATCGCTGAGAAGGACCCGAAACTCTTGTTCTTGAGCGAAACATGAATGAGAGAGTATAATTGTAGAAGATGGAGGGAGTGGCTGGATTTTCATGGGATTTTTGTGGTTGATTGTGTAGAGAAGAAAGTGGGCTTAATTTAATTATGGAAGAAGGAGCTTACGGTAACAATTAAATCCTTTTCCATGGGACATATTGACAGCATAGTTAAATAGGGCGAGAAGATTTGGAGATTTACGGGGTTTTATGGCAATCCAGAGGTGCGTGGGCGAAGGGATTCGTGGACTTTAATGAAAAGATTGGCTGCTCTCCCGGAGTTCATAGATGTGCCATGGTTAATGGGCGGAGATTTTAACGAAATATGTCACCCAAATGAGAAGAAGATAGGGAGAATGCGGCCAGAAATTCAAATAGAGGATTTCAGGACGACGATTGGAGCATGCGGACTGCGCGATATTTATGGGGATGGAGATTTTTATACATGGGTAAACAGAAGGATGGGGGTGAGATTATATGGGAGAAATTAGATAGATTTTTAAGCAATTTAGCCTGGAGGATGTTATATCCGGCAACAATATCGCATAACCTGGAGTTTTACTCATCAGATCATCGAGCGCTCCAAATTGTGTGGAGCACGAATGGGGATGGAGGAAGAAATATAAGAACACCAAGCAAGCACAGGTTTCGATTCGAAAAGTTGTGGGTTTGGGAATCAAAATGTAAGGAAATTATCGAGCGGAGTTGGAACGCGGGAGATGATTCAATACCATTAATGGAGAGAGTGGCTAATTGCAGTGGACAGTTGCAAAGGTGGTCGGGATAAGAATTCAGAGCACTACCGAAAAAACTGAAACAGGAAAGAGAAAGGCTAAACAAAATGACGCAGTCGCATAAATGGGACGAATCGGAAAATCAGATTCTCGAGCTTGAGAGAACGGTTGAAAATTAGCCACTCAGGAGGAGATATATTGGAAGCAACGGAGCCGTAATGTTTGGTTGAAACACGGGGATAGAAATACACCATATTTTCATGCGCAAGCGTCTCAAAGAAGGGCAAAAAATTGGATCCGAGGATTGGCTTCAACACAGGGAGACTTTTTACGGAACAAGGGGCAATGGTTGATATTGTGACAGAGTATTTCCATGGCATCTTTACATCTCAATGGCCCACATTCGAGGAGATTGAGACGGTGCTACAGTGTGTGGAAAGAAGGGTAGATGATGAAATGAATGGTTCGTTGTGTGCACCATTTATGGCGAAAGAGATGAAAAATGCATTATTTGATATGCATCCCGATAAAGCGCCTGGACCGGATGGTATGTCGGCTTTATTTTATCAGAAATATTGGGATATTGTGGGCGAAGTGGTTACCAAGGAAGTGCTGAATATTTTGAATAATGGGGGTAACATGCAGACATGGAATGCGGCTATAATCACTCTTATTCCAAAAGTAGCTAGCCCGGTGATGATTAAGGAATTCCGACCAGTAAGTTTATGCAATGTGTGCTATAAAATTGTGGCACGGGCGATAATGAACAGGTTGCGACCTGTAATGCGGCTTATAATGGATGAACACCAAAGTGCGTTTATTCCGGGCAGATTAATTACGGATAATGTAATACTGGGGTTCAAAAGCATTCACTGGATTTGTAATCATAAAGAAAGCAACAAGGGGTATGCGGCTTTAAAGCTAGACATGAGCAAGGGCTACGACAGAGTGGAATGGGAATTTTTGCTGCTGATTCTGGGGAAATTGGGGTTTGCGGAAAGATGGATCAAATTAAATATGTAATGTGTCCAGACGGTCAGGTATGAATTTGTGCTTAATGGAGAAGTAGTTGGAAATGTGAGTCCTACGAGGGGGTTGAGGCAGGGGGATCCGCTTTCGCCGTATTTGTTTGTGTTGTGTGCGCAAGGACTATCATCTTTGTTTACACACAATATGAACCGTGGGGTCATACATGGAGTCTGAATTGCACCACGATGCCCGTCAATATCGCATTTATTTTTTGCGGATGATAGCCTCATTTTCTGTCGGGCGACGGAGGAGGATTGTACTAAAGTAGCCGGAATTCTTAAAAAATATGAAAAGGCTTCAGGGCAGTTAATCAATTATGAAAAATCAGCCCTCACTTTCAGCCCGAATACATCAAGTCGAATTGTGGAAAAATTCAAGGAGATTTTCAAGGTGCCAGTGGTTCAAGGGCATGAGGTTTATCTTGGCCTGCCGACCTTTACTATGCGAAGTAAGAAGATACAATTCGGATACTTGAAAGAGGGAATATTGAAAAAAATAGCAGGTTGGAGCGGGAAAACTTTCTCAGAGGGAGGCAAAGAGGTGTTAATAAAGGTCGTGTTACAAGCAGTCCCGACATATGCAATGTCGTGTTTTCAAATACCGAAATCATTGTGCGATGAGATTGAAAGTGCGTGTGCTAATTTTTGGTGGGGAATGGATAATGGAAAGAAGAGGATGCATTGGAAAAATTGGAAGGATCTGTGTAAGTTGAAATGTATGGGCGGTATGGGTTTTCTAAGTCTCACTGATTTTAATAAGGCACTGTTGGCTAAGCAATTATGGCATATTATTCAAAATCGAGAGAGCTTGGTGGCACGAGTCTTGAAAGCAAGGTATTTTCGGCATATGGATGTTATGGATGCGAATTTAGGCACAAAACCATCATTTATTTGGAGATCTTTGTTATGGGGCAGGGAGTTAATTGCTGAGGGAATATCTTGGAGAATTGGTGATGGCTCTAAAGTTATAATTTTTAAGGATCATTGGGTTAACTCTTTTGCCAATAAACTCAGCCGCAATCATTTGGCTTTACACGAGGATGCACGGGTCAGCGAGCTAATTCAAAATGGGCAGTGGAATGTAGAAACCATACGAGCAGGTTTTTTAGTGCATGAGGCGCAAGAAATACTAGCGATTCCACTTGCTAGAGGGCGAACGGAGGATGTTAGATATTGGAGACATGATAAAAAAGGGAGGTATTCAGTCCGGGAGGGATACAAGTGCACTGTTGGGCTATTCTTACCGCACGAGCACAACACTTCCATAGAAATGTCGAAATGGTGGAAATATCTATGGGAACTTTCGATACCCCCCGAAAATTAAAGTCTTTCGGTGGAGAGTGAGCCATAATTTGATTGCTTCGACGATAAATCTTATACGACATCATGTACCGGTGGAAGGGGTGCAGATTATGTCACTCTTTTATGGATAGTACAACACATGCCTTGTTTTTTTGCCCTGCTTTGCGTAGCCTGTGGAAACTGACAGGTTTTTGGGAGATTTTGTCACGAGTTAAAGAGGGTGACATATTGGAGGTGGGAATGTGGATGAAGCCACAATTGTCAAGACAGCTGTTCGAGCAATTTTTGGGAGTAACATGGGCGGTATGGAAGGATAAACAAAAATTCATCCATGATAGTGAACAACGGAATTTGGCAGACTCGGTGTTATGGGTTCAAGAGTTCTTGAGGGCTTATAAGGAAGTGCACGACTTGGAGGGAGGTGGTACAGGGGAGAAGGCCGATGCAACATGGAAAAAACCTGATCGGGGCACTTTCAGACTTGATGTGGACACTTGCTATAATTTTCAGGAAGGGAGGTATGCAATAGGTGGGGTGGTGCGGAATGATCAAGGGGCCGCGTTGCTGGTTTTGGACGAAAGTTGGAGAAGCTAGCGAGTGTGTTTGAAGGGGAGTTATATGCTTTACACGAGGGTGTGACGTTGGTAAAAAGATACGGATGGCAACCTATTCAAGTTACGACGGATTCGCTATTGGCGGTGCAAGCAGTCATGGCCAAAAACGAAGATTTGAGCTACATGGGTAATCTGATCCATAATATTCAGAATTTATTTGATAGTATCAATGTAGCTAATTTTTTCCATATTTGTAGAACGGCTAATCGAGTAGCGCATAAATTGGCTAGTTTTGCTTCTTTTTCTTCATCACCTTTTGAATGAGTGAGTGGAGAGGTCCCTAGATGGGTGGAAAATGTTGTACTGGAAGACATTTCTTGAGGTTAATACAGCAATGCAATATCTTTCTGTCAAAAAAAAAAAAAAACAATTAGACACGGGTATAAGAGTACGTTATATTTTGAAATTGAAATTGGGGCTCGGGAATACGTAATATTTTAGTATACTTACACTCATGGCCTATGGTGGAGGCAATTGAGCCAATTGACTCATGCCCCCAATTCTTTTGAGGTCCATAATTTCATGAATAATATATATATATATATATAAAGAATATAATTATTTTTGTTTCCAAAATTTGAACATTGTGTGCATAATTAATGAGGAAACATTATAAAGTGCAATAGTGGAAAATTAAGTGCTTAGAAAATAGAAGATAACTAGTCTCTTTAATTACTTTATAAATGAAAAGATGTAACATTGCAATCCTTTTTTATTGGATAAATAAAAACCTAAAAATAGGAATTAGTTGGTGTTTGATTAGCATGTACACGTTCAATTGGATTTTATATAAATGTAAGAGCATAATTTTATCATAAATAATCTACAATATTATTGGTAGCATCTCTACTATTTTTTCAAAATTTTACATAATAAATCTTTAACATTAGCCATGGAAGAGAAAAGGTATAGATTGGATTTGCTCAGGTTTTATCTTTCCATCGCTTTAATATATTAATTTAATTTTTATTCTATTTGATTATATTAAGAGTATTAAAAGAAACTTTGAACATAGAAAGTAATAGTCTAATTGAGGTACTAAATTGCATAAAAAAAAAGTTAGTTTCTTTTCCAAATAGATATATCTCGTATGTATAATATTATCAACCATACATGTGACAGTTGATTTTGTTCAAAAATATGTTTCAAAATTAATATTTTAAACTTCTATTTAAGATCAATTGTGTTCCAAGATAGATTAAATGGATTAAGCATAATATCTTTTGAAAATAGTATGTGAGATCGAACATCTTGAGCATAAAACTCTAATAAATGATTTTGCATCTGAAAAATAAGGAAGATATATCAATAAAGAGTAAGTCTTCTGTCAGACGGTCTAACCATTAGACGGATCTCAATACCTAAACCCAAACCCAAACCCGGTCTCTTTTTATTAATTAACATTTCAGACCAAATCTGAAAATACTCTATTTGTCCCTCCACTTATACAACACGTCATTCTCTCTGTGTGCAAACCAAAATTTAGATGGTTGTAGCTCTCGTATTAGGTTTTGTTCATCCAATCTATGCCCCATGGGTCCATTTTAGTCGTCCCACAAACCCGTTTTATTTCTACAGAAAATATTAATTTTTGATTTATGAAATGGGTCCTCTTGTTTGAACCGTAGACTTCACCCTTCATTCTAGTCAGTATTTTGAAACCCACCAATTTCTGGCATAATTTCTTTCTGAAGCTCGTTTATATATGAAATCAATGCTTCCAACAAGTCAAGTTTTTGAACAGATTGAGAATTGCTTTGAAGGAAGGATATGAATATTGTCATTTATAATGGAAGAGATGAGTAGAGAGATTCAATCCTTTTGTGTTTCTTTGGTCATTTTCATTACTCGAACCTGCATGTATAATTCATAAATGTCATATGTATGAAGAATGAATATTGTACTAAATGATACAAGTCTTAGTATCAGCTAATACTTTTATGGAGAAATACTAATACATTTTATAAGAAAAACTAATACGTTGCAGGAGCACTACTAAAATACTCTCTAGTAAATTACTAATACTTTTTCGAGAAACTAATAATACTTTTCCGATGGACAACTAATACGTTTCGGGAGTATATTCATGAAAAATACTAAAACTCTTCAGGGAACTACTAATACATTTTTAAGAATCGCTAATACTTTTTAGAAGACGATCTACTAATACTTTTCAAAAGGATTGTTAATACATTTTCGGAGAAAAATTTAATTATATTGGTGGAACTATTAATACATTTGTAAGAATCTGCTAATACTTTTTAGAAGGACGACTAATACTTTTCAGAAGGACTACTAATACATTTCAGGAGAAAAATTTAATTTATTTCAAGGAACTACTAATACTTTTTCGAGTAACTACTAATACTTTTTTGAGGGATTGCTAATACATTTCGAGAGTATATTTAGGAGAAATACTAAAAAACTCTTCAGGAAACTACTAATACATTTCAGAAGAACTGCTAATACTTTTTAGAAGGACGACTAATACATTTCAGAAGGACTGTTAATACTAGTGCTCCCTGAAAACTACTACAACACCACTACTAATATTACGAAAATGCCACTGGATCCACGGGTCAGATCCGTCTAACAGATCAGACCCGTTAGACGGTCTGACAGGAGTTTTTGTGATAAATAAATCTCTCTAAATCTTTTTTAATAATATTTTTCTCTTACTTAGGCCTCTTATATTACTTAAGACTCTTCTAAGATCTTGCCTCACCCCCATATTTCCTTGACACATACTATCATCAGACTCATTGTCATCTTTGTAGTACGTGTGATATTCTTATGATGTCAAGTATCCACTCGTACAATGACAAAATCACCCTCATAAATAAATTGATATTTTAAGATTTTAATAGATATATTTTATTTATATTTTATGCACTAACTTTAAATTTAACAATCTAAGTATGTTTCTGCTGTGTTATTGGATTTATTCATATATATATATATATATATATATTGGATTATATGAGAAAACTGCACAGAGTGAGTCTATAGGAACAAATTTCAACCAATCAAATTTTTTTAACGGCCTATATTTAACAAGTCTACAAAAAATTTATTTCCTAGTTAACATATAAAAAAGGATAAATTAGTCCAAAATAATTCATCCATTACCACAAAAAAAGGCAGTAGTTACGTAATCTTTTGTGAAAATATACTACATGATCTAATATCATCTATACTACATCAATTTTTTAAACAATGGCCAAGTACCTCACCAGACATTACACGAAGGGTATGACCGCCAGTTTTTAGTCAAAATAACCAAAAATAAGTTTTTGAAAAACATGGTTATTTTTCACTTTCACAAATCATAAGTGGCAAGTTTGGTCTATTACCACAACTCTCTTTTCTACATTGAATGATCAAACTACCCTTTATCAATGGGATCAACATATGACCCACCACACTTTTGTCTGGTCATTGTGAAATTCGTAAAATTACACTAACATTATCTTATATCGTGAAATTCACGAAATCACACTAACACAATCGTTGAAATTACATTAACATGGTCTCATATCGTGAATTTACACTAACATTTTCTTATGTTGTGAAATTCATGAAAATACACTACCATGGTCTCATTTCGTGAAATTAGTGAAATTACACTAACATGGTCTTATGTGATGAAATTCAAATGTATGTAAATTTTGATGTAAATTTTGTTTACAATCAAAAGTTTGATTCATAATAAATTTTTCATTTGCATTTTGTAACATGTTTTAGATGATCTATAATATATCAAATTAATTATCTCTTCAAAATCTATAATTTGAGACCAATATTACATATATAAAAACAAAAGTACAAATTCGAGAATCAGATGGAAACATTGTGGTAGAAACTACCGACAAACAAGTTAAGGGCAAGTAAAAGAGAGTTTATTATGTGATTTTGTTACAAAAAATTAAAAAAAAGACAAATCAAACAAGTTTGGGTACATTCAGGTTCAACATTAAGGTCTACGTGACAATTAGCCCAAATTTCGGCAATTCGGGTTCAATTTGTCCTCAATTTGCTACAATTTTAAAGTTAATGTCCTAAATTAAAAGCTCGCAAACTTAATGTCCTTATTTACCACTGGACTATAGTTAGTGTCACCATTTTGCAATAAACACCTCTATCATCCTAAGATTGAATGATCATTTCTAATAATGTACCTGGATTCTCCGTAAATGGTGGCTCTGGCGTATTTCAGAATTAAAGGTTATTATATATTTGAAATCAGTAGCTCCAAATGCATCAATCTAAATGAGTATAATAAATTTAATCATGTGCTATTATTATAGAATTATTATTATTACCACTACAATTATTATATTGTTATTATCAATAATATTATTATTGGATGACGCTATTCACACTCCATTTTCTTCTAAATACACTCACTCTCTTTTTAAGTACAATCTATTTACTTAATACACCCCAAACATTCTTCAACATGATCATGTGACACATGACTTTGTGGCACAACCGCGTGACATAAATTTTAGGGTAGTATGTATTATAGTCTTTTGAAATTCATGCTATTTATATAATATTAATAGAGATGCGGTGTACTTATAGGAAAATTAAGCGAGTTTGAATAGCGTCACTCATTATTAATAGGTTCATTTACTGCTTAACGGATTTTACATATACTGACTGGTTTTATTTACACTGTAGTAAATATGTGGTCCGGAAATGGTTGCATATTGGATTGTTATCAAAAAGCTTAAATATGTTTTGTGTAATAGAAACAGTTTCACCAAAATACTATAATTGTATTCTATGATAGTACGTCCACTAAATGATTATACACAAAGTAGTATCCATAAAAGTAAGCTCCATCACTGAATAATTCAATATTTTATGATGTTAATGGGTATCATTCATTTAAGTTTTAAGAAGTAAATTTAATTATGATGATCTAAGTATGTTTCTGCCGTGTTATCGGATTATTTTATATATATATATATCGGATAATATTTTTAACCATAAATTCAACATGACCAACTTGGGCATATATACCTCAACTAAATCTCCTTGTGATCCAGTTATGTGCCGCCAACTCATTCTCTAGATTTGCAAAATTTGATCAAAGATAAGATTTTTTAGTTCATTGATCTTGTGAAGCAATAGTGTTGTTTGTGACAGAAAATCTTTGTAATGTATATATGTTCTTGAGAAAAGAGGATTCCATTTGTACAATCAATGTAACTTTTGGAGCTTAATATAATTTTGGGGTATATAATAGACCATTCACGGGCTAAATAGGCACTACATGTTAAAAATAGCTATGATTCCCTTTTCATGCAAAGTTTGAAAACCTGGCCCAAAAAGGTCATCTAAGTCAATGTATACCAAATGATGCCACTATTTTTTTTTAAAAAAACAAATGATGGCGAACATTAAAATAAATATAAAACTAATGTTTTTTATTTTTTTGAGTACAATGGGGGAATTTGGAGATGGGACACACACCCGTATGGGATCGAACTCGAGTCATTCGTCCTTACAACACATGTCTCAACTAATAGAGCACAATATTGATCCCAATATAAAACTAATTTTAATTCACCCTATGATGGTTTTTGGGATATAATAACAATTGCCACGTAAATGTAAACTATAATATGAGATGTAACACAAAATTGAAATATGAGTTTCAAGGAGACAAAACACGAAAGTGGGGTGAGTCGGATAAAAAACTTTACAAAAAACCATATAAACTATAATAATTTTTTTCTTTTAAATTTTTTAATACTGCCAGACCGGAGACAGGGTTGGGTCGAATATGCATGACCCCCTATCTCAGCCATTGAGTTCAAAGTAATATTTTTCGATGCACTGATGATTGTTCATTTTCATACTTATTTCATTTACAATAAAGAGTTCTGGTGGGTTGCATATTGAATATGATCTGGATGTTTGAGATGCTATCCTTACATATATAATAACAACTTGGGATAGCACATAGTTTTGCTCACTCCCTTTGTCTATAAGAAGGATTGTTACAACCCATCTAGTGTTCATTCTCACATGTGAAATTAATCTAAATCATGGGCAAGCTCAATGCCACCCGAGTGCTAATCCTTCTCCTCAACTTGGGGACTTTGCTTATTTCTCTAGCATGTCCATATTGTCCATACCCAACTCCACCTTCCAAACCTCCAAAGTTATCCCCCAAATTTCCACCCAAAGTACACCCTCCAAAACTAAATCCACCCCACAAATTACCACCAAAAGTAAAACCTCCCGTCGTAAAGCCACCGCGCCACGTACCCAAATCACCACCTTGCCCACCCAAACCGCCAGTCGTTAAGCCACCTCACATACCCAAACCTCCGAAAAGGCATCCTCCGAACCTACCCAAACCTCCCACCGTGCACCCTCCGAACATACCCAAACCTCCCAAAATGCACCCTCCGAACCTAACCCCTCCAATCATGCCCAAACCTCCTATTACACCAATCCCACCAATCATCACACCACCACTACCACCATTGCCGCCGCCAGTCGTACCAAAACCACCACCACCACCGGAAACTCCATGTCCTCCACCACCGCCACCCCAAGAAACTCCATGCCCACCACCACCACCACCACCACAAGGACAAGAAACATGCCCCATTGGCACCTTAAAACTAGGCGCGTGTGTGGACATATTAGGTGGTCTAGTCCACATTGGAATAGGGAGTAGTGCAAAAGACACATGCTGCCCTTTGCTGGGTGGACTAGTGGACTTGGATGCAGCCATTTGCCTTTGCACCACCATTAAAGCTAAGCTTCTCAATATTAACATCATCATTCCTATTGCTCTTCAAGTCCTTATCGATTGCGGCAAAACTCCACCTTCTGATTTCCAATGCCATGCCTAATTAAGGTGCAACATTTCATGAACTAATAATTAATAAAAAAATTCCGGTCTTTTTTTCAAGAATATGCATTTGAGATATATGTTCAAAATATATACTACTGTATTATTAGGAGAAATATTTTGCTAATCGTTACGCGCGTATGCAGGACGTTCGACATGTTCTCTGGATCGGTTTTAAAGACGGAGACAATAATCATCCTTAGATAATTTGCTAGAGACATTTTTTTAATGAGTTTGAATTGTAATTTTCAATTTTTCATTTAAGTTCCAAAATGTATGTTACATTTCTTGGTATATTAATAAATGTTTTTATGCTGGAGAGTTGGCATCCGTGCTCATATATATATCCTAAGAATAAAATTAATTGGGAGGTCTGGAGACTGGAGGGACATTTCTCAAATAACCAAAAGGCCCCCCTTTTTTTGTGAAAACTACCAAAATAAAGTAAATAAATTCATAGCATAAAATTAAAGAATTAAGTAAATAAAGTAAAATAAATTCAAAAGTAATTACGTCTCATTCACAAAGATAAGTTAACAAATTCAAAGGATATATTGCACCTCGGGAGACATACTAAGATAGAGAAATTGAATTTGTATTTTAATTATTTTTCTAGTAAAACAACTTTGCCAATATAGAGGGCATTAGGCGATTATATTAAATGTTAAAGGCTTGTGTAGATTAATTTGACCATTTGAAGTGGCAATTATATATATATTTAAAAAAGTCTATTTCTGTATTTTTCAGAATCTCTATTTTTTTATACCAAGATTTCATGTTTAAACATGACTAGTCCAAATACTTGTTTCGGCTTAGCCAACAATTTTTTCACGTTTAAACGTGACTAGTCCTCGGGAAAAACAACCTCGTCCCCTCAAAAATTGCCCCAAGTAAAATCCATTAAATAAATTTGAGTTGTGTTTTTTAATACAACTAAATCCCTAAGAAAATTATTTAGGTGATTTAGTAATTAATATGCAGCACAAATACTTATTTTCGGCTTAGCCCAACAAATTTCTATAACCTCATTGCTAAAATACTAGAGTGAACCTGCTTGTATTGAGCCCAAATACAACCCAAGGGGGAATTATATATCTATCTATATCTACCAATTAATTATAAATATTCTCTTTCTTTTCCTTCCTCCGACAAATCAAATTTTCATCAACCTCGTACTTTTTTTTTTTTTTGGAGAAAATCAACCTCGAATATTTTTTGAGAAAATCAACCTCGAATCAAATTTTAGTTTCTAAGAAAATATTTCAAATGTTCCCACATTAATTTGTTTTAGAAGTATATCACTGCCTCGTATCTTACTCCTAAAATATTTGTGCACCATCTGAAAATATAAAATAGAAAAAATAGATGGGACAAAAATATTATGGTTCTTAGTAAAGATTGTACAGAAACATAAACAATGAAAAATATTGGGAATGAAATGCATGCATTACGAAGCCATGTTGTTAATATTCCAAGAACTTCATAAAGATAAATTTACTGAATTTGATTCAAAGCTATAAAATGTCAAAAAGTATTTTACAAGATAGAAGAGCTCTGCTCTTTATAGAATTGATCTTCTAATATTAACCATATGATCTCCTATCATAAATGTGAACCGTAGGATATAAAAACTAACTTAACCATCCTAACTAACTTAACTAACTGAATATAGCAGCTGTTATGATTGTGAGTTTTGACACCCCCCGCAAGTTGGGCATGTATATCAATCATGCATAACTTGTCATTGAATTGATGAAAGAGTTGAGGAGGTAAAGGTTTTGTCATGATGTTACGCAATTTTCTTTGGGATGAGGTATTGGAATGACTTGATCAATCCTTCGCTATCTTTTCCTTACAAAGTGGCAATCAATTTGGATGTGCTTTGTCTTTTCATGATGACAAGAATTCTCGAGTAATAAGGCAGTCGATTTTGTCATTCGTGTATAGATTTGTTGGTTGTGTAATAGGAGCTTGTAAGTCTTGTAACAGTAAGCTAACCATTGCACCTCACAGGTAGCTAAGGCAATGGCTCTATACTCACCTTCCGTTGAAGAGCGGCTAATTGTAGGTGTTTTCTTGGCCCTCCAAGAAATTAGGGAATCCCAGGTAAATAGCAAAACCACTAACACTTCTCCTCGTGTCTTGACACCTTGCCCACCAAAGATCTCAGAATGACTTGAAGCCGCAAAGAAGAAGATGAAGAGTAAAAAAGGCCTTTTCCAGGACATGACTTGATGTATCTTAACACCCCGTGTTGCATCCAAATGTGTAGATGGGATTAGACATAAATTGACTTAGAGCATGAATACTATAAGATAATTCAGGTCTTGTAATAGTAAGATATAGTAGTCCGCCAACAAGCCTTCTATATATTGAAGGATCGCGGAGGAGTTCAAGTGTTGGATAATTCTATTTTGGCTTCCATAGGAGTGTTACTAGGTTTGCAACCCAAGTAACCTGTCTCGTAAGTATGTCTAGAGCATACTTTCTTTTGGCAAAGTGCAATTCCTTTAGTAGTTCTTGCCACCTCTATGCCAAGAATATATTTAAGTGTACCAAGATCTTTTATGGTGAAAGTAGCATCTAGATGAGATTTGATATGTTGTATCTCTTTGAGATTATTCCACCAAAATGATGTCATCTACATATACACAAAGGACGATTAGAGAAGTAGACGATGATTTAATAAAGAAATCGTTGTCGATTTTGATTGATTGTAAACCATAATCTATAAGACAAGATGTAAGCTTGTGAAACCATTGTCTAGAAGCTTGTTTAAGACCATAAAGACTCTTAGTAAGCTTACAAACCATATTGTCATTGGGTAGATTATAACCAGGTGGAGGTTTCATGTACACTTCCTCATAGAGGTCACCATGCAAGAAAGCATTGTTTACATCTAACTCGATGTAAAAACCATCCTTTGCAAAGACCATTGCTAAGACAAGTCCGATCGTTGTAATTTTTGTGACAGGTGAAAATGTGTCAAAATAATCAATACCTTCTTGTGTGTATCCCTTTGCAACTAAACGAGCTTTGACCGTTCTATAGTACCATTGGACTTGTATTTGACTTTGTAAACCCACTTACATCCAATACAATGCTTGTTGGGAGGAAGAGTAGTTAAGATCCGGTGTTATTCTTTTCTAAAGCAAGTAATTTTCGCTTGCATACTGTTGCCACTCAAGATGTTTGCTAGCTTGAGAATATGTTTTAGGCTCGTAAATATGGCTAATCAGGCTGTGAACAATTTATGTGAAGTAGACAATCTAGATGAGGAAAGGAAATTGGAAATAGAATAAGGTTTACTCAAGAAATACAGAGTCGGTGAGGAGCTTTTAGTGTCACCGAGAGCCCTTTAGAAATTGAAGGAGGAAGGTCATAGTTATATACCTATAGGTAATGTGGAGCAAACTCTTTGTCTATGTGATCTCCTTATAGGAGAAGTGGAAGAAGGTTGTTGAACCTCCTCTGTGACCTGTGTATTTGATTCAGGTTCATATGGTGTAATAGATGTATTATTATCCTCTATAATTAGAAAAATTTTCTAAATGAGAACAAGTATCAGATTTGTTTTTGAGTAATTGAATCCAAGTACACCTAGAAAAATCATCAACAATAGTGAGGAAATACTTGTAACCATTATGAGAAGTAGAAGAGTAGGGACCCCATATGTCACAATGTACTAACTCAAAAGGTGCAATCGATATGCATCATCTTGTTAGAAAATGGAAATTTCTTTTGTTTGGCTAAATGACATACATCACAATCAACAAATTTTGAACAAGGAGGAATTAAACTAGACAGCAAAGACAAGTTCTTATCGGAGGTATGGCCTAGTCTAAGATGCCAGATATAGGACTTTTCGAGGAAGTTGTTAAAGAAAGCAGAGTGAAATTTGAGAAGATATAATCCATCTTGTATATCAGCTGAACCAATCATCCTCTTGGTTGTCAAGTCCTGCAAAAGACAATGTGAGGACAAAAAATGCAGTGTACAGTTTGAAGACTTAGTTAGTTGAGAAACAGATATAAGATTATGTTCAAAAGATGGTACACATAAAGCATTATGTAGAACCAGATTTTCTGAGAGTTTGACTTCTCCTATGTGTGTTGCTGTGGCAATATTGCCATTAGGTAAGTGTATAGAAATCTGGGTTGGTTTTGGAGGAGAAGTACATAATGAAAAATCACAAAGCATGTGATCAGTGGCCCCAGTATCAATGATCCACTTATAAGTTGAGATTTGTGAGTTGGTAACCATATTATTACCTTCATTACCTGAGATAGTAGTTGCTACTGAGTGAGAAATATCATGAGAAGACTGAGAAATATTTGCAGCTGAATTAGCTTGTTGAGCTTTAGCAAAAGCAAGAAATTGTTCAACCATTGTAGATGAAAACACAGAAGCATCAGGTGTATTCTTAGTGTCTGAAGAAATTGCAGCAGAGTTGGCTTTTGAAAATTCTTTTGCATTTCTAGGACCCTTAGGGCCTTTCCAACCAGGTGGATAACCAATAATCTGAAAACATTTGTCAATTGTATGCCCTGTGAAACCACAATGTGAACACCTAGCCTTTTTCTTGTCTTTTGGAGGTAGAAACTTATACTGTGCAGGTCTTTGGGCCAACATAGCAGCAGACTCAAGAGGATTGACAGATACAATTGAGTTGTTCAGCCCTCTTTGAGATTCTTCTTGCAGCAAAAGTGAATAAACCTTAGCCAAAGAAGGCAAAGGGGAGACTAATAGCAGTTGACTCCTGATGGGAGCATAGGACTCATGTAATCCAACAAGAAATTTAATTACAGAGTCAGATTGTTGTTTTTGAGACATAGCAGTAGAAACATTGCATGTGCAAAGACCACAAGAACATTTTGTGAGAGGCCTAAAACTAACATATTCATCCCATAAGGCCTTAAATGAATTATAGTAGGCTGTAACTGAGGAATGTCCTTGAGAAATGGAGCTGAGTGATTTTTCCAAATGAAACACTCGTGGTCCATCACTTCGAACGTACCTGACTTTCAATTCTTCCCATACCTCAAATGCTGAGTTGAAATATAAGAGGCTTTGGCGGATATCTTTAGAAATTGAGTTCAAGATCCATGACAATACCAGATTATTTGCTCTTTGCCAAGAAAAGTAAAGAGGATCATTTTGTGGAGGGGAGAAGGCGGGGAACCATCAATGAACCGTGTCTTGTTTTTCACATTCAACGCCATCATGACTGCTCGACTCCAAGAAACATAATTTTCGCCATTGAATGGCTCATATACTATAATTGCTCCAGGATTATCACTAGGATGAAGAAATATGGAGAGTTGAAATCATCCATGGGAGTAGGGGTTGGAGCTGTTGGAGCCATCGAATTCTTGATTGGAAAATGATCTTGAAAATTCAAGAAGATGCAGATTTCAGTAATGGTAGATTCAATAGATGAATCAATGAGAAGATGATTCAATAGATGAATCAAGGAGAGGCTGATTCAATAGATGAATCAAACTTGGCTGCGGATTTGAAGAAAAACTGCTGATACCATGTTTAATATTCCAAGAACTTCATAAAGATGAATTTACTGAATTTGATTCAAAGCTATAAAATGTCAAAAAGTATTTTACAAGATAGAAGAGCTCTGCTCTTTATAGAATTGATCTTTTAATATTAACCATATGATCTCCTATCATAAATGTGAACCGTAGGATATAAAAACTAACTTAACCATCCTAACTAACTTAACTAACTGAATATAGCAGCTGTTATGATTGTGAGTTTTGACACATGTTAGGATAAAGGTAATTTAATTTTGTCGAACTGGTTTACAGTATGATTTATGTATCTTACAGTCACAATTAAATTTTGGGTTTAACGTTCCATATATAAATACAATGATCTGCAAAGTCATAACTAAAAAAAAAAAAACAAAGTGACAACTAAGTTGGAACATAAGATGGCCCAAAATTGGGGTTGACCCAATTGCTACATGTGGTATTGCATTAGCGATCGACATTTCAGTCTGTAATATGTATCCACTCACATACACATTTATGCAGATGTCTCTTATCTCCTATCTTTTAGGGTGCAGATGTCTCTTATCTCCTATCTTTTAGGGTGATTCAAATTACAATATGAATGTCATGTGTATAAAATGATGTCATTATTATACATGTGATATTTATGTGAAATTAGGGTGAAAATTGAATCAAGCTACTCTATACTCGTTTTGAGATTGATCGTTAAAAGCTCGTTACAATAATGAACCAAGTTTTACTTAGGGGTGGCCAAATGGAACCGAAACCAGAACCGTGGTCAAGTAGTCTTGATTCCGGAAACGTTGATCACCAACGGTTCCAAAATCGGAACTAGAACCATATAGATCGGTTCCGGTTCCGGTTCCGGTTCCGGGGTCTCAAAAACCGTGGAACCAGTAATTTTAACCGTCGGTAAGAACCGTAGTGGAAATAACTTATAATGCTTTATCTTGAATACAAATAAATTTAATTTATGTATATGATTCTTGATATTCTATTATTCTTTTCTTCCTCCTTTTTTTCTTTCTCGTTTTTTTATAATCAAGATATTTAAAAATAATCTGCTTTTGGTGGGTCACTACGCAAAATGAGCAATCCTTTTTTTTTCTTACTTGAACAAAAAATGGGCAAGTTGGATAGCTTTTAATTTAGAGTAATCAAATTCAATTGTATGAGTACCACCAAATAAATTCTAACTCAATTTCAATGGGATGAGATCTCTTATTCTACTTTCTTTGTTCCATTCTATTCCATAGATTGGATGAAAGACACGTATATTTGTGACATTATTTTGTATATGTGTCATTAATTCGAGGCAATGGAATAGGGAGTGGAAGATAAATCTCACTCTAATTTCAATAGGGCAAATAATTAAAAACCAGGGATAATATAAAAAAATTAGGTTTGGGCTAATTACAAAAACAAAAAAACCTAGAATTATTTTAAAAATGACAAAAATCTGATTTTATTTTAAACTTTAAGGGGTAACTGTAATATTTCTATAAAATATAAGATTTTTAAATCAGAATCAAACTTTAAGAAGATTTTTGTAATTCTCAAAAATAATTTTTGCAATTCTCAAAAGAAATTCTAATTAGCCCAAACCTCAGTAGATTTATCGTAATTACCTAAAAACTATATACTGGAAAATCCCCAATATGTGGAGAAGAAATAAATTAAATTATGAAACTAAGTATTGTAGGGCTTAACACTAGTTAAAGTGAGCCCTTCCAGAAATTCTCGAGGGCCAAGGTCAAGCCCAGGCCCAAGAGGAGGTTTGGAAATAGTTTTCAACCAGCAATAGACGCGCCTCGGTTAGAACCTCACTAGCTGCGTCATTGCCCCAAGCGCAAAGATGAGAGACCTAATTGAAGCTCCTCTATTTTTATAGTCTATCTCCCATTAATCAAGTTCCGTAATCATCCTATGTGGGATTATAATTGCAAAGTCGCATTCATCTACAACCGAAATTAGTAGCAAGAACGAGTACGTTTACACTATTTTTTATTTCACATAATTTTTTAATGCGCTAATATTTTATATCAGTTTTTATAATTCACAAACTTTATACAAATAAAATTTATTAATTCTTAAAATTAATTAAAGAAGATGCCAGTATTTATCTTTGAAATACTTATTTAAGTATCATGTAAAACAATATAAACATTGATTGGTTTTCTTTTAAAATGTCTTCTTTATTACATTGAATTTTTTTATGTTTCTTTTACTTAAATGTAAGCATAACTAGTTTTAATTACTAATTTATATTGAATAAATTTGTCGGCTAACTTGATTGTTATTTTGATGAAATATAAATCATAGTAGAAATAACTAAATTGATATACTATATTAATTTATTATAAGATTAGTTTGTATAAAATATATGAATACAAAAAAATAAAATTTAAGTTTATGTAAAGCTTGTCCATTTAGTTAAATTTATTAAGATGAGTGGATAATAATATTTTGAATTTGTAGAGTCAAATAGTTTTTCTTTTCTTTTCTTTTTTGTTGAAATGGAGTCAAATAGTTTTTTTTATTTGAAAATTGAGTCAAATAGTTAGTATAGGGGGATTAAGTGAATTGTACCCTATATAATATAATAACAAATTGTATAAATCAAAATAATATATAGTTATATTTGAATTGATAGATTTGAAGACAAATCCGTCTATTGAACTTCTTTTGAATTATTTCTAAACACAATAAACTTCAAATCTTTATACTCCCATCTGGAGCTATTTTTAAGTCACTTTCATAAATTTCAACATATATAATGAAATTATTTGAAATCCTTCCATTCAAATCCACACATTTTTACACCTTTTAATTATGTCAAAATCTTCCTCAAATTCACAATTAATTTTAACGCAACCTTAGTTACTTCTTTAAAGCACCGTGCTTTGAGGGTAAATTTCATGTCACCCCACCACATCAAACTTTGGGATGTGCGTGAATGTGTGATTAGCTAGTCCTAAGACATTTGTTGATGTGTTTGCCCATATTTATACTAAAAGATAACTGTGATGTCCTAATAACGCGTTAAGCATAGGCGTGGCAACGCCCGGGACGGGGTGGGTTTTTTTTTTTTTTGATCAGTAAACAGGGGTGGGTTTTGTTATTACATATCCCTGCCTTATGAAGGATCGAGCATGATTGGGGTGGGATGAATAGGAGGCAAGGGCAGAGCGGGATCCCCATTTGTAGTTTTTATAATTTATGAAATAGTATTTTTATTTCCAAATTTTTATATTTTAACAAAAACATATACATATTTTGTTTAAATTATGTGTTATATTATCGTCAAGTTTATTAAAAAAATGAATACTATATGATAATTTTTTTTAAAAATAAATTTCATATATATTTACAATATAAAATATACTTAATATATATATAAATATAAATAAAGGTGGGGGCGGGGCAACCTAAACCCATCCCCACCCCATTAAAACAATCAGGGCAGGGATTCCTCATCGATTCGCGGCAGCAGCGGGTTCCCTAATCAGGTTCAGGGCATTTTGCCATCTCTAGTTAAGCAAATCTTGTTTTCTTTTTTGATGTCCATAAAACAATATTCAACTTCTTCATAGTTGGAAGTTGTAAGAGGCTTGTTCCTTAAATTTGAGCTTGTATCCCTTTGAGAAGTAGATGCTTTTGTTTGACTCCTTTCATTTGCAAATACTCCATAAATGGCTTCTAATTTTTGCCATACTTCATATGCCGATCGAATTCCTACAATATGTTCATGTTCCAAATTAGTAAATGAACAATGCAAAATATTTAGAGCCTTACCATTTAAGGAGATGATTTTCTTCTCTTCATCATTTAGCTCTTTGAGGCCTTTGGAGGTGTGTGGTGTAACTTTCATCGGAATGGATTCTCCATTTATGACGGTGTTCCAAATATCAAACCCGCAACCTTGTAAATAGCATTCCATTCTTCCTTTCCAAAATATAAAAATTTTGGAATCAAATAGAGGTGGCTTGGTGGTGGAGGTGCGGATAGATGAGCTTCGTCAGAGCCGACGATCGTTTCTCTTCCGGCGATGTGAAACGAGCTTGCCAAAGAGTTTGGCTCGATACCACTTGTAAGTCCAAGCGGCTACGATAATCAGAGGGGGTGAATAGATTATCTCCATCTTTCGATTTCACCCTCTTTTTGAACCAAATGCTCAAACACATAATAAATGTGCGAATGTAAACAACACACGTCTATTTAAAGAGGTTCAACCCACCTAGGGCCTAATCCTCTACCACCCCAAAGATATCCAGGGATGGATTTCAAAAGAAAAAGAATTTTATTAATTACCAAAATTAATACAAATTCAACTTACAACACCTGGAAGAAGAGCACCACACTCTTCTTCAACAACACCTTTGGAGATTACCACAATTTTCCTTCAACGGCACCTTGTGAAGATTACCCACGATCTTCAACCTTGAAGAATACCAAATTCTTCAACACCTCAATAAGAAGATCACCACAATCTTCTTGCACCTATCACCTAGATCATCCAAGTGATCTTACCACAAGAACACTCACAAGGATATCTTGTGTTGAATGATAACCAAAATCAAGATTACAACTCAATAATGATTGATACAATATGAGTACAAGTGTAATCAAGAATTGAAAGCCTAGACCTCAAATTTGTGCAAGTGAAAGTGCTTAGGCTAATACAACAAGATATATGAAAGTGTTTGCTCAATTGCTCTTTGCTTGTATGGAGTGTTGTATCTTGTTGCTTGAATGAAGCCTCTATTTATAGGAGATGACTTGGCTTTCATTTCCGGACATTGGCTCTTCCTTGGGGAGTGATTTGCTGCAAAAGAAACCATTTAAAATGATCAATATAGTGTTAGAAATCAATCCCACAAATTAGGGAAAAGTCATCTCAAAACGCAACGGATAGTTTCTTTGATAAACATGGGGGTTCGACCGATCGCGCAGAGATAAGATTGAAATTGAATTTCGCGATTTTTATACGGGGGACCGGTCGGAGGGGGTGCGGCCGCCCCTTAGTCATGACCGGTTGGACATGAAGAATTTACGAAACAGAGAAGTCGGAAAAAAAAATCCAACTCCTCCCAGGTACAGGTCGCCCGCCGGTCGACCGGTCGCCCTCACCGGTCGACCACCTGGTCAACCGGTCGCCCTGCCCTATTTTTCTTACGCTCCATTTTGTTTCTCACCAACTCGGTACGGGTTGCCCTATAAAGACTCCAGGTCAAGCCTGAAACAAATGTGTTGTCCAATTTTTCTTCGAAAATAAACTCCAAAAAATACTCCGAAAAATAATAAAAACATTTTAAGTTGATCGGAAGTATTTAGACAATATTTAGGGACATTGTTTTGGTTTAAAAACTCATTTGAACAAAATCGAACATTATCATCAAAATCATGATAAAAACATTTATCTAACAATATCTGCCCAACTAATTCACAATTTGTTATTACGAAGAGTTGTCTCTATCAACAAAGATGAGTTGTGGTTTTGTTTAGGGGACGAAAAAGCTACCCGTTTCTCTCTTTACGAGTTTATGCTCATCATTGGTTTAAACCCTGCTCATGAGAAGGAATACCAAAGTCAGATAAATGAAAGTGATAGATTGACAAATAAGTACTTCGCAGAATGTGATAAGGTTACACCTAAAGAATTGGATGAGGCGTTTTAAGAAGAGACAACGAACATGGATGAAAAATACAAACTGAGTTTGGTGCTTATATACGAAACCGTGTTGAGATGTAAGGAAATAAGAACAAGTATTGAATTTGAGACATTAAATATAGTTGATGGTTTGGAGCTATTTAATAGATATCCATGGGGCAGAAAATATTTCGAGTTTACAATACACGCTTTCCTTAGGTGGCAGAGTGCTCCAAAGTCAAACTATTCTTTATGGGGATTTTTACTAGCGATACAGGTAAATGATAAAAAACTTGTAATTTAAATATTATTTTTATTTAAATTTTCAATTTTTTTCAAATAACTTACACATCTTCTTTAGTTGTGGGCATTCGAGGCTATTCCTCAATTAGCAAGCATGTATCAAGCTAGGTTGTCTATTAATGGGCTACCAAGAATGTGTCGTTGGAGCTCAACAATGACTCCTACTTCTCAGTAAATTGCTAAACTCTTAGATGATCCAAAAGTGAGTAAATTCTGATAGTTGTAATTACTTTTGTTCATTACCTCAAGTATTGCTAAAATATTTTTTGTCAATTATTCAGCTCAAAGTCTTTGCTCATTGACGGCTTCTCCTGATGAGACTGAGCAAGAATATGTGAATTTATTTGTTCATGGAACTAGAAAAAAAGATCAAACTTTAGATAATGTTGGTGATGCAGAACAAGATGTTGATCTAGATCCACCACACAGAGAGGGGGAAAGAGTTTCACCGAGTATATGTAGTGATGTATGGTTATATATTTTCACATGATTTCTTTTATCTTTATTGGTATGATGAATTGATGTTAGCTATATGTTTTCTTATTCTATTAGGTGCCTTCTATTCCTACGAGTCGAAGATCTCCATACAGTCATCAAGCTTCTTACAACCACGATAATATATTGAGACAATTGTTGCTTAATGTGGAGATGTTAAATAGGAAAGTCGATACTATAATGAATTGGATGAGACCTAACCAACATCACGACATAGACCATTCATTTGGGGTTCATGGAGTATCTAGGACCGAATATGATAACGTTGAGGAAGTTGGGAGGGAGACGTATATTGAGAGAGAGGTTGGGGTGAGCCAATAGTAGGGGACATTGAGAGAGAGGTTGGGCGTGAGCCAATAGTAAGGGACATTGAGAGAGAGGTTAGGGGTGAGCCAAGTACTAATAATTCTTTTCAAGTATACTGTATATATATATATATATATATATGTATGTTATGCATACGTATGTAACATGTGTATATTAATGTATATGCGTATATATATAATGTTTGATTAAAAATAAAATAAAATATAAATAAATAGAAATTGAAATAATATTATTTTATTATTTTTAAAGTTCGAATAACCATTTATTCTGTTTGAAAAGATGGATAATTTGTTAATATTTATATATTTATAATTTAAGTATACTTTTAGCTAGAAATATAAAATATTTTAATAGTATTTTTATTATTTTTAAAAATAATTTCTATATTTATAAATTATGAATTTATTCAATATTATAAACTATTTTATTTTATTTATAGTTGAACAGAATATATTTCCAATAACTATATGTGAATTTTATATTTTTTATTATTTTTAAAATCAATAAGTAACTTAAACCAAAAAAGGAAATACAAATAAATATTTTTTTTGAAATAGTTTTAGTAAAAAAATTTGTTAGTAAATATTTGTAGGAAATATATTTTTTTATTTCTAAAATATGAAATTCACAATTCAAATAAAAATTAAAAGTATAAAATTAAAACTTTTTTTTAATCATGGATAATATTCTATTATTTTTTAAAATTTATTTAAAATTTGAATTAAAGGAAATCCACTAGCAGGTAACATTTACCTGTTATAGAAGTAACAGGACTAAAGGTCCGAATTTTATCCATTTAAAGGACTAAACTCAAAGTCGAGAAAAAAAAAGGACTAAATCTTCAAGTAGCTCCACTTAGAGGACTAAAAAAATAATTTTGCCTATAGGAAAATTAAGTGAGCGTGAATAGCGTCACTCATTATTAATAGGTTCATTTACTGCTTAACGGATTTTACATATACTGACTGATTTTATTTACACTGTAGCAAATATGTGGTCCGGAAATGGTTGCACATTGGATTGTTATCAAAAAACTTAAATATGTTTTGTGTAATAGAAACAGTTTCACCAAAATACTATAATTGTATTCTATGATAGCACGTCCACTAAATGATCATACACAAAGTAGTATCCATAAAAGTAAGCTCCGTCACTGAATAATTCAATATTTTATGATGTTAATGGGTATCATTCATTTAAGTTTTAAGTAAATTTAATTATGATGATCTAAGTATGTTTCTGCCGTGTTATCGGATTATTTCCTATATATATATATATATATATATATATATATATAGGGATTGGATCAAATGAGACCACGTAATTAGAGTGAGATAGTGTGGACTAATCCTGTCCACAAATCTGTAATTTTAGATGGTTGAGATTTACTCAATTTAATAAATATTTTTGATTTAATTTAAATCTAAAAAGGGCATCATTGTAATTGTGTAATTACACAATTTTCTATCAATTTGGTAACTGTTTGATCCTTATCCCCCAATCTTCCTACTCTCCTCTCCAATGACTCCTTTCTCTCTCCTATTTGCATTTCAGAATACGCCTATTCCACAGTAAAGCTTCTTCATCGGAATTTTGAAATATCTTGCTCCAAATGAATCCCAGCAAAATTGAGGAGGATCTATTCCACCACCTCGGCCCACCGCCGGACCACCATGACAGTTCATGGACCCTCACCACGCTCAATCTGACCTTCCATTGACGACGACGCCTTCTCCTCGCCGAGATCGACCCCTTCTTCCGACGATGAAGATGACGATGGCGAACGTGGGTCCAAACACGAATGGGTCGTGATTTTCGGTCTTTGTTCCTTTTTTTTTGGGTTTTGTGTTGGAACAAGGGCTTGTGTGATGTTCGAATTCTTGACTTAAGCAATTTTTAGCTCAATTTTGTATGATGGTTTTGTGGGAGGATACAATTATTTTTTGGGGTTTCAGAATAAAGAACAGGATTGGAGGATTGTTGAAGAAGACGATGCTGATGTGGAGAAAACGAGGGCATACTAGGAGGCAGTGACGATTAATGTACACTTAGATGTTTTTCGATGTATACTTAGATGTGTTTTGTTGTATAAGTAGTTAATTTTTTATGTATGTATTTATGTTGTTGTGTACTTATGTTTTTTGATGTATACTTATATGTGTTTTGTTGTATACTTATTTTTTTGTTTGGCCATTTTAATATGCAGTAAAATTATGTTAAACATACATCAAAATAGTGTTAAGTGTACATCAAATATATGTTAAATATACAACACAATAATGAGCGTGATTTTCTCTCTCTCTATAATTGATTTACTTAATCCACGGTCCCCACATGTTATTGAGCGTGATTTTCTCTCTATATATAACTGATTCCTTGATTCACGATCTCCACATATTTTTGTTTGACCATTTTAATATGCAGTAAAATTATGCTAAACATACAGTAAAATAGTGTTAAGTGTACATCAAATATATGATAAGTGTACATCATACTGCATGGCAGAGCACATGCGTGATTTTCTCTCTCCAGCGCGATTTTCTCGCGATTTTCTCTCTCCTAATAACTGATTCCATATTTAGATGGTCCCCCACTTGGGTAATTTGACAATTATACCCTTATTTTGATTTAATTAAATATTTAATGTAATTTTAACCCCTATTTATCTTAGTCATTGGTATAGATAATGGAGGGTTGAGATGAGTCCACATTGTCTTACTATAATATGTGGTCTCATTTTAACCTCCTCATATATATATATATATATATATATATATATCGGATAATATTTTTAACCATAAATTCAACATGACCAACTTGGGCATATATACCTCAACTAAATCTCCTTGTGATCCAGTTATGTGCCGACAACTCATTCTCTAGATTTGCAAAATTTGATCAAAGATAAGATTTTTTAGTTCATTGATCTTGTGAAGCAATAGTGTTGTTTCTTGTTTGTGACAGAAAATCTTTGTAATGTATATGTTCTTGAGAAAAGAGGATTCCATTTGTACAATCAATGTAACTTTTGGAGCTTAATATAATTTTGGGGTATATAATAGACCATTCACGGGCAAAATAGGCACTACATGTTAAAAATAGCTCTGATTCGCTTTTCATGCAAAGTTTGAAAACCTGGCCTGCCCAAAAAGATCATCTAAGTCAAGGTACCAAATGATGCCAATTTTTATTTAACAAATGATGGCGAATATTAAAATAAGTAGAAAAATAATTTTAATTCACCCTATGATAGTTTTTGGGGTATAATAACAATTGCCCCGTAAATCTGAACTATATAATATGAGATGTGACACAAAATTGAAATATGAGTTT
Source organism: Rehmannia glutinosa (assembly GCA_016081115.2). Classification (NCBI taxonomy): domain Eukaryota; kingdom Viridiplantae; phylum Streptophyta; class Magnoliopsida; order Lamiales; family Orobanchaceae; genus Rehmannia; species Rehmannia glutinosa. Next base: position 6,601,264 of record CM071937.1, on the reverse strand, counting down.
CAATGAGCCAACACACGAAAGTGAGATGAGCCAGATAGAAAACTTTAAAAAGTCATATAAGCTATAATAACTTTTTTCTTTTCAATTTCCTCACACTATCATCCCGGAGACAGGGTTGGGGTCCAGTATGAGGACCCCCTATCTAAGCCATCGAGTTTCAAAGTAATATTTTTCGGTGCACTGATAAGTGTTCATTTTCATATTTATTTCATTTGCAAAGAGTATAGAGTTTTGATGGGTTGCATATTGAAAATGATTGGGATGATTGAGATGTTATATTGGATGAACATTATATCGTATGGATGACAAACAAATATTTTTCATTAAATAAGAACTAAGATACTTATCCATCATTTACATACTTGATAGAACAGCCAATATAACATGAATATATATAATGTATAAATAAAATTCTTTATCCTTAGATATATAATACCAAGTTGGGATAGCACATAGTTTTGCTCACTCACTTGTCTATAAGAAGGGTGATTGCAACCCATTAAATCCATTCTCACATGTTAAATTAAGATCAAAAAATCATGGGCAAGCTCAATGTCACCCAAGTGTTAATTCTTCTCCTCAACTTGGGGACTTTGCTTATTTCTCTAGCATGTCCATATTGTCCATACCCAACTCCACCTTCCAAGCCTCCAAAGTTATCCCCCAAATTTCCACCCAAAGTACACCCTCCAAAACTAAATCCACCCCACAAATTACCACCAAAACTAAAACCTCCCGTCGTAAAGCCACCGCACCGCGTACCCAAACCACCACCTTGCCCACCCAAACCGCCAGTCGTTAAGCCACCTCACATACCCAAACCTCCGAAAAGGCATCCCCCGAACCTACCCAAACCTCCCACCGTGCACCCTCCGAACATACCCAAACCTCCGAAAAGGCACCCTCCGAACCTACCCAAACCTCCCACCGTGCACCCTCCGAACATACCCAAACCTCCCAAAATGCACCCTCCGAACCTACCCCCTCCAATCATGCCCAAACCTCCTATTACACCAATCCCACCAATCATCACACCACCACTACCACCATTGCCGCCGCCAGTCGTACCAAAACCACCACCACCACCACCACCGGAAACTCCATGTCCTCCACCACCGCCACCGCCACCCCTAGAAACTCCATGCCCACCCCCACCACCACCACCACCACAAGGACAAGAAACATGCCCCGTTGGCACCTTAAAACTAGGCGCGTGTGTGGACATATTAGGTGGTCTAGTCCACATTGGAATAGGGAGTAGTGCAAAAGACACATGCTGCCCTTTGCTGGGTGGACTAGTGGACTTGGATGCAGCCATTTGCCTTTGCACCACCATTAAAGCTAAGCTTCTCAATATTAACATCATCATCCCCATTGCTCTTCAAGTCCTTATCGATTGCGGCAAAACTCCACCTTCTGATTTCCAATGCCATGCCTAATTAAGGTGCAACATTTTCATGAACTAATAATTAATAAACAAATTCCGGTCTTTTTTTCAAGAATATGCATTTGAGATATATGTTCAAAATATATACTACTGTATTATTAGGAGAAATATTTTGCTAATCGTTACGCGCGTATGCAGGACGTTCGACATGTTCTCTGGATCGGTTTTAAAGACGGAGACAATAATCATCCTTAGATAATTTGCTAGAGACATTTTTTTTAATGAGTTTGAATTGTAATTTTCAATTTTTCAATTAAGTTCCAAAATGTATGTTACATTTCTTGGTATATTAATAAATGTTTTTATGCTGGAGAGTTGCCATCCGTGCTCATATATATATCCTAAGAATAAAATTAATTGGGAGGTCTGGAGACTGGAAGGACATTTCTCAAATAACCAAAAGGCCCCCCTTTTTTTGTGAAAACTACCAAAATAAAGTAAATAAATTCATAGCAAATTAAAGAATTAAGTAAATAAAGTAAAATAAATTCAAAAGTAATTACGTCTCATTCACAAAGATAAGTTAACAAGTTCAAAGGATATATTGCACTTCGGGAGACATACTAAGATAGAGAAATTGAATTTGTATTTTAATTATTTTTCTATTAAAACGAACTTTGCCAATATAGAGGGCATTAGGCGATTATATTAAATGTTAAAGGCTTGTGTAGATTAATTTGACCATTTGAAGTGGCAATTATATATATTTAAAAAAGTCTATTTCTGTATTTTTCAGAATCTCTATTTTTTTATACCAAAATTTCATGTTTAAACATGACTAGTCCAAATACTTGTTTCGGCTTAGCCAACAATTTTTTCACGTTTAAACGTGACTAGTCCTCGGGAAAAACAACCTCGTCCCCTCAAAAATTGCCCCAAGTAAAATCCATTAAATAAATTTGAGTTGTGTTTTTTAATACAACTAAATCCCTAAGAAAATTATTTAGGTGATTTAGTAATTAATATGCAGCACAAATACTTATTTTCGGCTTAGCCTAACAAATTTCTATAACCTCATTGCTAAAATACTAGAGTGAACCTGCTTGTATTGAGCCCAAATACAACCCAAGGGGGAATTATATATCTATCTATATCTACCAATTAATTATAAATATTCTCTTTCTTTTCCTTCTTCCGACAAATCAAATTTTCATCAACCTCGTACTTTTTTTTTTGGAGAAAATCAACCTCGAATATTTTTTGATTTTTTGAGAAAATCAACCTCGAATCAAATTTTAGTTTCTAAGAAAATATTTCAAATGTTCCCACATTAATTTGTTTTAGAAGTATATCACTGCCTCGTATCTTACTCCTAAAATATTTGTGCACCATCTGAAAATATAAAATAGAAAAAATAGATGGGACAAAAATATTATGGTTCTTAGTAAAGATTGTACAGAAACATAAACAATGAAAAATATTGGGAATGAAATGCATGCATTACGAAGCCATGTTAGGATAAAGTTAATTTAATTTTGTCGAACTGGTTTACAGTATGATTTATGTATCTTACAGTCACAATTAAATTTTGGGTTTAACGTTCCATATATAAATATAATGATCTGCAAAGTCATAACTAAAAAAAAAAAAAAACAAAGTGACAACTAAGTTGGAACATAAGTTTCCTCAAAAAAAAAAAAAAAAGTTGGAACATAAGATGGCCCAAAGTTGGGGTTGACCCAATTGCTACATGTGGTATTGCATTAGCGATCGACATTTCAGTCTGTAATATGTATCCACTCACATACACATTTATGCAGATGTCTCTTATCTCCTATCTTTTAGGGTGCAGATGTCTCTTATCTCCTATCTTTTAGGGTGATTCAAATTACAATATGAATGTCATGTGTATAAAATGATGTCATTATTATACATGTGATATTTATGTAAACTTAGGGTGAAAATTGAATCAAGCTACTCTATACTCGCCTTGAGATTGATCGTTAAAAGCTCGTTACTACAATGAACCAAGTTTTACTTAGGGGTGGCCAAATGGAACCGAAACCAGAACCGTGGTCAACAGTTCCGGGAACCGTTGATCAGTCAACGGTTCCAAAATCGGAACTAGAACCATATAGATCGGTTTCGGTTCCGGTTCCGGTTCCGGTTCCGGTTCCTTGGTCTCAAAAACCATGGAACCAGTAATTTTAATCGTCGATAAGAACCGTAGTGGAAATAACTTATAATGCTTTATCTTGAATACAAATAAATTTAATTTATGTATATTATTCTTGATATTCTATTATTCTTTTCTTCCTCCTTTTTTTCTTTCTCGTTTTTTTATAATCAAGATATTTAAAAATAATCTGCTTTTGGTGGGTCACTACGCAAAATGAGCAATCCTTTTTTTTTCTTACTTGAACAAAAAATGGGCAAGTTGGATAGCTTTTAATTTAGAGTAATCAAATTCAATTGTATGAGTACCACCAAATAAATTCTAACTCAATTTCAATGGGATGAGATCTCTTATTCTACTTTCTTTGTTCCATTCTATTCCATAGATTGGATGAAAGACACGTATATTTGTGACATTATTTTGTATATGTGTCATTAATTCGAGGCAATGGAATAGGGAGTGGAAGATAAATCTCACTCTAATTTCAATAGGGCAAATAATTAAAAACCAGGGATAATATAAAAAAATTAGGTTTGGGCTAATTACAAAAACAAAAAAACCTAGAATTATTTTAAAAATGACAAAAATCTGATTTTATTTTAAACTTTAAGGGGTAACTGTAATATTTCTATAAAATATAAGATTTTTAAATCAGAATCAAACTTTAAGAAGATTTTTGTAATTCTCAAAAATAATTTTTGCAATTCTCAAAAGAAATTCTAATTAGCCCAAACCTCAGTAGATTTATCGTAATTACCTAAAAACTATATACTGGAAAATCCCCAATATGTGGAGAAGAAATAAATTAAATTATGAAACTAAGTATTGTAGGGCTTAACACTAGTTAAAGTGAGCCCTTCCAGAAATTCTCGAGGGCCAAGGTCAAGCCCAGGCCCAAGAGGAGGTTTGGAAATAGTTTTCAACCAGCAATAGACGCGCCTCGGTTAGAACCTCACTAGCTGCGTCATTGCCCCAAGCGCAAAGATGAGAGACCTAATTGAAGCTCCTCTATTTTTATAGTCTATCTCCCATTAATCAAGTTCCGTAATCATCCTATGTGGGATTATAATTGCAAAGTCGCATTCATCTACAACCGAAATTAGTAGCAAGAACGAGTACGTTTACACTATTTTTTTATTTCACATAATTTTTTTAATGCGCTAATATTTTATATCAGTTTTTATAATTCACAAACTTTATACAAATAAAATTTATTAATTCTTAAAATTAATTAAAGAAGATGCCAGTATTTATCTTTGAAATACTTATTTAAGTATCATGTAAAACAATATAAACATTGATTGGTTTTCTTTTAAAATGTCTTCTTTATTACATTGAATTTTTTTATGTTTCTTTTACTTAAATGTAAGCATAACTAGTTTTAATTACTAATTTATATTGAATAAATTTGTCGGCTAACTTGATTGTTATTTTGATGAAATATAAATCATAGTAGAAATAACTAAATTGATATACTATATTAATTTATTATAAGATTAGTTTGTATAAAATATATGAATACAAAAAAATAAAATTTAAGTTTATGTAAAGCTTGTCCATTTAGTTAAATTTATTAAGATGAGTGGATAATAATATTTTGAATTTGTAGAGTCAAATAGTTTTTCTTTTCTTTTCTTTTTTGTTGAAATGGAGTCAAATAGTTTTTTTTATTTGAAAATTGAGTCAAATAGTTAGTATAGGGGGATTAAGTGAATTGTACCCTATATAATATAATAACAAATTGTATAAATCAAAATAATATATAGTTATATTTGAATTGATAGATTTGAAGACAAATCCGTCTATTGAACTTCTTTTGAATTATTTCTAAACACAATAAACTTCAAATCTTTATACTCCCATCTGGAGCTATTTTTAAGTCACTTTCATAAATTTCAACATATATAATGAAATTATTTGAAATCCTTCCATTCAAATCCACACATTTTTACACCTTTTAATTATGTCAAAATCTTCCCTCAAATTCACAATTAATTTTAACGCAACCTTAGTTACTTCTTTAAAGCACCGTGCTTTGAGGGTAAATTTCATGTCACCCCACCACATCAAACTTTGGGATGTGCGTGAATGTGTGATTAGCTAGTCCTAAGACATTTGTTGATGTGTTTGCCCATATTTATACTAAAAGATAACTGTGATGTCCTAATAACGCGTTAAGCATAGGCGTGGCAACGCCCGGGACGGGGTGGGTTTTTTTTTTTTTTTTTTTTGATCAGTAAACAGGGGTGGGTTTTGTTATTACATATCCCTGCCTTATGAAGGATCAGAGCATGATTGGGGTGGGATGAATAGGAGGCAAGGGCAGAGCGGGATCCCCATTTGTAGTTTTTATAATTTATGAAATAGTATTTTTATTTCCAAATTTTTATATTTTAACAAAAACATATACATATTTTGTTTAAATTATGTGTTATATTATCGTCAAGTTTATTAAAAAAATGAATACTATATGATAATTTTTTTTAAAAATAAATTTCATATATATTTACAATATAAAATATACTTAATATATATATAAATATAAATAAAGGTGGGGGCGAGGCAACCTAAACCCATCCCCACCCCATTAAAACAATCAGGGCAGGGATTCCTCATCAGATTCGCGGCAGCTGCGGGTTCCCTAATCGGGTTCAGGGCATTTTGCCATCTCTAGTTAAGCAAACCTTGGAATCAAGGATACATACATGTGGTCTCTTCACAAAACCAAAAAATAATCATCATCAACTGCACCTTAGTCCCAACTATGTGGGGACAATCAAAAAATAATCATCGTCAGAAATATCTTACTATCAAAGATAAAATTACCTGATGTTTCTTGTTGTCAAACTAGAGACCATTATATAGCTTAAAACAAAATTTTCATACCTAGATTAAGCCCGAGAAAGACAACAACGTAGACCACAATCTCCTAGTATAACGTTCTGTGTTACAAACAAATAGACATGTTTTTTGCATACACACATGTTCATCTGTTAACAACCTGATCTTGAAATAAGGCACAGAGCATGAGAAGCACCAACATCAACAGAAATTACATTGTGATCCCCAAGTCCATCATCTTCCATTAAAAACTTAACCTCAACTGGTGATGATTGTATCTCTGGAAGTCCAGGAACCCCTAGTTGACTATCTGTTGCATAGCCCCACATGTATAACTTCCCCGTATCTGACCAATTTAAAGAACTTTTGTTCAGCTATATTTTACAATTGTTTGCGTAGTCCGTTGACAAATAAATTTTAAGAAAATAATAATAAAAATAAAATAATGATAATGATAAAGGGTTAATTACAGAAAAACCAGCTATCATTCAAAATTACAAGTACCCCCATTGATATTTGTTTCAGTTTTACAAATTACGCCATTTGAGGAGGCATTTGTTAAGTAAATACAAATCTCCGGTAGTTGGTTGTAATACTTTAAGGGTGTATTTGTAATTTTGAAAGATAATTGGACTTTTTGTAATTAAGTTAAACCTCAGGGTAGTTTTTGTACTGCATATAGTAACGGTATCTGCCTAAGAAAAGCTCCATGAAGCTAAGACCATAATGTCGGGTTTCAAAACCCACCAAATATCAAATTTAATAATTCGAAATTTGTTTCATTTTAGATCAAAAATTTGTTTATGTGTACATAAGTTGGTTTTCTTACCAGTTATAGCTGCTGATGACGAACCTCCACAAGCGATATAAGTGATCCTCTCATTAGCTAAGGCCTCAACAGGTTCAGGAACTTTTCGACTATGAAGGGAAGAATTTCCTAATTGACCATGTCCGCCATGACCCCATGAAAGAACTTCTCCTTTGTCTGATATTAATACACCAAATACAGCAAAATTAAATACATAGATTATCTTTAATATCCATTATGAACTAAAATCTATTTGAACTATAAGATTCTACTGATCATACCTGTCAAAGCAAGAGAATGATATCCACCACTAGCTATCTGAGTTAAACGAACATCTTTGAGACTGGGAACAGGTTGAGGTTTCCACCCACCAATTTTATCACCTCTACCAAGCTCATAGTTGGAGTTGGCTGTGGAGAAAAAATATATTGACAACATTAATAGAGTTTTTAAATGCTAGAAACTCATACAGTTCTGGTAAAATGCCATTGTTATCTTTCACTTTAACTTGGGATAATTACAAAGAAAAACAAAAACTGAGATTTGGGCTGATTACAATACCCAGAGATTTTACAAAATTACAAAAAGCCCCCTCAGGTTTGATTAATGATTATGTCTTGAATTTAAAGGGGTAACTGTAATATTTCTATAAAATATCAGGTGGTTTTGAAATGTTCTTTCTTTTTTTCTTATGAAGGGATAAATGTAAGACGGAATCAAACATCTAACATTTTTTTTTTTCAATTTTCAAAAATCTCTGGGTTTTTTTGTAATTAGCCCGAACGTCGTTTTTTTTTTTGTAATTATCCCTCCAACTTCAGGATTCGAGTTCACTAGCATTAAAGTTCTAATTATCGAAGAGGATAGAGATATGGTTGGATAAAGAATTCAATTACAATCTTTAGGTTGTCTATGTTTCGTAAGAGGGGTCAATGTTTATTACTTCATTTTCAAACAAATCAAATATCCTACTAATTTTTACAAATAAACCACATACCAGATACACTTCCTTCCAAATGAGATCATAAACAGGGAATAACATGGAATCCTTACCACCCCAGTTCCAAAGTTGCCCTCCTTCAGTCAATGCCATTGTAAAAAAGCCACCGCACGAAACAGCAGCCACTGGCTCAGGCAGTGCTTTTACTTCTGAAGGAGTGCTGTTACCGCCAGCAAAGTCTGGACCACGACCAGGACCAAGGCCTAATCTACCATCCCCTTCATCTCGCCCCCAAATGTAAAGTTTGCCTTCATCACAATATAATGGACGAAATTACAAATCATAAACTAGTCAGATAATAATACAATGAAGCAAGCACTTTAAATATATTCCAAAAATACAACTAAATAGCCGCACCAATAATGATCCATTCCTATGGAAGCATTTTTTTTTTTTCACATTTGAACATACTAATACATACCAAACCTCAGCTAGTTTTGAGTGTTTGACAAAAAAATCATACTATTATCTCCAGCAAAGCAAGTACCATTCTGTAGTATTAGTCGTTTAACTATCATCATCAAGTAACTTGCGTTTAAGTATTTTCACATAACATAATTCTTGTTGAGACCAAAATTTACATAATGGACACCAAGCAACAAGAATATGTGTGAATAAATTTAAGATATATTTTCTCAACATTATACCAAAAGGAAACCCAAATGAATTATTTCTGCATTACAAGATGAGCAGCAAAAGTAATTGGCTCTAAATATTCCTGTCTTCCACCAATAAGAAGAATCAGGATTAACAAGGAGTCAGATTTCTCAATAAGATTAAATTCAATTCCAAATCTAATAAACAGAGCTCAAATTCAATTGAGTTTGAATTTAACCACATTATAATATTGTTCACAAGTGTTTGCATAAGCTTCAAGTCACATTTCAACTTGTCCAATATTTTGCAACAATATTTCTGTAGTCAATCGTCTAAACAGTTGGCATGTGGTATATGGGTTGGTTGCATTGGTTATCGACAGAGAATATAATAACAGTGGCAGCTCAATCTCCAATTGATTGAGGGCTAAGCAGACAGAAAACACCATAGAAGGACATCCACAGTGATGGGTATTAAGTAGAGAATGAGGTGATATTTTGGGCTCCTGAGTGTAAATATACATCACAACTTCTGCCAAATTCTTGTTATGTCTCCATTCTTTAGCACAACAATGCAGAAACCAAAGTCTAGGATTTACTTTGATGCAAACAGCTCCCATTATCCTAATGAGGACAGGACGTCCACCACTGTGGCAAGGTAAATATATTCGAAGGGATACAGTGATTGACTTTAGATGACAAACGTAACCATCAACAGATTCAGGTAATATATGGTGACTCTGATAAAATTAACAAACCAATTTGAGAAAGAAGAAGGTTAAGGCAACTTCATAGCCATGTGAACCAATTTATGTAATGATCAATGTCATTGCTAGAAATTAAATAGCACTATAAGCTTTCAGCTCTCTCTAGAAGTCAAATGATCCCAAGAATTGAGAATATAGATTTGTCTGCATCTTCAGAAACAAAAAGAAAATGTCGAGAATTAATATCTAACCAGATTTAGTGATAGCCGCTGTATGTGTACCACTGGTTGCAATATGGCATATTTCTCCATCCCAAGATCCTTCGACCAATTTAGGTAACAGCTCTCTGTGATAGACAGAATGTCCAAGGGCACCAAAACCACCGTAACCCCTGAAAACTTCATTTCGTAAAGATGTATCAAGATTTGCAAACAATAGCCCAATCCCAATCAATGGTGTAAATAGAACATGAAACACAAATCTCATATTTTTCATAAGAAACATAAAATGCAGCAAGGTTGGGATGAGAAAAAAAAAAAGTAAAGTAATGAAAAGAAGCATAGAATAATCTGAGCACAGATTTTGTAATCATGTATACAAGCATCAACATATGGGTTATTCATTGACTAAAAAACACTGGTCAGGCTCTTTCTTTATAATGATGCCAATGTTATTGACAACTTCGTAGTTTTAATATCGCAACTTATTTCAAGCATGCGCACCCTTGCACAAACAACATAGTGAGTATTTACATTTGCGTGAATATCACATAATCTTCTTGTTGTCTATCAGTCTATGCTTCAATCTTCTCAGAATAACAAAGGAAAAAAATTTACACTGGTTCGCATTTGACAACATAATTGGGAAAATTCCTTTATTGAATTACCAGAGTTGGAGGACAGCAAGATTTTATAAGTATATCAAGTGTTTTGACTGATACAGGCAATCAGATCCAGAAGATGCTGAAGAGCAACTCAGAGATCGAGTAACATGAAAATCTACCACAAGATAAAACATATAGGAAATATTCAGTATACAAGTTCTTAGGGCTTCAACTTCAGGAAAATAAGAAAATTGAACACCAACTTATATATGTTTCATAAAATAAAGCTTTTTTGTACACTCATTCTGGAAAATACATTATCTCATCAGAAAAACAATATGCTTCGGCACAAGGAACAAAAGAACGAGTGGGAGTAATTATATTATCTTTAACAAGGTGTAAATTCAGAAAACAATTGTGATTACAGTGATGATAAGTTCTTTATCATGTGTACAACATACAGTGTACGAACATACTCATAAACGAGCAAATAAAAAACATGGTAAACAGATTTAAATAAGTCAATATAAGAAGCCAAAAAAAAGGAGGGGGCTTGAACCTAAAAACCGTATCTCAAACTCTGCCAATGAACGTAGATGCGGATATAAAGCAGATTAGGACTAGTCTAGTATGAAATGAAGGCAATGGTCATGTGCTAATCAAGTATATCTTTCAGCTATCAGTATACAATCTTTTGCAAAATGTTTTTTTGTCTCATCTTTTACTATAAACGAAACCGAAAACGAACAATGCGAGAGCTAAGGAGTTACTGACCAAGTGAAGACACGGCCAAGGGCATCAAGCGCCACGGAATGGAGACCACCGAGAGCAATGCTTTTGACATCCGATTCTAAATTAGGGTTCAGAGTGGGAACAAAAACCGGGTTTTCATGCCCGAACCCGAGTCGACCGCCGTCGCCTTTGCCCCATATCCACAGATTCCCATCCACCACCAAACCAGAATGGAACAGCCCACACGAGATTCCAACCTCGACTTGGGGCTCACTCGAACTCGAACATTGGGAGAGACGACCTGGAGTGGCGTGACAGAGAGAGAAATCAGGTGGGACGGAGAGCGTGGCGACGGGCGCCGGATATATACGGGTTTCCTCAATTCCTCCGCCTAGCTGGCCGGAGGCGCCACGGCCCCATGAGAATAGCTGAAGGGTGATCGGTTCTTCGGTGGTGGTCGGGGAGTTGGAGTTTGTGGAGTAGTCCCAGAGAAGAGGAGGTGACTTGGTGGCAGCGGAGGATAGCTGGCGCCACCAGCTGCGGCGAGAGGTAAAGGAGTGAATGGGCGTGAGAATGCGGCGGCGGAGGACCATTGCCGGCTCTGGTTGGTGTTTTTCCAATAGAGGTTTTTCTCAAAGGGTATGTAGTGAAATATGAAACTTTGTACCAAAGTTAGAAATTATTAGAAAATATAAAAATAACTTTTTCCTGGATTTTGTTTATGTGGAAAGTAATTGTATTATGGGTGGCGCTATTCACACCCCCAAATTACTAAACACATCAACCTTCTAAATATACTCTCACCCACTTTTTAAAATGTAACATAATTACTAAATACACCCCTCATTTTTTCCTATTTTATCCTTGCATTATTTTTCCCCCAAATACATCCCCAAACCATACACCTCCCCATTTTCTCAATTTCAAACTAAAGTATACACCCACTACTTTCTCATTCTCTCAAAAATTGTTACATTGTAATGGCTCGTGACGTAATGACTTATCGGAGAAGAAGAATGGTCATGACGAAGGATGATGACGACGATGTGTCAGCACTACCATCCACATCGGGTCGAAACGCGACGGCACTACCGTCATCACCAAAGACGCGTATTTTAAGATACCCGTGATCGACAAAGAGGTAAACCCCTCTTTTTCTAAAAGTAACTTGCAAATGTAGTGATTTTCTAATTTGGAAGTATGATTTTATGTTTTTAATTTGATGGGTAAGTGATGGGTGAAGTTTGGGTGTAAATGATTCTGCCATTATTGACTGATTTGAAATTTGAATTGAGAAAGAAGACGACAGTAGGCACGATCGAAGAACCCTATAAGGCATGATCGTGCCAGCGTGCCACTAGGCTAATATGCCACTAGCGTGACACAAAGCATGATGGTGGAATTTATTTGATAAAGCACGATGACACGATCGGTTAGATAGACTATCGTGCCTTGTGGCACGCTGGTGGTATATTAGTCTATCTAGTATTTATAGGAAAAAAGTTTCAGCGTTTCTCAAGAAACAAGAAGAAGAAGAAGAATAAGAAGAATGTAAGTGAAGGATGTGGGTGGGTGTGTTGTAATAGATTATAAGTGTAATAAAAGATGAGGGTATATTTAGAGATTTGGGGGTGTATTTAGAATTTTTCTTTAAGTAAGGGTATTATAGTCTTTTAAGCCAATGTCATTTTTGAAATTATATAGGTGGGTGTATTAATCAAAATTGGGGGTATAAGCGCCACCCTTGTATTATACTATTATTACTAACAGATTGGTTTGATATATAAAAAATGAAAAATATATATGATATATACTTATCAACAAAAGGTACTTTTGTTAGAGATTTTTCTAACCACAAGTCTACGGTGTCAAATTTTAATATAGTGAAAGTAAGGTTGTCATATCCACAAGGAATAATTATTGAATTATTGCTAAGACTATAATATAGTAGTCTAACTTTATTTAGAAAGTCAATAATTGATGTAGTTTATTATACTAGTATACTATTATTACTAACATGATTGATTTGATATATAAAAAATGAAAAATATATATGATATATACTTATCAACAAAAGGTACTTTTGTTAGAGATTTTTTCTAACCGCAAGTCTCGGTGTCAAATTTTAAATATAGTGAAAGTAAGGTTGTCGTATCCACAAGGAATAATTATCGATTTTATCGCTAAGTATTATAATATAGTAGTCTAACTTTATTTAGAAAGTCAATAATTGATGGAGTTTATTATACTAGAATAACAAAAATAAATTAAGAATATGAGAATAAAAATGAGTTTATCCAAATGATTAAATGAATTCTGTGAGGTATGATGAATCTAGTTATCCCTTATGTTATCAATATGGTTTATCAATCATCAATTACCAATTTATAAGTTAAGATTTCTACAATAATCATTTCCTCTCTCGAGTGCCAAATGATTTTAGATCTCAATTGGGAAATCAATATCTCTATAAAAATCATCAATTGAAATCTCAATAAAAGTTATAAATCTTGATAAATGACTTCAAAGGATTCACAAATCTCTCAATTCTATGAAATCCTGTGTTATGCTATTTCAAGGTCATGTATTCAATTACCCTCTCAAGTGTCAAATCAAATACACCAAACACTCTAAATTATTGATCAAGTAATTTAGAAGCAATAGATCCAAATAGCACAAATAAATTGATAGATCTAGATTGACAAATCACAATCTCAAAACATAAGTTCAAACATAGATTACATCATCCCTCTAGAATTATAGAGTTTAGCTCATGATTGAAGAAAATGAATCCATAAGAACACAACAATACATCTTACAAGATATGGAGAAAGACAAAATAAGAACAAGAGTTGAGGATCTTTCTATTTCTAGATGATAAGAGCCTTCAATCTTCTTCTCCAAGCTTTTCCCAAGGTGTCTCTAGCCTTCTTCCTTGTCTTCTTGTTATTTTATTGTCTTCCCAAGGGTCCAAGATCCCTAATTTCACGCCCCCAAGACTTGTATTTATACCCCACAAAAGTCCAAGAAAAAGGAATAAGTTGCCTTGTAATTTCGCCCGTAGCCGCACTCACTGCCGTCGAATTTTTTCCACCCGGTATTTGCAGTCGCTCATCTCATAACTCCAAAGCCAAGGGCGCTAAGGATAAGGGGCTGCAGCGCCAACCCAAATTTCCGTCCTGCCTTGTTTTCGACCCCCGCGCTGCAGTGCGGGGGTTTGGTCGATGCGGCGCCCGACCAATGCAAGGCTAAAATTGCAATTCTTCCTCTTTTCCTTCTTCTTCAAATGCGATTTCTTCCTTCCAAACACGTTTTTCGTTGTTTTCATCATTTTTGGCTACCAAAACCTCGATTGACTCTTCAATGACACTTAATGAAATAAAATAGACTCGAACGACCCTAAAACACCCAAAATTAATACAAAATCCTAGTCTAAAATACTCGATTCATTGGTAAAATACCAACTTAACAAATACCCCGAAACTTAAACTATTGTTTGTCCTCAAACAATTACAACTCTAAAATGAAAATCACAAGACAACAACAATCAAACAATCGCAAAACTTCACAACCAATAACATTTGTTTCATTACTCATTTCACTATCAATCAAGCATGCATTTTGACATTGTGATCAAAAGTGTTGAATGTTCATGAAAATTCTATTTACATTATTCAAATTGATTCACACAATCGAATGTTATCAAGATGATCCACTTCTAGATATCAAAAGATAATGACTACCGAATTCCATAAGCTTGTCATTCACACTAATCTCCACTAATGTAAGGCTAATATAACACAAGGATCAATAGGACTTTCAAAACTTGTAATGTGGCTTAGGGTCGTAGGAAAATTTAGGATTAAGTGGCTTAACTCACGAAGCACGCGCAACAACTTTTCCAATTCGGGTGAAGATAATGAAGAAACAATTACGGGTAAATTTTATCTTTTCCCAAAAATGCATATTGAAGATGTTAGGAAGTTTCTTTAGTTCTAAAGTACATTTTAATATTTTCAATTAGCATTTTCTAATTCTTCCTTTTGTTTTTCTTTTTCAATTTGTTTAGCTTCAAGGAAAGAATAAACTCAAGCAAATCAATGTCATCACTAACTTCATCATCACATTTCATTATTGAATTAATCAAACAATGTTCTAACGGATCTTTTAAATCTTGTTTTATAACCTCCATTTGAGCACATTGTTCGATCATATCAATAAAATGACATGTTTGAGGTTCTTCTTGAAATTTCATTGCTTTATAAATATTAAACAAAACCTCATCATCATTTACCCGTAATGTTAACTCTCCTCATTGCACATCAATTAGAGCTCGTCCCGTTGCTAGAAAAGGTTTTCCAAGAATTAAAGGCATTTCATGATCTTCCTCCATATCCAACACCACAAAGTCCGCGGAAATATGAATTTGTCCACTTTGATCAACACATCTTCACTCACTCCTCTTGGGTAGGTAGGTGATCTATCGGCTAATTACAATGTGATGGTAGATAGCTTTACCTCTCCAAGTGCCAAGTTTCGAAAAAGATAACGGCATAAGATTAATGCTAGCACCCAAATCACAAAGAGCCTTATTAAAATAAGAATCACCAATAGTACAAGGGATAGTGAAACTCCCGGATCTCTTAATTTTGTGGTAGCTTTCTTTGCAAGATGGCGCTACACTCTTCCTCGTGAGATTGACCGTCTCGTATGCCTCCAACCTTCTCTTTCTCGACATCACATCCTTCATGAATTTCGCATAATTTGGCATTTGCTCAAGTGCATCGGCAGAAAGGAATGTTGATGTGAATTTTCTTGAATATTTCCAAGAACTTGAAAAATTGAGCTCAACTTTTCTTTCGAAACCTCTGCGTGAAAAATGAAGAGAATTTGGTAATACATTATCGAATTGGAAATTGGTTTTACCTCGCCAGACTTCGATTGCTCGTCAATGCCCTCTTCATTGTGGAGTGTTTGAGCTTGCTTTCGGTTCATTGGTGGCATGAGTGGACATCTTTGGTTCATCATATTCGGTTCCACTTCTCAACTTAATTGCCTTGCAATGCTCACGTGGGTTCACCTCGGTGTTACTTGGAAATGTATCAACTTTTTGTTGTGAATTAATAGCCGTGGCCAATTGGCCCACTTGTGTCCCCAAAGATTTGAGGTGACTCTCAATTGTTGTAACCCTTGAGCTCAAATTATCCATGTTAGAATCAGTCTTGTTCATCCTTGCTCATGTTTCTACAAGGAATGAACTAAGTAATTCTTCCAAAGACGGCTTTTGTTCCCCCACGTGTGTACTGTACTTGCTTGGTTTTGAAATCACGGAGGTGGTTGCAAGACATTTCTCGTATTGCTATACGAGAAATTTTCATGATACTGAAGTCCCGAATGATAATATGTTGGCAATTGATTCCCTCTATTGTTGAAACCCGATTGTTAACGTAATTAGCTTGTTCGTGATCGGATTCAACACTTCTTGATTTATCTCCATAATAGCCTCTGGTTGTTGTTTTCCACCCAAATTTTGAGTGGCAATTTGCTTTGACAATGCGGAAATTTGAGAGGCCAATGCGACATAGTATCAAGTTCAAGAACACCGCGACTTTTCTTGGCGTAGATCTCTCGAAGGCCATTGATCTCTCCAGAAGGCCATTGATAACTATTGGCAGTCATTTCTTCTAGTAAAAGCATGGCTTCACTTGGAGTTTTAGCCATCAATGTACCTCCACCGCAAAGATCCATAATAGTTCTCGAATGCCCATTCATACCATTGTGGAAATACTTGAACTCTTTGCCAACGTGTACCGTGTTGTGGACACCTCCTCAATAATTCTTTGAATCGCTCCCAATCTTCATAGAGTGGCTCAAAGTCGAGTTGATGAAATTGAGCAATCTCACTTTTCAGTTGAAGTGTCTTACTAGGTGGAAAGAATTTTGCCATGAATTTTTCAAAGTGAGATCATCCCAACTAGTGATACTTAGGGTGGGAAGGTTTGAAGCCATTGTCTAGCTTTATCACGAAGTGAAAACGAAATAACCTCAACCGAATAGCTTCATCGGGAACCCCATGCATTTTTATTGTGTCACATATCTCGAGAAAAATGGCCAAATGAGCGTTAGGGTCGCCCACAAAGACTACCCGCAAACCGGGTTTTCTTTGCACCATGTTGATCAAGGCCGGTTTCAATTCAAAATTGTTCGCGTTGATTTGTTGGTGAACAATGCCTGCATAATTTTGGTTGGTGGTTGGTCTAAAATAGTCACGAATGGCCCTCTCCGGTGGTGCAATAACGGTATGCGGTTTTTCATCATCACCATTTCCTCGCTATTTTTGCAAATTCGATTCTTCGTGCGGTTCTAATCTTTCAAGTGTTCTTTCAATTTCCAGGATCAAATAGATTAAATTAGCACTTTTATTTCTTTGCATCAACAAGAAACCACAAAAATGGAAATAAATATATTGTAACAAGAACCAATCTAAATTAAAGTAAAACTACTAAGTAATAATATTAGCGCAAATAAGATGAATTATTCCCACAAGAACGGCGCCAAAAACTTGTTAGAGATTTTTCTACCACAAGTCTACGGTGTAAAATTTTAATATAGTGAAAGTAAGGTTGTCGTATCCACATGGAATAATTATCGAATTATTGCTAAGTATTATAATATAGTAGTCTAACTTTATTTAGAAAGTCAATAATTGATGAAGTTTATTATACTAGAATAAAAAAATAAATTAAGAATATGAGAATAAAATGAGTTTATCCAAATGATTAAATGAATTCTAGAAGTGTGATAAATCTAGTTATCCCTTATGTTATCAATATGGTTTATCAATCATCAATTGCCAATTTATAAGTCAAGATTTCTACAATAATCATTTCTCTCTCGAGTGCCAAATGATTTTAGATCTCAATTGGGAAATCAATATCTCTATAAAAATCACCAATTGAAATCTCAATAAAAGTTATAAATCTTGATAAATGACTTCAAAGATTCACAAATCTCTCAATTCTATGAAATCCTAGGTTTATGCTATTTCAAGGTCATGTATTCAATTACCCCTCTCAAGTGTCAAATCAAATACACCAAACACTCTAAATTATTGATCAAGTAATTTAGAAGCAATAGATCCAAATAGCACAAATAAATTGATAGATCTAGATTGACAAACCACAATCTCAAAACATAAGTTCAAACATAGATTACATCATCCCTCTAGAATTATAGAGTTTAGCTCATGATTGAAGAAAATGAATCCATAAGAACACAACAATACATCTTACAAGATATGGAGAAAAAACAAAATAAGAACAAGAGTTGAGGGATCTTCTCTATTTCTAGATGATAAGAGCCTTCAATCTTCTTCTCCAAGCTTTTCCCAAGGTGTCTCTAGCCTTCTTCCTTGTCTTCTTGCTGTTTTGTTGTCTTCCCAAGGGTACAAGATCTCTAATTTCACGCCCCAAGACTTGTATTTATACCCCCACAAAAGTCCAAGAGAAAGGAATAAGTTGCATTGTAATTTCGCCCTGTAGGCTGCGGCGCTCCGTCGCAATTTTTCCACCGGATCTCATAGCTCCTGGGGGCCAAGGGCGCCTAAGGATAGGGAGCATAGCCGCCAACCCAAATTTCCGTCCTGCCTCGACCCCCGCGTTGCAGCGCGGGGGTTTGGTCACTGCGGCGCCCAACCAATGCAAGGCTAAAATTGCGATTCTTCTTCTTTTCCTTCTTCTTCAAATGCGATTTCTTCCTTCCAAACACGTTTTTCGTTGTTTTCATCATTTTTCGCTACCAAAACCCTGGTATTGACTCTTCAACGACACTTAATGAAATAAAATGGACTCTAACGACCCTAAAACACCCAAAATTAATACAAAATCCTAGTCTAAAATACTCGATTCATTGGTAAAATACCAACTTAACAACTTTCTAGATAGCAAGTTCGGAATCAGGCTGCAGTTGAGTGGTTGAGACTCACAAACTTAGACTAGACTCTAGAGGTATGGGTTTAATTCTCACTATTTCTTTCCTTCCACGATATGCATTCAAAAAATAGCGAGTAAATTTTTTTTTTATTTGGTAAAGGTTATTCGGTTTGTCAATATTTTCTAAAACTAAGTTAGAAATAAAAGAGAAATTATTCTCGTACATTTTTTTCAATCGAAAATTATAGAGCCAACAAAATAAAAATCAAACATGGCCAATATTTTATAAAAGTAGTTTTTTCTAAAGTAGATTTTATTTATTAGGATATTTGATTTTGTAATGTTACGGTGAAATGTAGAGAAAACACATTCGAGTCAGATTGCATATTGTTGGATGTTTGAATTTCTTAATAAGTATGATAACTACCGTAATATTTGTTTGTTTAATTTTTTTTTTTGTTTCTTATTAATTATAAATATATATTGATATAATATTATCTTTTGAAACAATATTTAAGACTATAACTGACCTAACAGGTCAAGGTTTTCAAGAACTTTAGCACTATAAGTTCAAATTTTGACAAACCCATTCTAAACTTCATGGTTGCATTTGAATAGAATTACAGGATTTGAGGAGATGATTAGTGAAAAGCATTTCAAATTGACTCAGTTTGAACTTCACCACAATTATTCAAAAATTAGGTCATTGGATTAAAATTTTAAATTTCATTAAATCGTGAGATTACTCAAACATGTTCCATGAATTTTTGTTACTATATATTTAAAATCATTAGTCATTCGTTTAATATGCTCAATTGATGCTCACAAAGACAATTGGAAACCAAGCAGCATAATTGGCAGATGAGGTCTTATATTGCAAAAAAAGTGTCTCATCTCCTAATTTATTGCATGGGTGGATGACACTTTAGGCTTAATTTTATACTTCAAAATGAATATGATAGTTTTTATACACGTGTCAATCATTATTGCAGAGTTGCTATGAAATTGAAAACACCATTTTCAACAGAAGATTTCATCCGCATAACTGTGGACACACAACTACGCAACAAAAGTCAAGAAAATCACTACGATTAATACTCAATAAACTCTACATGAATCTTACAATATTTATAATTGTGATGATTTTTGGGACCAGTTAGAAGTGGGCTATGTGTATGTCCCTGAAATCAAATAATCAGAACAACTGTGAACTGTCCAATGTTGTGTTAATTCGATAGACCACAGAG
The DNA here is from genome assembly GCA_016081115.2 of Rehmannia glutinosa. Classification (NCBI taxonomy): domain Eukaryota; kingdom Viridiplantae; phylum Streptophyta; class Magnoliopsida; order Lamiales; family Orobanchaceae; genus Rehmannia; species Rehmannia glutinosa. Next base: position 6,581,016 of record CM071937.1, on the reverse strand, counting down.
AAATGAAAGAGGGCTATCTTATTAAGACCCAATAAGAAGTCGTTTTTGCCAATTTTAAACGAAAGTGAAAATCCCAAAAAAATATTATAAAAAAATAGGTTGAAATTTAACAAATCCTTGGGAACAAAAAAGCAACAACGATACTAACATTATGGTAATTATATTTATTTTTCCATTATATAGATAAATGAGTCGACTTTGTACAATATCAAGTTGCTTTTCATTTATTTACAACATTAGTTGCGCTTTCATTTGCAGTATTGGGTTTTGCATCATAAGAATGCTTCTTTATTTTTTCTTCAATATCACGAGTTCTTTAATTTCAACATTCACATCATTTATGTACTAAAAAAAAAAGATTCACATCAATTATTTAAATAATTACACTGATCACTATTTCAATCAATGTTATGTAGGACTAATAATATATAGAATATTGGCAAAACTTGTATAGGACCGTCTACGGATCCCATTCCGCAAGACGGATCACCCGATCCGCCCGCGACCTAAAAAAAAAAAAAAAAGCGCATCTAATACAAGTTGCACTGTGGGCGCCACCAAGTTGCCCACCCGGGCCGGGCCCAACAGACCAGCCCCAAGTTGGCGCCCCACCCAAAAAATTAACAAATTTGCACCACCGGGAATTGAACCCGAAGTGCAAAGCAAGGTGTTATTCTACCACTAGACCACTGATACTTGTTGTGCATATTTAGTATAACCCTGAATATAACCATGAATTCATTCTCATCCCCTTCATTTTAAAATTTTATATTCTCTCGAATAGGAAATGATACTTTATCCGAAAATAGTGATACTTTTGAGTAATAAATATGATACTTTTAAGGTGAACATTGATATTTTAATTTTTACATATTCAAAAATAAGATTTTTGATATACTCATTCTAGTCTCATAGCTAATATTTTTTACATTGAAAAATTGATACTTGTGCTGGAAATAGTGATACATTTGATATTAAATATGATACTTTTATGATGGGGAATGGCATTTTAAAATTTTAAATTCTCTGAATAAAAAGTAATACTTTTATCCGAAAAGAGTGATACTTTTGAGTAAGAAATATGATACTTTTAAGGTAAACATTATTCAAAAAATAAATTTTTTTGATTTACTCATTCTAGTCTCATAGCTAATGTTTTTTACCATTGGAAAACTAATACTTTTGCTGGAAATAGTGATACTTTTGATGTTAAATATGATACATTTGTGATACTTCAATCTAATGATTTTCTAATATGTGACCCGTATTAAAAAAAAAACATGATACTTTATCTCAAAAAATGAATATTTTTACTTATAAAAGTGGTACTTTTAACTCTGTCATATTTATTTTTCTTTTTTCACTGTATTGAATTCATACTTCGTGATTTATTTACAAAAACATGATACTTTATCTCAAAAATGGATACTTTTACTCATAAAAGTGTTGATTTAGCTATGTCTTATTTATTTTTCCTTCGTGATTTAAAGTATCATGTTTTTTTAATATAGTCACAAATTAGAAATGAAGGAAAGAATAAAAATAAAAAATAAATATGATATAGTTAAAGTAACACTTTTATAAGCAAATGTATCCGTTTGTTGAGATAAAGTGTGATTCTTAATATCTGATTACAAACTAGGAACAAAAAAAAAGAGGAAAAATAAAAAATAAATGATGCAATTAAAGTAACAATTTTATAAGTATCCATTTATTGAGATAATGGATCATGTTTTTAATAGACTTTGGTTCGATTCTTAGTCTTTATATTTATAGGCGTTTTTTATTTTTTTTTAATTAACAAGCGTATTTATGAATGGTTTATATAAATTATTATACTAAAATTGCACAATAAGTATTAGTGGTGTAGTGGTAGAACACCATCTTAAGTCTATTAAGATCGTGAGTTCGATTCCTCTCTGAGCTTCTTTTTTTTTTTTTTTTTTTTAAATAAGAGGTGGTGTGGGCTGGCGTCTGGGGCAGCGGGATGCGCGTTGGTGAGGTGGAGGATCCGTCCCACGGATCTTTAATCACATGTTCTCCTCTTTTGTCCTATGTCCTAACATCATTTTTCAATCCCAACGGCTACTTTTCTTACCTCCTTAACTCCCCAAACCAGATTACAAAAATAACCCGTCTCCTTTTCACTAAAAAAACTCCACAAAAACTTTCCTTCCCAAACCAAAACCACCATGTCTCAATCTCCGGCGACGGCGGAGCTCCACTCCCACTGTTAATGGTGGTGGAGTATCTCGAATCAACCATGTCCAAAGATCTCCTCTGCAAATTCCCAGACAACTCCGCTTTCGATTTCGACTATTCCCAGAGCTCCATTTGGTCCCCTTTGCTTCCCCGGCCGCCGCCAAATTCCGCGGCCGCCGCGGGCTTGAGCTATCGAGGCGGCTGTCGTATGGCGAAGCCGATGGAGTGGGGTTGCTGGAAAATACGAAGAAAATGGCGGCCAGGATTAAAAGGAAATTCACTGATACAGTGCTTGAGAATATCGGCAGATGTGGAAAGATGAAGCGGCGGCGGAGGAAGTCTTTTAGTTTTTCTCCGGCGGGTTCTGGGCGGCGGCTCTCTTCGTCTTCTCCAAGTCCGAAGGTACTTTTTTTAATCCCAGAGTTTGATGTGTAAAACAGAGTTGTTCTGTTTTCTGATTAAAATGATGTTTTTTGGTGAATTTATAATCTGTTTAAAACACATTATAATCTATAGAGTTTTCTGTAAAAAAATTAAATGAGAAAATTGTAAATTCTTAAAATAAGATAGATGTTTGAACTTTGCAAGTTTTTATGTTTATATTATAACTGTCATAATATTAATTTTTAATAATATTTCAAGGGTTATTCTAGCATTTTCTATGTTCCAATTTCATTTTATAGATGTAAGAATTTATAAAAATGTTTAAATAATTTATTTGGTAGAAAATTAATAATGGAAAATATAAGTGATTAAAATAAGTGATTTATGGGCAAACTCTTTAGCTGATGACTTTTTGTGGCGTGCATTGTATTGCAGACATGGGCAAAGTGATGAAAGTAGCTGCGAAGCATTTCAAGAAGAGGAAAAACAAGAATAAAGATAATCACAATGTTCATTTACAGATCTCTTGTGAGTTTTGATAGATTAATCTTGATCTGTCCCAGATCACAGTATTTTTAGCTAAAAACAGATTATGTATCTCAGGCTGTTTGATATGAGAACTAAATAAATTGCCATATACCATATGGTACCAACCACTGTCACATGTTGAATTCTCAATCTCAGTTGTTTGATATTCTTTCATATTTTTAGTGACGTATTTTTATATGTATGTGATCTTGTCATATTTCGTGTGGACCACGGTACAATAAGCTCAAACAAGAACACAAACACGTTCAATTAGTATAATGGGTAAAGTGATCAAATTAGGAGTATAAAGGGGTAAAGTGATACAATTGAAATTATAAAAGGGTAACGCGATATTCAATGAGAGTTTAGGGGGATAAAGTGAGATTTACCAAAAATATATATAATGATACATATATAACTATAAATAAAAAGGACTTGTGATGAATTATATCCTTATTTAGACTACTTTATATAACACATTTAAATTTTTATTCTGTTGAAACTTTTATTCTGGAAGCAGAATCATTATTTAGTTAAATTTAATAAGTCAATGAGGCATAATTTAGATAGGAATTTTTTTTTAGATAGGAATTACAAGGCTCTAAAAGTATAATGTATTCATTTAAAAAAATAAAAAATATACATATATAATGTATTGAATCCAATTTCACCAAAATTGGATGAAGAACATGAAACTTAGATATTTCTGTCCTTTTAAACATGTACAACTTTATAAATTTATAATTTGTGAAGTAATATAAAACATATCTAAAATAAAACCAAAAGAATTAATTAGAAAATATATAGTTTCTGAAGTTCTTTTTGAAGCCGTCCGACTCCGAATCTATATTCAAATTTTGATTTTATTATACATTATATACTCATGTTATGTGACGTAATTAATGTCAAGTTTATTTCAAGAATTCATTATACACGTCTGTGTGATTTGTGATAAATATGGAATAGGAGATTCAAATTATTTAAGCCTTTATTTTTATTTAATTTTTTGTTTTGTTTAACCTTCTTACTTAATTTTTTATGAGAGAGAATCACTTAGCAAAACAATGACATTAATTGAGAGGGTATTTGAATACAATGATTGAAAGTTTTGATAAAGAGCTGCTGTTGATACGTATCTACAAACAATATATTAAAACGTCGTAAATATTTCCAAAAACTAACATAAAGAAAGATTTATAATCTCTTTAAACTTACAAATTTGTCTGTTCTTTTCGAGGGTCCTTTAACTTTAATAGAAACTGCCCTTGAATTATTTATGATCAAGAGAATATAAAATTCTTAAGGCCACCATCATAGGTCACAAGTCAATTTCAAGAACCATTTATTAAATACCCAAATATGGTTTATTAATTATTTGCGTCCAGCTCCTTAAGGTTTCACATTTTGATAAGAAATCCTCTGAGATTTGAATTCTTAACATGAAGAACCTTTTCTCAATTAACCATTAATAACTCAAATATCGTTAAATATAAGAATGATTAAATCACAGATTTATGCTTAGAAAACAAAAAAAATAAAATGAGGTAGATACTTGACCAAATATTGAGCACTCCAACGTCATGTTAAAGGGGGACGTTAATATCAACGCTTCTATAATGGGTTGTATCTGGGTTAGTGGGGTTTATGGGTCAAAATCGACAACCAGGCCGATTTCGTCTGTTTAATTATCGTGTCCGGAATATTGAACCCGAACCCGACTTGTTTATTTCACGGGTAACCATAACTTAGGCCATTTAACTCGTCTAATAAAATTATTATATACATTTATAGTTTCAATTAAATATTTTTTTAAATCAATCTTTATGACACACTATTCAATCAATAAAAAAATCACACGTCCCAACTTATTAAAAAACAACATACACAAAAAGCACATGAAAAAATAACAACAAATATAATTAAGAAGGTTTCTACATTTAAATTTGGGATAATTACAAAAATACCCTTGAGGTTTGATCTAATAACAAAAATATCCGATTAACTTTCAAAATTACAAAAAGTACCCATGAGGTTTGATTTAATGTTAAAATTAAGGGGTAAATTTTAATATTTTTTATAAATATGAGAAGGGATTTTGAAATATTTTTGCTTATGAAGGAGAAATTTTAGACAAATAAAACCTCAAGGGTATTTTTGTACTTTTGAAAGTTTTAAGGGTTTTTTATAATTAGGTTAAACCTCAAGGGTATTTTTGTAATTAAAATTTAAGTTTTAAGGACAATGTCTTGTTTTTAGTTTTTCTTACACATAATTATTTAGTTATTTTTCTTTTAAATTTACAAACGGGTTAGACGGGTTAAATGGGTCATAAAGATGTTTAGGGTGAGCATTGCATGTATTTTAGGGCATATTTATAGTTATAATTGTTTATGAACATGCAATAACTCATATGAAATGGTATATATTCGCTCTTTGTGGAAAAGGTATTACACTTTGCTCGTTTTGTAGGAATTTAACGATATTTGGAGTGATTTTGTGACAAATACGAGCATTCACGACCTAGAAGCATCAAGAATCGAGCTGGTAGTCAGAGTCATAGTAATGATTCGTGTGTCCAAGCATGGATGATCAAACAACGATGCGATTTATCTCGAGGAATGTCCAAACGCGTCTGGAATTTCCAAGATCTTTGGCATGGTTTAGTATTTTGGCCATATCTCTCTCTACAAAATTGATATTGAGCTGATTAAGAGTGGCTACGAGAAATCTAGAGAGGCTACAACTCTTATAGAAGATCCCATAAGCAAATTTGGAGCGTTTGGGTTACATTTTGGTCATGCTCTAGAGGCACGACCGTCGCCTTCACTATTTGACAATTTCTCGGCACCGGCCACGGGCTAAGGTATCATGCTCTAGGTGCCGCGGCCGTGTGTCTGTGTGAAAAACGAAGTTTGATTTCCAACTAGGTTTTGACCCAAAACGAAGTATAAATAGAGACGGGGGCCACAAACGAAAAACGCGACTTTTGCCTAGAACACGAGAAAAGAGCAATTTTCCACCAAAAGGGTGGAGAGATCGATCAAGGCAACAATAACATGCTTGAGGATTGAAAGCGGATGAGAAATCATTGGCCCCCGAGTCTTCGTGATTTACAAGTATCTTTATTTTCAATTAGTTAGACATGAACATGGATAATTTGTCTATGAATTATTTTGTTTTCTATGTCCTGGCTAAACATCTTGTGATTCCGGGTTTGGGAGTAGGTTAATGGATATATTTATTTGATGATTAATTGCAATTGAAGTTATTATTTTCCAACCCTATTCGAGTACTTTGTTTTAATTCTTGTTTTATCAAAAGGCCTTTGGTTTAACTTGTTTGATGTATTGATTCATAATTCGAAAAAGATGAGTTTCAATACTGAGATCAGAGTACTTGACTTCAATATTTGCAAGATTGAGAAATCCCAATATTTGTGAGGATATTTAATCTTTTGTACTTTTGGGAGTTGGATATCTCATGTTGAGTAGAGATGCTAGCATAGATATTCCAATCAACGCTTTTACATGCATCTCGGAGAGAGGTAAATTACTTGTGATTGTTCTGTAAGAAGAAGCACCGTATAACTTTTGTTTGATTAATTTGATAATAAAAGGGGATATTAAGCGAAACCATAACCAGGAATCCATTCATCTTCTTGATCTTTCAATAAATATTTACTTTGTTTATTTTAGGATAAATTTCGTTTTAGTTTATAAACCAAATCACTCAATTTCGATAAATCTAGATAAAAATAAATTTATTACAATCAGTCTTAGTACAATAATGTATTAGTCCTTGAAGCTAAAATCGCACCCGTACACTTAAGGTGAAGCTAAAAAAATAAAGGCGAACAAGTTTTTGGTGCGTTGCGGAGACTAATTAAATTTTTAATACTAATATTGCGATAAATAGAATTATTTTTAATTTTAGACATTTTTTTCTTTTTTATTTGTTGTTTAATTCTCTCTGGGTATTTGATTTGTTTCTTTGAGTTGGTTGGGTAGTGCACGAACACCGCTGCGATGGAGGAAGCCAATTATTTCAATAACCGGAATTTCTACAATTCGAATAATCATACTCTGCGTCTTTATTATCGGGAGCGAAGCCATCTTTGGAGGGCGTCTGCGCGTTATGAATGAAGCAGGAACCGATTCAACAAACATGAGGCTGTAAGACAAAATTGAGGCGCATGTCGCACGATTGGCTAACACGGTCACACGATTGGAAAATCTTGGAATCAGTTAGCGATTAGCGCGTCGTTGGTGGACAACATCAAAAGGGCGATTCAAAACACCGGCCAAGTCAAGAAGGAACAATGTAGTGACATTCATCAAGGTGTATGCAGAGCGAAGGAGCAAATATCTTTGGAAAAGCAAGAAAATTCGGGACCGTCACGGTGTGTGTCATGCACTTTCAACCCATGTGGGTACCGAAAAGAGCAAAAATGGGACAAGAACACACAAGCGTGCGTATTATGCCGGCAAAGACGTATGCGAGATGCCATAAGAGAACTATTCGAGAATGAGAGCGAAAGCCGCGGATTATACGCGACGCGCCTGAACAACATGCGGCGCAAGAACTTTCGAATCAAAAGTTCCAACACCAGGACTCAATCCTTACTGGGAAATCCCAAGTATGATATTAGAGTGCAAACAATGCAAATTTGGCACTTGACCATGATTCAAAGCGGCTAATATATGCATTCAAAAGGGGCACAAATTCATAGAGAGATTCACGAGCGTGCCCATAGGCGTTAAATGAGCAACACATTGGGAAGCTGACCCAACGGCTTCTTTTTTATTTCTTCCCATGTTTTTTTTTCACTTTGCTTTAGGTTAGGATTTCTTATTGCTTTCATAAGTTAGGATTTTTGCTTTCCCTTTAAAAAAAAGGGCTTTCGCGGGGATGCGCGGACGGCCGTAAGCATAAGCATGCGTCGTCTGATTAATGAAGCATTATTAGGTCACAGAATTTAGAGCAGGAGTAAAGGTACCAAGCCCAGGAGCGGCGGGAGTTGGAGATAGTCATACGTTGACGATTCAAAATCGCATATCTCCCAGGGCCACTTTCAAAGCGCCCACCCCCACAATAATCCAGGTCTATCCACATTTTCTACGAAATTCTACCTTCTCTTTTATGCGCTATAATTTCATTCAAGTTTGGGGAGGTAGTAATTTTTTTGAAGGGTGTAGGCGTTTTGCATCGTGTAGTTGCATTTAGAGTATGTAGTATGCATTGCATTAGATGTTTTTGTTTTTAGCACGTTTATTGCTTTAAAGACGTTTATTGCTTTCTTAGTTGTTTAGGGAGTAAGTGACCGCTATTATGTGTTTGGATCTCGAGAGCATATATTGAGCAGTTTATGTTGTTTTGAATTGGGTGTTAGCGTGAGTTGGCCAGGGTTGAGAATAATTAATACGGAGCATGTGATTATTGGGATCATGGTTAATATACTTTGAATTATGCACTTACAAGCTTGTGAGCTTTTTGAGCTGTCTTCGCTTTCATATTGCGGTCTTATTTGTTGATTGAGTGTGTCATTCGTGTTGATTTTGAATTTAGAACTTCTTTATGATATCTGGCGTCAAAGTCACATATTGTATGCATTCATGAAAATGATTTTAAGGCCATTTTATTAAACTTTCAAGCTCCTTTTACCCCTACCTTATGATATTTGATTTCCGCCATTGTAATTTGAGCCTATTGCCGATTTTTGATAGCCACATTGCAAGTTTAAAAACTTAATTTGATATATATGTTGCCCTAAGCTTGAGCATATATCATTGAGTAAAGGGGGATAAAATAAAGGGTATAGAAGTTAGAAAATGAGTGGATATGTTGGGTGATTGGGAATAAAAAAAAAAGAGGAAGAATGAAGAATACTCACAAAGTCGAAAAAAAAAAACGATGTGAGAGTGTGAGTCGATATATAAATGAAAAAGTAAATTTGGAAATTGTGATGCTAGTGAAGAATTAATGAATGGTACTAAAAAGAGGAGAAATAGATATGTGATAGGAAAAGGGTGATTGGGGTGCATAATTGATTTGAATAAGAATAAGTGTTTGAGAAAAACAATGTCTCTACCAATCTATACGATTTGAGTCTTTATCCGATTTCCCTACTCTTAAACCATAAGCAAAGTCCTTTCTCGATTTGTGAATTGCATACAATCAAGTGAGGAGATGTGAGACGATTTGCAAGCATAGTAATTCTTCAACATTGAGCATGATTGAGTGAATACACGTCCCTTATTATCCCAGTGAGTAGAGTATACACTTTATCCACGCAGAGGCGTGATTTGAAGCGATTTGCCATGATTTTGGCAATACGT